>BSBN01000236.1:1200000-1800000 GCA_027924645.1 Cunninghamia lanceolata | reverse complement strand
CAACCATGCCAAACCTAACAAAATCTATTTAAGGAGACTCAACCAAAGGATTTGGACATCCAATTTTTAGTACTTACATGTTATGATGTTAGGACTAAGGGTCCATCAACCTTGTAAATCCTATGTATTTAATTACTCCTAATAGTTTTTGTAAATCATTGATAAGGGATGAAGTATTCACCAAGTAGTGATCTTGTTTCAGCTGCATTTTGGATCCTTATATCTAACGGGGGGAGGGGGCGTGTGGGGATTTCCCCCTAGTACTATCACCAAGGGCTCTAGGAGGCCCCTTGGCAAGGGTTTGGGGGCAATGCCCTTGAAGAGAGTTTTTTTAGAAAATTTCCTTGTAAAATATTGTAATTTCATAGTCAATCTAGACCATTAATCATTAGGTCGCAAATCTTACAGTAGAAGTTATGTTAGGGTTTTTTCCCTAGAAGTCAACACTCTTTTAAGAAGATATTGTATTACAACCATGGATGAGTATTACAAGCATTGTTGGATTGAAGACTGAAGAAGAGATTGATAGTGTTGTATTGTTAACTCTATTGAATTTAATATAGATTGGTGCAACTCTTCTTTTGTGGATCTTTTCCTGAAAGTGGTTCTCCATGTAAACACTATGTTATGTGTTTGATCTTCTATTCCATTATTTCTTTGTGTTTATTTCATACTATCTCCATTTTGGTTCTGCATTACATTAATACTTATAGTTGTAATCAGATTTCCATTCTATTGTTCCTCACCTTCATCTCTAACATATCAAACTAGGCAATATCATAGCACTTGAGCACCTACATTTTACATCACATAGAAACAATCATATTTGGTCTTTTTGAGCATATCTACAACAAAATGGATATATAATGCTGTTATTTGTTGTTCACATTTATTTTTCACTTCTATTTTCTTACTCAAACCAAATGTACAATGGTTGGACTTGGATTGTAGGTTTGTCTTGTGACTCACTTGCACTTGTTTAATCCAATTTTTATCCTCTACATTTACATTGGAATATTGTGTAATACCCACAAATGATTGTTCCTATCTCTTTGTTGCCTTTGGTGTATCAATAGTATTTTGTGATATTTTGTATTGTAGACTGGCGATCGCTAGTTGATACCAATGATCAATTTGGATTCTCGATGTGTGTATTTGGACTTATGAAACTTGTATCTAGATATATGTGTGTTAATATTATCAAAGTTTCAACTTCATTTTTTTATTTAAATAATATGTTGGGTGGGTAGATATAATTTCCTTCAGTATGATTATTTTAAATGATTGCTCACATTTTGGTCGTATTGTTAGAATATATGATTTAATCTAAATATGTATACTAGATTGTTAATATTTTCTTGTGTAATTTATGTTATTTTCTTCTGTTATTTTTATATGTTGGGTAGATGTGTGTGACATTTGCATTGAGTGTGCAAGAAATTATAGGATATTGACCAATGTTCAAGTATGTGGAGAAGTTTGACATGGATATCACCTAGTTACCTTTCCCTTGTTGTTTCCCTGATGTCAAAACTAGTGAAACCTCATTTGAATCAATTTATGATTCTAGATCCCATTGTGTTAGACCATTAAAACATCTTTGGGGTGTAATTAATTTTATTTCTCATGCAATTTTTCTTGTGCCTGGTATGTGTAGAATGAATTGTGATGTTTTAGAATCACTAAATTATGTTGTGTATTTTTGGTTCAGAGAAAAGAAATTTTAAATTATTTACTTTTGTGCTCTAAAAATATTTTAATTGGAAAGAAATTTTATTTTAGATTGCTTGGTAATTGAAATAGATTAAATTCCATTTGAAAGGAAATAACTAATTTGTAGTTTATGTTAGTGAAAATTAGTTTTGAGAAAAGATGGGTTAGTTTAGCCTAATCTTGATAAGAGGCTTATAAGGGAAAAAGGGCTTTATTTTAATTCATTATGCATTGTTTGGAAATTGGGAGAAAATTGGAGTAAAAACTCATTCCAAACCCTCCTTTGAAGAGATTTTGATTTCTAATTGCCTAAAAGTGCTTGGATTGAGTTGTTGTTGAAAGGAGAAGTGTGTAGTTTTGGATTTTACATCTTTTGAGGTAATCATTTGTTTGCTTAAGCTTAAATTTGAATTTTTATGTTGTAGGAATGCATTATTTTGGAAAACTATATTTTCAAGAAAGGTCATGGAAATGTTTTTGGAAATGCTAATTTTATTTGAAAAGTGGCTTGTTGGGTACATTAGACACAAAAGGTTATCCTTGCATTTTTTAAATTTGCATTCCTCAAAAAACATGAAAATTACTTATTTTTTTCTATTTTACCCTGTTATTTTAGAAAATGTCACCTTGGGGGCTTTTCCCTCTTAAGGTTTAGCTCTTGTGACCTTAGAATGCATTTAAAGCATCTTGTATAATAATTGTGAATCCCGATGAGAAAACCTTGATGCCTTATGGCAAATAGGACCTAGGGGATGCCACTTTGATGACTCCTGACCAAAATTGGGAGGGTGTACTTGGGCGCTAGCACCCTAGTCCTACACTATTTTACGTCAGCCCTAAATTTTAATGTCAATTTTATGACCGTTACTTAGGTCCTATGCCAACATCTCAAGTTTGAATTACAAAATTCTTAGCGGGAATGTTTGTAGTTGCATATATAATCATGTTTAGTGTTTCGTTTGCAAACTAGAAGTGATTATGAACTTTTGGCAAACTTGTGATTTTAGAGCATCCATGATATTCATTGTTGTAGAGTAGAGCATTATTATTGTGTTTGTGATTGTAGATTTAGCTTCATCTTCTAATGTGATTGAAGAGCCTTCATTTATGTGAGATCTACACTTCTAAGATGATATGTATTTGTGCTTGAATCATTTATCATTTAGTTTTTGCCTCTATCCCACAAGGATATGCACTCTTTATCTAAAAATGGTGTTTGAAAGAATTGAATGTCTAGATCCAGGGCTTGACCGAGGTAAGCCTCTAAAAACCACAACCCTCAACCACTCTCCTTGTGATTACAAGTTAGAGGTTTCACGTATGGATGGAGTGGAGTTGAAGGGAACATTAAGACAGTGTGTAGATTCTGAATACCTAAAGAAAATGACTGCTTAGACATGAGCGTTAGTGGTAGTGTCCTCTAAATTTACAAACACATAAACAATATGGACAGTGATAATTGGCATTTGAAGAGCTCCCAACACTCTAAAAAATATCCAGCATTGGACTAGGGCACTAGTCGAGGTGTCCTTCGCATCTTCTGGGACAGAAATGAAAGATACAGTGAATAACAGTGTCAAAAGGAGATCAGGATTCTATACAAAAAATAATACCTTGGATAGTGGCACTAGTGGAGGTGTCCCCAACTATTCCACATCCCAAACTTTAAAAACGGTTAGTTATTAATCTCTGTCTACTACCTTATTCAGCAAGGATTTGTCATAATTCATCAATTTTCTTACTATTTTACATACATAGGGTTTTAAGAGCAGTTGAAAATTAAATTGAGATATTGGATGATAACATCTAATATTCCACATCATCCAAGTGATAGCGCAACCTGTTAGGTGAATGCTCTCACTTAGTAGAGATTCAACACAGTTGATATGTCCTTGAATGATTTTTGTGAAAGGAGGATTTACCCTTGAAACTAAAATCCCTCCTACCTCAAAACATTTTGGTGAACCCATGTTTTCAAATTTTTTGCACCTTTCTGAGTTTTGTGTGATAGATTTGTATTCATTCATCTTATTGCATTTGAAAAATTACAAAAAAAATAAAAAAGTTTAAAAATTTAAAAAAATTGGCATGTTAGGCTTGAATTTTAGAATAATTTGAATTAACTGGCATTTCATTTCATTCAATTTCTGTTATTTTCATTAAATATGATTTAAATTACATAAATTCATCATTTATCATTCATTTGGATTGCATTTTCATGTTAAATTGTTAAAAATTGCTTGAAATTGTGCATTTTTCATAAAAACCTAGTTTTGCATTAGCTAGGGTTTGTAGTCAAAATCTTGTCTCAGATTTTACTACCCTTTCAAAACACCCATTTAGGATATATTTCTAATTGTAGTGTTTCATCATAGTGTCCTCTTTGGAAAAAATCATGTCTAGGGTTTGAAAACCTTGCATTTTCAGTAGATTTTGGCCTTATTGTCTCTCTAGAATTGCATTATATGCATGTTGTAAAGGAGTTTGCTACATTATTTGACTGATATATGGGTTATAATCAGATGTACCTTCTCAAATTCCTTACAACACTCTTTCTATTAGGCTTCTACATTGAAAATTGGTGAAAATTGCATATTCTAGGTGTATTTTCACTAGGTTTTGACTTGTCATCACTCTAGATCTGCACTATAGGCATGTTGTGAAGGACATTGTTGCATCATTGGACTGTTATTAGGCATATTATTTTCTTTGCCTCTTGAAATTATTCACAAAACCTCTTCTTTCACTCATTTGCATTGAAAAAAAATTGAAAAATCAAGCATTTTAGTCATATCCATACATACTCTTGCACTTGTTTTTTGCATAAGTGTTGAAAATATTTAAAATCTTATTTGGCATTAATTTGAAAACATACACATGGATTCTCAATACAATAATAATTCTAGGTTTTCTCCTAGGCCTTATTTGAAAAGAAGAGCCCATGAACTTGAAATAACATTTACACCTCAAGACAAAGCAATGGTAGATACTGAAGGGCCTCTTTACATTACATTGAACATAATGGAAAGACCTGTGCATGGAACACTTATAAACCTTAATTGCATGACCAATGTGTTTATGGAAGAGTTCCTTCTTAAACATGATTTGGCACAAGATTATTATGGACCGTCAGATTTGAGAATTAAAACACGTAATGGAGCTTTGATGAATACATTTGGGAAGATAACCTTATTGGTCTTAGTATATGATAAAGTTGTGGATCAGTTATTTGATGTTATCCCCTTATCTGACCTCTTCTGCGTTAAACTAGGACATTGATGGCTTAAGGATATGAATTTCATCCCCTCAACTATTCACAAATGCCTAAAATTCCCTTTGCATGGAGAGATACGTACTTTTCACTGCAATTCATATCAACCTTTGACTAAGGACAAGAACTTCACTCTTTATTACTTTTGGCCACAACTTGATAGATACCTTGAGCCATGAAGAGACCAATCTTTCCTAGAATATAGATGATACAAAGCAAAAAAACTAGCTAGAGTGGCTAGACCTCCTTTATAAACAATAAGGGAAGAACAACATGCATTTGAAGATCCACTTAGAAAAAAAGGAAAATGACAAAATGAAATTAAAATAAAACAAGACTATTATGACTATGATAAAATAATTGGCATGATGGAAGTGGATAAGGAAAAGTTTCATAACTCACCTCATCTACGAAGAGATGGTATTTATGCTAAGGTTCCTCCCTCACCATCCTTACAAGGATCGGGAGGCATTCATCAACAACAAAACATTTCATCAAGACCAATGAGATTTGAACATGGTGCTTCCTCCTCTAATGTGCAAACTCTTATGGAAAAACATGAAAATACTTTTGAAAACATAAGCAACAAGACAGGAAGGAATAGACAAGTAAGAGAAAGGAGGAAGAGAAGACAAGCTTTTGCCAAAAGAAATGTACCTCAACAAGAAAACATTTCACCTAACATCCAATAAAATCTAGATGAACTTAACACTGAACAATTTGAAGACAAGCACAAAAGTTGGGATATGGTACCTTACACATCTCTCTCCTCTAGCATTCAGGATTGGGAGGAGGATGATTTGACCATTGATAACTTCTAGCACGAGCATGTCCATAGGTAAGCATTTCTAAACCTTTACCTCCATGTTGTGTTTCCCCCATGATGTGTTATGAGTTATTTAGGCCTCCTAGGATGACCCTTGATTCTCTTGTAAGGTCAAGGATACCAGGAGACCACCTCTACTATGACCCTTCTTCTATTTTTATCATCATTCTTCTATATTGGCTCTCCTCTATTTTCATTATTGTGTGTTGTTTACTAGGGGCATAGTATTGCAGTTGTTGACCTGGGGTAGCTTTCTACGTGATGACCCTAGGGCATTTGTTTCTCCTCTCTTGATTTATTTTTTACCTTCCTCTAGTGGTTCTATCTAGCTGGTGGATGACACAAAACATATAATACCGATATGGACCTAGCGTCCCCTTAGTGAGAAATCAAAAAATGGACCTAGTCCATACATGATGATGGGGTTGATATATATTATTTGATGCTTGGCTAGTAGAATCACTTTATGTGATACTTTGATGTTGTCTTATCACACATACAAAACATAACAATATTGTTGCTCTGTGTACTTTGTTTATCTTAGATCTTTCCTTGCTTAGCCCTTTATGTGAATGATTACATGTATTGTTGTTTATCATGATTATATAGTTGCTAACACATTTTGTTGTAGGAAATTGTGTGTTTGTGGGAACATTCGGTGATCATAAAGTGCATGTTACCTCTAGGGACATGGGCTTTGCAAGAGCTCATGTTCCCTTGTGTGTTTTCTTCCTACCTTAATGTGCTTGATAGCAGTACATGATATCAACCACCTTAAGGTGGGGGCATATATAAGGTAAGCTATTTGATGATTTTGGTACTAATGAAGTGTGTTTGTAATCCCTCTATAGAGGTAGGATATCATGCATATCCTTTTATTTTAAGCCCTTTGGAGAGGTGGGGATGGTTTATTTCTTGAGGAGACTGCACATCCTATCATTTTCTAAAAGTCCTCTCAGAAGGCGGGGTTGGTGTATCCTCCTTTAAGCGTGTCTTTGATGATTGTTGTGGTGAAGCCCAATCATCAATGTGTTCCTATAATGTGCCTAAGATGGTAGCAAACCTAGCAATAGGTTTCTACCATCACTTGTTTGTCATGTTTTCTTTGTGTCTTCCATGTGTGTGTGTATGGTGTGTTTGTTCCCAAGCATAGTTTTAAGACTGGTGGTGATGAGCTCCTCCTATGCTTTGGGATTTGTATGGCATTTTTTTTCTCAAGTATAGTTTCAATACTAGTGGCGATGAGCTCCTCCTACACTCTGAGATTTGTATTAAATGTTTGTTACCCCTGATAGTTTCAAGACTAGTGGTGATGAGCTCCTCCTATGCTTTGGGATTTGTATGGCATTTTTTTTCTCAAGTATAGTTTCAAGACTAGTGGCGATGAGCTCCTCCTACACTCTGAGATTTGTATTAAATGTTTGTTACCCCTGATAGTTTCAAGACTGGTGGTGATGAGCTCATCCTTCATTTTGGATTGTGTGTTTACTTTCCATGTACTTGCATTTACATTCATATATATTAGAAAATGAAAAAGAAATAATCACTCCATTCATTTTATTCACTGCGTTTTATGTGTCTTCAATGTTGTCTTCTCTATGTTTTGTGTGGTTGTAACTGTCTTCTCCGTGTTTTGCATGCCTGTTACTATCTTCGATATGTTTGGTGTGTCTTCACCATGCTTGGCGTGTTTGCTGTGTTTATTGACCATACTTTAATGCATGTATGGGCCTTGCATTTATACATACATTAAAGCGGGGCATAAATGTTATGTCAAAAAATGTCCCCTTGGGGGATTTTCCATCTTAAGGTTTAGCTCATGGGTCCTTAGAATACATTTAGATCATCTTGCATAATAATTGTGAAACTTGATGAGAAAACCCTGAAGTCTTATGGAAAATAAGACCCAGGGGATGCCACTTTGATGACTCCTAACCAAAATTGTGAGGGTGGACTTGGGCTCCAGCACCCTAGTCTACTCTATTTTGGGTCAACCTTAAATTTTAATGTCAGATTTATGACCGTTACTTAGTTCCTATGCCAACATCTCAAGTTTGAATTACGAAATTCATAGCAGGAATGTTTGTAGTTGTATATATAACCATGTTTAGTGTTTCATTTGCAAACTAGAAGATGATTATGAACTTTTGGAAAACTTGTGATTTTAGAGCATCCATGATATTCATTGTTGTAGACTAGAGCATTGTTATTATGTTTGTGATTACAGATTTAGCTTCATCTTCTCATGTGTTTGAAGAGCATTCATTTATGTGAGATCTATAATTCTAAGGTGATATCTATTTGTTCTTGAATCATTTATAATTTGGATTTTGCCTCTATCTAATAGGGATATGCACTCTTAATCTGACAACGGTGTTCAAAAGACTTGAATGGCTCTCCAAGGCTTGATCGATGCAAGCCCCTAAACACCACAAACCCCAACCACTCTCCTTGTGATTGTAGGTTACAGGTTTTGCATTTGGATGGAGTGGAGTTGTAGGCAACAGTGAGATAGTGTGCAGATTCCAAATGCCTGAAGAAAAGGACTACTTGGTAGTGTCCTCCAAATCTGCAAACATAGAAATAATCTAGATAGTGATAATTAGCATTTGAAGAGCTTTTGACACCCTAAAAAATATTTGGCATTGGACTAGGGTGCTAGTGGAGGTGTCCTCCACATCTTCTAGGGCAAAAATAGAAGATACTGTGAATATCAATGTCAGGAGGAGATCAGGATTCTATACAGAAAACAATACCTTAGATAAGGGTGCTAGTGGAGATGTCCTTGACTATTCCACATCTTGAACTTTGGAAAACAATCAGTTATTAATCTCTACCTACTACCTTAGTCTGCAAGGATTTGTTTTAATTCATCAGTTTGCTTACTATTTTGCATACTTAGGGTTTTAAGAGCATTTGAACATTAAATTGAGATATTGATTGATAACATCTGAGCTTCCACATCATCCAAGTGATAGCCCAACCTGTTAGGTGAATGCTCTCACTTAGTAGAGATTCAACCCAGTTGATATGTCCTTGAATGTTTGTTGTGAAAGGAGGATTTACGCTTGAAACTAAAATCCTTCTTTTTACCTCAAAACATACCCTATTTGATTTCAGTGAAAATTTTATGTAATGTTAAAAGTGTATTGTTGGGCAATTTTATATCAAAAGGGTATTCTCAAAATTTTAAATTTCATTGTGTTTGAAAAAAGTGAAATTTGGGTGTATGGTTTTGGGAAGGATGCTCCAAGATCCATCAATGGCAGATCTTAGACATCTAACATATATTTTAATTTATATTTGTTGGAATTGAATTTTTTGAATGCTTCTTGGTATATGGAATCATGTGTTTTCCCACAATTTTTATTCTAGAAGTGAATTGGGAAGCATGTTTTCTAGGAAAACTACTCTTGCCTATTCTTGAGCTTCTAAAAAGTTGACCCTAGAATTGTATAAGATAAGGGATATCCATAGGAGGCTTGGGGTGGTTAGCTCCTAGGTATAGTATGTATATCATGCAAGAGGATTCCTACTACTTAGGGTAGTGATTGAGCACCTTGCAATGGATCCATGTACAGGTATGGGTTATCTATGTGTTTTAGGTAGTGTGTATGTATCTTGCAAGAGGATGTCCCCTACTTAGGGTAGTGTGTGAGCATCTAGCAATTTATTCTATTAATCAAGGTAAGCATGTGTGTATATTATAAGAGGATGCCCACTAATTAGGGTAGTGTGTTCATCTTCAAGCATCTTGCAATTGATCTTCATTATCTCTAAAAAATATTCACTCTAGAGGTGAGTGTTTACTTGAGACCTATGTGGCTTGTTTATTTCTAGTTTGGTTATGGAGAACCAAGGGGAAGCCCACTCTAGTTTCTTAGCTACCCTTCCCTAGTCCTTGATTGGTTACATTCTATGTATGTGACCTTCTATTGAGATGAACGATACTTTCTAGGATATTCACGTAAAATGGGGGATCCTATCTTAGATCTAGTTTTACTTTCCTATTCTTGTATTGTATTGTTTTGTATATTTCTTATGTATGTGAGATGGTGTTTTTTGGACTTTGGTACTTGTGTGAGTGTGACTTGATGATAGTGTATCCTTATTGGTCCTTGAGTAGATCTTGTGGGAGTTGGATGGTTCTTTATTCATTTCAGAATATTTGACTATATTGTACTATGTGGAGATATTTAGCCACATTGGAGGTGGTTTGTTATGATGTGTATTCATGTTTTTTATATTTTTATCATTGGAGTGTGATCCTTCCATGTTTGGAAAGTAGCCTCCATCATGCTATATTTTTTATGACGTCATTTGGCTAGAAAATGAATCTTGATTTGGATGAAAATTATCATTTTGTAATGTTTTCTCATTTGTTGGAAATGGTTAACTGAGGATGTTGGGGTCCCCTATTTTATATGTTGTACTTATATTATCCTATGTTTATGGATTGGTTTGTATTGTACTGACATTATGATTGATATTTCCATGTTTAGTTTTGGATCGATTTGATATTGGTGTCGAATGAGTGTGGCATTCCGTTTGGATTTTCTCTTTTTTGAGATGTTTATTGGTGTAATGGAAAATGGTTATATTTCTATATTTGATGGATTTCATGCTTTTTATATTATATAGCATGATGGTTATGGTTGTTTAGTGTATTCCATGTGATTTGTATCCTTGTGGATGTATCATTTTAGTGAGGTGTCATAATTGACCCTCCTTCGACTTGTAGTTCAAATGTCAACATTGCTTGGTGTGTTAGCCACATTTTGACATTGGTTGTCTCATTTGGATGCTTTTGTTTTTTTAGAGAGGTATTTCCTTGGTTTTCACCTTCTACCTTGTGCCTTGGCATTTGCATTATTTTGTTTGTCAATCTCCACCTTTGTTTGAGAGAGTTTTCAACAAGTGTGTGCATTATCAAACGTGAACGGCCTTTGGGAATTTTGTTTTTCAATTTCTATTTTTGTAAGGGGTTCTTAAGTGTTTTTGGGGTTCATAGTGGCCTTGGGGAGGTTTGAGATTCATGTAAAAGCTTGTTCCTTTGAGAAATTTGTGTTCAGACAATGTTTAGGGACACTAGCACCCCAGGTGGACTCCAGGACCCAAGAAGGACTCTAGTGCCCCAAGAGGACTCTAGCACCCAAGAAGGACACTAGTGCCCATGTGGGACACTAGAGCTAAGAACTAGAGCCTCAAAAAAGTGCTAGAGTCCCTATGTATGTATTGTCATCATGTTTCACATTGTAGTCCATGAGCCTTTGGACAATGAGCATTTTCTGACATTTTTGGAGGAAATTTTCTATATGAAAGCTATTCCCCATGGTGCTTTGAGTCATCTCATTTTTTTATCTTGGCTGGATCTAATTTATTTTGGGTGTTATGACTATTTTTGTCTTGGGAAGCATGTGTCACGTTGTGTCCACTGGCTATCATTGTTTTTAATGAGGGTTGTGATGTCCCCAGTGGATCCCATATTTGTTTGGATTTCTTATGTGCTTGGTAAGTCTTCTATTGGTGTTGTTGGTGTGTTTGGACCTTGAGTGGTCACTATTGTTATTTTCATGCCATGTCCTAGAGTGTCATCATGGGACACTTTAATGATTCTAGTGCATGATTGTGTAATAGGGATATGCACATGTCACAATTACATCACAAAAAAATTGTTCATTCTATTTTGTCCATTAATGTTCTATTGTAAAAGTTAAGGCATTACAACTAGTATCATAGCCCATGTTGCAGCATTGGGAGCTCTAGGTTTGTTTATAGTTCATGATGTTTTACATGTGTTGCGTGTTTAGATTCTTATGTGCTCATATCATGATGTGATTCTTTTGATATGATGTGAGTTCTTTTTGTTGTGCTAATGTGTGTGATTGTTTGTATAGGAGGATTCCTCCTAGGAGATATCAAACCCATTATGTTGGTTTGGATAACCCTAATTAGGAATCTCTAGAGATTTAGAGTGGGCATTCTCCCTTGTTGAGGCTAGTACAACCTAATGAGGAGATTAGACTTCATGAGATTGCAAGGTTGCTTAGAGAGTTGTTGAATAGACTTCCCTAGGAAGGAGGAGGCATAGGTAGATGATTCTTAGAGACTTTCAAAGAGTTAGTTTCAAGGGAGAGAGCATTGGGATTCCTCCCTAGGTTAGGGAGAGGGAGCAACATAGGTAGGATGGACCTCGTCATGAGGATAAGCATGTTGGTGATGGAGGTAATGTTATGATGAGTCAGATGAGAGATCTTCTTCACCTTCATCCACCTAATTTTGAGGGTTCACCTAAGGGAATAGATGTAGAGGCTTGGTTGTTGGCTTTGGGTAGATGATTTAACTTGCAACCTTTTGAAAGTAACATGAAGGTAAACTTCATGATCATGTAGCTTTGGGGCTATGCTTCTACTTGGTGGGAGGAAGAGTAATTGAAACTAAATCATGATATCTCCACCATCTCTTGGGACACCTTCAAAGAGAGGTTTCATGCTCAATATCTTTCAAAGAACTTTAGGAAACATTATGCAGATGAGTTCCATGAGCTTCAGTAGCTTGGATTAATAGTGGCTCAATATGAGAACTATTTCTTTGAGCTGAAGTGGTATGCATGTCTCATCAAGAATGAGGAGATGTCGGTGCATAGGTTTTTGAGAGGCTTGCACACTTGCATTGTTGGGATAGTGTGCATGACTAGACCTTTGACCTTGGAGATTGCTATTGAATCAACTAAACTTGTGGAGGAGAATTCGATGAAGGGATTTGGAGGGCAACTTGGAGTATAGGTGTTACCAAATTGTGCTTGGTAGCCCAATTAGGTTGGGCTGTAAGAGTTTTTTTCTAATGCTTTCAGGAAGCAAGTGGCTTAAAATAAAACATGAAGGAAGACAATATCATATCAAAATAGTCAAGATAGAGGCTTCAACCTCTACATTTTATCTAACATGTTTGCTCACTGTGCAGATACAGGTACTTGAAGACCATTCATTTATCTTTTTTCCAAAAAAAAAAATTGGCAAGGTCATAAATCCTTGCTACTTTATTGGAATTCAAAGTTTTTGGAATTGTTAGAAAGATAAACCAATTATCTAGTTCGAGTTCCAAGTTGCTAAGGTTAACGCCAATGCTACCCCTAGGTGGATTGCCTTGATTTCTCTTCAAAGGCCTCTGAAAATGCAATTTACTAAGATGATGAAAATATCAAAAAATATATTATATATTTTTGATATTTTCCCAAAAATACCATTCTAGACTTGATCAGAAGTCTTTCAAGGTACAAAAAAATAGGAGAGGAGTTGAACTGAAGTGCAGGGTCATGCAAGGAGAGATATTTGGAGTTCTATTTTTGACATGACTATTTTTTGGTAGTTTCTTGGTCAAGGACTTTGAGACTTGGAGTTCTGAGCTACTTTTTCTCATCTTGGAGGAGTTTTGGGGCCTAAATTTTAGGCTTTTCACTTGTTCTCACCCATCAACTTTGAATTACTATTTCAAACTCATTCATGCATATTTTTGAGTTTAGTTGAGCTGGAGTTGACTGCCCATTCACTTTTTGGGGACAGTTTTATATTATATGAAAAAAGCTTATGCTTTTTTTTCCCTTAGTTCTTGCTTTTTTCGCCTTTGCACAGCAGCAATGAAGAGATTGTCTTGTAACTCAGTTTATTTTTTACAATTTATTCAACAACAGTAGTTCATTTTTTCAGTAGATTCATTATTGTTATGCAAAGATTCCTTTCAATTTCTAAAACAATTAGGGGTTCTTCTTTCTGAATTCAGGTGTCTTGTTCATTATGTGAGTGATTTGATAGGAATTTTCTATTTTTTACTTCAATACCTCTAAATTATTTGCCTCATTTATTGGATACAAGTATATAAATTTTAGTTTTTATAGGTCACAGCTTGTGCAAAATTATTCATGCCTTTCTGTGAAATACTTATGTGGTGAATCTGATTAGTTTGGATTGTAAGAAAAGATTTATTGGAGAATGTTTCTGAGTTATATTGTAGTTTTAAATCAAAATATTGGTGCATCACCCCCTTTAGATAGATTTTCTATTCAGTTTTCAATTTATGTAAGTTTTCTTCTATCTTTTTCCTCCATCAATTTATAGATCTAAAGGGTATTTAAAGGGAGCTGGCTCTTTCGAAGGTTCATTCTCAAAATAGACAAACCCATAGTCTGAGAATGTTCTCATGTTGCATGGGATTGCCAAGCTTGCAAAGGCTTAGCATTCAGGGTGCAATCCTTTGTCACAACAATAGGCTCATGCTCCTTCTTGGTCAGACTTAAGGGTTTAGTATTCTAATTCCCCACCTAAGATTTGTACTTTGAAATCATCCATTCCTCCTACTACACCTCAGTAACAATCAAGATAGGGTTCCAAGGGGAACCAGTGAAGGGTTCTTTGAGGAGAGTATCATGAGCCATCTCAAGGTGGAATTGTTTCACCACCCCAGCAACATGTTAGTAGAAATCGGGTTTATTCTAATATCTTGAGTTACCAATAGTTGAGTAGGCCTTATCCCACATAATTTCATCCAAAAGGACCTTGCTTTGAGTGTGGTATTGTATGCCATTTCATGAGAGACTATCCTCAGGGTGTAGAGTCAATAGGTGGACAAGGTGTTACTATTTCTATGCTAATAGTGGGTGATGTTGGTAGATCACATAGAGTGTATTTGTGATTCACCATCAAGCTAACATTTAGGATTTGATTATGGATTTTGTAGCTAGAGCTGGGAGGCCATCTTTGTTTACTTCCCATCTATAATTTTCTTCATTGAAGGCAAGGCCTTCTAAGTCGAGGCATGGACCTAGAAAAAGGTCCATTGGAGTAGCTTGTTAGTGTTCTTTATTTGTGAAGTCAATGTGGCTATGGGTATTAGTCCTTGTCTTGTTATAGTATTCTAGGAGCAAGGCTATCCCTAGTGAGGAAGGATGTAATGCCCATAGGCATTTGAGCCTGTCTCTTCCTCACCTTTGGTGTATCGATATTTTTTGTGATTTTTTGTATTGTAGATTTGTGATCGATAGTTGGTACCAATGTTCGATCTAGATTTTTGTATTTAAATTTTTATGTTGTAGGAATGCATTATTTTGGAAAACTATATTTTCAAGAAAGGTCATTGATTTTTTTTGGAAATGCTAATTTTATTTGAATAAGTATCTACTTGCGTTGATTAGATACAAAAGGGTATGCTTGCATTTTTTAAATTTGTATTCCTCAAAAAATAGGATATTGACCAATGGCTAGTATGTGGAGAAGTTCGACATGGATATCACTTAGTCACCTTACCCTAGTTGTTTCCTTTATGTCAAAACTAGTGAAACCTCATCCGAATCGATTTACAATTTCGTATCCCCCTTGTGTTAGACCAGTAAAACATCTTTTGGGGTGTAATTGATTTTTTCACTTGTGTGATTTTGCTTGTGCCTAGTATGTATAGAATGAATTGTGATGTTTTGGAATCATTAAATTTTGTTGTGTATTTCTAGTTCAGAGAAAAGAAATTTTAAATTATTTATTTTTGTTTTCTAAAAATATTTTAATTGGAAAGGCATTTTATTTTAGATTGCTTGATATTTGAAATAGATTAAATTCTATTTGAAAAAGGAAATAATTAATTTCTAGTTTATCATGTTAGTGAAAATTAGTTTTGGGAAAAGATGGGTTAGCTTAGCATAATCATAATTAGAGGATTATAAAGGAAAGGGGGCTTTTGTTTTAATTCATTATGCATTGTTTGGGAATTGAGAGCAAATTGGAGCAAAAACACATTTCAAACCCTCCATTAAAGAGATTTTGAAATTTAATTGCCTGAAAGTGCTTGGATTGAGTTGTTGGATGGAGAAGTGTGTAGTTTTGGATTCAACATCTTTTGAGGTTATCATTTGTTTACTTAAGCTTAAATTTGATTTTTTATTTAAATTTTTATGTTGTAGGAATGCATTATTTTGGAAAACTATATTTTCAAGAAAGGTCATTGATTTTTTTTGGAAATGCTAATTTTATTTGAAAAGTATCTACTTGGGTTGATTAGATACAAAAGGGTATGCTTGCATTTTTTAAATTTGTATTCCTCAAAAAACATGAAAATTACCTGATTTTTCTTATTTTACCCTATCTGATATGAGTGAAAATTTTATGTGATGATAAAAGTGTATTTTTGGGCAATTTTAGATCAAGAGGGTATTCTTAGAATTGTAAATTTCATTGTCTTCAAAAAAAGTTAAATTTAGGTGTATGGTTTTGGGAAGGATGCTTCAAGATCCATTAATAGTGGATCTTAGACATTCAATTTCATATTTTAATTTATGGGAAGGATGTTTCAAGATATATTAATAGTGGATCTTGGACATTCAATATTATATTTTAATTTACTTTTGTTGGAATTCAATTTTTTCAATGTTTCTTGGTATGTGGAATCATATGTGTTCCCATAGTTTTTATTTTGGAAGTGGATTGTGAAATATGTTTTTTGGGAAAACTACTCTTGCCTATTCTCAAGCTTCTAAAATGTTGACCCAAGAATTGTATAGGATAAGGGATATCCGTAGGAAGCTTGGGGTGGTTATACCCTAGGCATAGTATGTGTATCTTTCCAGAGGATGCCTGTTATTTAGGGTATTGAGTGAGCACCTTGCATTGGATCCATGTAACTGTGGGTTAGATGTGTTATGGGTAGTGTGTATGCATCTTGTAAGATGATGCCAACTACTTAGGGTAGTGTGTGAGCACCTTGCAATTGATTTCATTACTTGAGGTAAGCATGTATGTATCTTGCAACAGGATGCCCACTACTTAGGGTAGTTTATAAGCACCTTATAATTGATCTTGGTTATCTATGAAAAATATTCACTAGGTGAGTGTTTACTTGAGACCTATGTGGCTTGTCTCTTTCTAGTTTGGCTATGGAGAACCAAGGGGAGGACTGCTCTAATGTCTTAGCTACCCTCCCCTAGTTCTTGATTGGTTGGATTGTGTGTATGTGACTTTGTTTTGAGATGAACCATACTATCTAAAATATTCACACAAAATGGGGGATGCTATCCTAGATCTAGTTTTGCTTGCCTATTCTAGTATTGTGTTGCTCTATATGTTTTTTGTGTATGTGAGATGGTGTTTTTGGCTCTTTGGTACTTGTGTGAGTGTGACTTAATGATAGTATATCCTTGATCATCTTCTCCATAGCTCAGGGGTTTCCTAGAGTGGCATAGACATCTATTTCACTTGAAAATGGTAATATGGTTGGGAGGAGGGTAACATTCCCCCATTGGTCCTCAAGTAGATCCTACAGGAGCTAGCTAGTTCTTTGTTCATTATAGGATATTTTGACTATATTGTACTATGTGGCTATTGAGCCACTTTGGAGGTGGTGTATTATGATGTATATTCATGATTTGTATATTTTATTCATTGGAGTTTGATCCTTACATGTTTGGGAAGTAGTATCCATCATGATGCTTTTTTTATGATGTCATTTGGTTGGACAATGAATCTTGATTTGGATGGAAATTATCATTTTGTAATATTTTCTCATTTTTTGGAAATGGTTAACTAAGGATGTTAGAGTCCTTTGTTTTATACATTGTACTTATATTATGCTATGTTTATGGATTGGATTGTATTGAACCCACATTATGATTAAGATTTTTATGTTTTGTTTTATCCCAATTCGATGTTGGTGTTGAATGAGTGTGGCATTTCATTTGGATTTTCTCTTTTTGACATGTATGTTGGTGTAATGGAAAATGGTTATATTTCTATGTTTGATGGATTTTATGCTTTTTATATTAGGGGTAAGTGCACAAAGATGGGGGACCAAAAGGGGGTCTTAAGATGCCCCTTTTTTCTAAAATTAGGAAAGACTGATGTTGGATGAGAAATTGAATATAGTTACACTCAAAATTTGAAGATGCAATAAAAGCAAGAGTTGTAGTGCTCTGAATCTAGTTTGTAAACTACTTTTTTTTTTCAAAAATGGTTGAGCTTAAGGGGTTCAAAAAGGGGGACCACACAAATTGGTTCCATTTTTTTATAAAAAGCATAACATAGCGTCTAGTGTAGTCCCCTTAAAATGTTACCCTTTTTTTGTATTTAAAAATTTTCTTTGGTGTGAAATTAGATAACACCGTGTAGTTTATCCCCGATTTTTCTAATAAATTTTTCATGAATAATTTATTTTTTACTAATTTTCAAAGTGAACACATCCTAAAACACAGAAAATTGAGTGTGATCCCCCCTAAAAATTTTGAAAACTAATCAAAAATCATTTTTTTTTAATATGTGTAGAATGGAGTCTTGTTTCTAAAAATGTAACTTATTTGAAATTTCAATGAATGAATAAAAAATAAAAAATACCACACACTAGTTTTTGACAAAAAAATAGATACACTAATAAAAGAAATTAACGATTAAAACCTTAACATACTTAAAAAGTGAAAAAAATTATATTGTTAGAAAGTAAGACAGAGATTAAGATCATCGTGGTATTTTTTGACTTTTCATTGAAATAAGTGCAAACTTGATGGGGAGCATGCTCTAGATTATGTAATTTTTTTACAATCTGCAAAAACATGTTTTTGGATGTTCATAACTTAGTCCAATCCTTTGGGTTGGAAGCCCAAGGAAAATCCAAGCCAAAGGTTTGGAAATTACCAAAGCAAATAATAACACAAGTGTATTATATCATGCTCATATTATTGTGAAATAAAATCATCTCACCTTCTCTCCCTCCCTCCTTAACCATCTCTCTATTATTCTTTCTCTCCCTCCCTCCTTACCCCTCTCTCTATTATTCTTTATCTCCCTCCCTCATTACCCCTCTCTCTATTGTTCTCCTTCTCCCTCCCCTCCTCTCTCTCTCTCTCTCACCTCTTTACTTCCTACCCTCTCTCTCTCTTTCAGCTCTCTACCTCCCTCTCTCTCCCCTCTTTACCTGCTACCCTCTCTGTCTCTCTCTCACCTATCTACCTCCTAGTTTTCCTTTTCCTAATTTTCCTACTTTTCATTTTCCTTTCCAATTTCCCTTTAGATCCCACCAAAATTTCCCTATTTTTCTATTTTCCACCTCTCCTCTCATCATTATTCCCATCCAATTAACTTTTATTTTATCTTGTTTCCATTTCATCATCCCAATTTATATCCTCATCCCTCTTTGCATGTCTTAGTTTTTTTGTTTCCATTTGCCTTGTCGATAAGGGAGAGAGAGAGGGAGGAAGAGGGAAAGAGTGGGGAGATGGATGGGAGAGAGAGGGGAGAGATAGGGAGAGAGATAGAGAGTCCTAGTTTTCTTCTTTCCATTTCCTTTATCGATAAGGGAGAGGGAGAGAGAGAGATAGAGGAACGATAGGGGAGAGAGAGGTAAGAGATATGGAGAGATAGGGAGATAGAGGTTTAGGGTTTAGGGGTTTAGGGATATATATATATGACAAAGTGAAAATTTATATTTATTTGAGATGACAATCTATGACAACAAGCCATATCATTGTGGGAAGGAAATCATCAAGATAGTATTGGTATATATTTATGAAGGGAGTCTTATCAACATTCAAGGATAATCCTAAACTAGAGCAAGGTCCAGAGAGATAGGGAGAGAGATTGAGAGGTAGAAGGATGGTAGAGATACGGAGATAAGGGAGAGATAGGGAGGTAGAGGTTTAGGGGTTAGGGGTTTAGGGATATATATATGACAAAGTGAAAATTTATATTTATTTGAGATAACAATCTATGACAACAAGCCATAATACCATGGAAAGGAAATCATCAACATAGTATTGGTATATATTTATGAAGGGAGTCTTATCGACATTCAAGGATAATCCTAAACTAGTGCAAGGTCATGGAAACACTTTCACTATGGAGTAGATGTGCAATCATGTTGCTGTTATCCTAATTCAAACACTAACCTAAAAAATCAAAAGGATACTAAGGGAAATCATATTAGTCAAATAAATATCATCATGTTAAAATCAAGCTAAGAATTGTCACTTTAGCATACTCACTTGCAAGAACTATTATATCAGCCTAAAGACTGTTACACCACAATAGCTATCATGCAACCTTATGAATAGTTATGACCTCTCACCCATATGTAGTATATCAATTGATACAAAAGTTGACAATCAAGACTAAATGATAAGTCAATTAATATGAAATCCATACAAAAAGGTATCCATGATACTATATAAATATAGAGGTGGTCTTGAAAGGATATTCATATGGCAGGGAAGATTACCATGGACACTAGATGGCCAAATAGGTCAACTAAAAGATAACCATACATGTTATTGGCATAGTCATTAGGACAATTATAATCATAATGAGGTTGTCTTGAATAGATAGTGATTTGTCAAGGAGTTATTAGATAGTTAAGGAAGATAGAGTATTGATATTGGTGGGTGCATAGACTTTTCATGAAATGAAAGAGTAATGCATCATTAAGTAGTAGTCAAGATCAAAAGGACACCAAATTTGGTGAAGTTGAAAAAAGTAACTAAATTTGACACTTGATTATAATTTCACAACCAATTCGACTAGGAATGGCAGAATGATTAGAGAAGGGATTTATCCTAAATAGGAATAAATTTGTTGCATCTTTAATATGTCGCAACTTTAATCTAAAATGTCAGGGTGGGTGAGTAAATTCTAGGGGAGGTCTTGTTTCATGCACCAAGTGTCCTAGTCATTCTGGGTTGCAGGCTACCAGCAACATCACTTAAGATCCCTAAGAGCAAAAATCTGCCAAACTTTGATAGAGCAGTTCTCAGATTTCATGGCTACTAGGAATGTTCCATTTAGACCTACAAGTGCATGTGTGGTCTACCCACAATAACCTCTCCCATTTTTGGTCAACTCTAATCCATTTGATTGTGTCAAAATTAAATGCATCCTTGCAAAATGCTTCAGTTTCATGTAGCACAACCTTGATAGGATCCATATTTTTTGTTGTACTCGTTAGGGGACTGAACTAACTGCACCAACACATTGGTGTGGGTTTGTAAATGATAGGGGGGTCTTGTTTCATGCACCAAGTGTCTCAGTTGTTCTAGGTAGCAGGCTATTGACCAATTCACTTAAGACCCCTAAGAGCAAAAAAATACCAAACATTGACAGAGCAATATAACATGTTTCTTACATGAGTATATCTAAACATGTATGGTTTTATTTGGCAAAAAATTTAGAGTGATGAATCACAAAAATGGGCTAACAAGTTTGTGCTTGCAGATGGTCTCAGGGAGGACATCATCTTCAATTTAGATATGTTGTTTGCAGATTTAGTTTTTGATTATTTGTGGTGTACATGTTGTTGTTCTATGATGCTACTTGTTCCTCCTCTACTGAACACTTTCTATTATAAATCATTCCATGAATATGAAAGTAACACCTCTCAAGTTGAGGTAAAGTATGGGCCTATTGTTGTGCATTCCTGTAATGTATATTTTAGTACTTTGGAGGTAAGAGAAGTAACTATTTCCAAATTTCATATTTTCTGTAATGGGGAGTGCATTGAATCTTATATCAGTCCTACAAGAAGTAAAAATCATATTCTATGATTTGGATAAGATGTAGGAGTTTCAAGTTTTACTTGTCACATGCTAATGTAGATACACATCTAGAAAGGCAAGTTGTGAAAGGAAGGCTATTGATGGAAAATAAATGGAGACATACTACATATCAGTTGATAACATGGATAAATTGTTTATACCTTGTTGATTTCTGCATCAGTGTCACTCAACTCAAGTTCACTACATTGAGATTTTCTAGGATGCTAGGAAGGAAGATGGAAGAAACTACATTTGGTGATTTTAGTAAATCTTTATGGGAGGATGTAGTTTACTTTGAGTATTGGAAAGAATGCACCAAAATCTTGTACATCCAAGAGCTTAGATTATATAGATATTCTTTTTGGGTACATGGTATTGGCACAAATGAATCTAAGTCTTCAGGTTTGCATAGTATTCTATGGCAAGAATTGCAACATCTCACAAGTACAAGATCAAGGCTTTCTATGCAGTATAACATAATTCTAAAGCATCATGATTTTAATTTCTTGAGGATAGGAAATTTTGTGGAGGGGAGACTTGTCATGTCCCTTTTATAGGAAAAATTAAATTGGTGAGATTATTAGTCCATTCCTATTTTCCCATGGACTAATACATTTAATGAGGGAAGAAATTAGATTTAATATTTTATTGTGCATCAAGAAATTATGGACATAATATTAATGGGAAATAATAAAATATTAAGTATTATTATCTATTTGTACAAGTGGGGGCATGGAATATGGATAAGGTATTTTTGTAACATCCAAAATCCATTTTTAGAATATTTTATGATAGTTATGAAAAGATTCTATGACAACATCTATGACGGGTTGTCATAGTGGCAGTTATTTTTTATTTTTCAACAAGAATCTTGCATGGCTATTTTGGTGAGCATCTTTGGAGGGAATTTGTTGGAAATTAAATTATCTTAATTTATTTTCCAAGAGAGGGGAATTTGGATTTGTATCTATTATAAATATACAAGTATTTTCTTTCAAAAGGACTTTTTGATCATTTTACAACTCAATTTTGTTGTTTGAACACTTGTGCTTGGATTTTCTTCAGTGGATGAAAACCCATTAGTCTTAAGTGATCATAGGATGAAAAATATTTGTTTAAATAGAGTAATTACATTCAAGTATTGCATTGGGCTTTAAAGGATTGAATAGCTTCAACGGTTTTGCAGGTTATTCTATTGCAGTTTAGGTGATTTCTAGTGTCTTGTGCAGTGTTGCTATTGTATTTTGGAGTGTGTTTCTATTGTATGGTCATTTTAAAATCCATTCCAAACATCCATGAATAGTTCTTATTAGTTTGAGGTTTACTTGTGTGATGTATTGGTAATTTTTAGCAGTGTAGTTTGCATAGTTTGTGTAGTTTGCAGTGGATTTTGGTAATTTGTGTTGAAGATGTTTATGTTGTTGTAATAAGTGCTTCAGACATGATATTATGTTATTTACATCATAAAAATCAATAAAAATCAGTTTGTGGTGTTTCCAACATATTTGGTGTAATTTCTTGTTTGTCTAGTTAGCTAGTCTTGATAATTTTGTTGCAATTATTAGTGGAGCTTAGCAAAATTTATTTTCAGATCTGATTTCATGTTAAAATCTTAGTTGTCTCATTATAGTTGTCTAAGGGTAGTTGTAACTATTCAAAAGCATCATCAAGCCTCTCCTTAGATATAGGAGGACCTATTCTTATGTAAGAGACTTGATAAGGAATCTAAGAAAAATACTAAGTCAATTCAATAAAGTGGCAATCCTCTAAGCATTTTGGTGTAGGAGCACCCCTGCAAAACAGAACATAAGTCTATTTTTAGTATGTTTAACTTCATGATGTAATAAGGTCCATTGGACCAATGCATATGTATTAGATCAACCTAGGAGAATGTGCAGGTAGTTAGGAGTTTGTTATGCCAGCTGTCTTAGCTGTCTCCTCCCAGCCGCTTGGAAGCTCCCAGCCACTGGGAATTGAGTTGGTAGTACTCGAGAAGGATTTCTATTTATGCCCTAGATCAGTTTGTTTTACATAGAGTAGATACAGAGTAGACTAGACAGTGGAGAATTGATAGTTTGGTAGGGTTTTAGCATTGCAGAATCAGAGACATTTGTGATACAGTGAGACTATGGAACTTGTATGCATCTCTGTTATTGAAAATAAGAGGATCCCATTGATTTCATTTTTCTGGTTCACAAGCTATCTATATATTGATTCTTTTTTGGTTACAGGTGAATGGATTCATTCAACCCTTCCACCGGTTGATTCTCTGAATTGGTGGAAAGGTCATGTACAATAGTTTAGTTTTCTTTTCTATTTTCATGTTCATGCATTTCATAATTGTGGGATCAGTTTGTAGCATGCTGTGAGTTATCCTAGCATCCTCATGTGCTAGGGATAGGAGGATAAATTTCTAAGCTTGTATTGATCAAGAGATGATCCAGCCTGATCATCATGTTTTCTATGTGAAATTGTGAAGTTCTAAGAGTTTTGTCAAAAATATGCACTTGACGGATATACAATATTCGCATACAACATTACAGACTATGTATATCGCATCTACATCTATGTGCATATCATTATCTAGATCGGGTCTTGAAACTTAGGGAAAATGCATGTTTTGAGTGCATCGGGATGATATAGGTTGGATGTATATTTCCTGTGTATATCGTCGTCAGGATCATCATTTTGTGTGTATACATCATCCGCATATCGCAGTTGTATGCTGGAGCATGCATGTAGGTGAAGGTACAAGTAAACGGGTCAACAGTGAGTCAAAGTCACCTTTGCTAAAGAAAGGAGGATCACCTTTTGTTTGAGTATTAGGTAGTCAAGGATCACATAGATCATCATCAAGATATTAGGATATAACCTGACAATTCATATCATGCTGCAAAGTATGTAAGTGAATCTTACATCCGGGTGACATCGACATCAGGTGCATGTGACGTCATCGTCATCAAGACATTTGCAAATATCACCCGATAAAAGGTTTATCCTGTCGACGACAAGTATTTGGTATAGGCACAGGATATCAGGTTGATCAATGCGAAGTGTTCACCGACGGAAGGAATATTCGGTGGAATATTCATCATGTGTATAAAGTTGAGTATCATCATCAGGATGTTTCAATGTAACCCGATAAATTACATCCTGATGCTGGTTGTATAAGTTGGTCAAATATCAGGGTGACGTAAGCATCCGAAGAGATGTGTATGAGGTTGACATCATCAGGATATTTGGAGGAACCTGATATTTTATATCCTGCTGAAGCTAAACATCATGATGCTACCGATAGAGTTAGGCGATAAGATGAATAGTGATCGTCAGGAGGATAATTATGTTCGCTGAATATGATGATGCTGCTAATAGGTGAAAGGTTGAAGGTTTGTCTGTAGGAGGATATCGATTGGCAGAGGAAATATGATGCTGCTGATAGGTTTTGGACATACATGCTATATGTAAGGATTTTAGCTGTTTAGTGGGTTCAATGGGTTTTTCATCCTGTTTATAAGCTTTTGCTGTGTGACTCTACATCATAGTGGTATCAAAGCAAAGGAAGGATCTTCTAGAAAAGATAAGAAGATAGCAAGATGTCGGATGAAGAAGGAACATCAGAGATTTTGGCAAGGATGACCAACGCTGAGTTGGCAGTTCTGGAAAAGAAGTAGATTGCTGAGAGCAAGGCCGTGAAGGCTCAGAATTAGGAATTGAAGGATGAATTAGAGAAGTTGAGGGATAGAGTAGGTTCTGGTAGAGAAGAAGATAGGGAAGAAGAAGAGATCCCTAGGTGGAACAAGGAGGTTGTTCCTGCAGACCAGAGGCCACTGTTGAATGCCCTCAAACCCATGGAGAGGAGAACCATGGATGTGAAACTAGATTTGCTAGTGTTTACAGGAAAGATGGAACCTGATTCAATGATGGAGTGGATAGACTCCTTGAACAATTTCTTTGAAACAGAGGAGATACCAGAATAGTAGAGAGTGAAGATAGCCCAATCAAAGATGAAAGAAGCTTCATTGACATGGTGGAATTTTGTCCAAGATGACAGAGTATATGAAGGAAAGTGTAGAGTCACTACATGGAAGAAGATGATGGCATTAGTAAAGGAAGCCTATGTTCCATTGGATTACAGTATCCAATTACACAAGAGGAAGCAAAACCTGAGGCAGAAGGAGCTAGATGTCAGCTCATATACAGAGGAATTCATGAAACTTTGTGTGAAGACAAAGGTAAAAGAAAGTGAGGAAGAAAAGGTAGCCAGATACCTTAATGGATTGAGGTTCAACATTTAGGAAGATTTGAATCTACATAATCCAGATACAGTTCAGAAATGTTTTCAGTTAGCATTAAAAGTGGAAGAGAAGTTAAAGAGAAGACAAGAACATAACAATAGAGGAAGAGGAAAACAACAAAGAGGTGGAAGAGGTCCTTTCAGAGGCAGAGGACATGGACATGGATATCAGGGAGAATCCAATCATGACAATAGCAAGGGAAATAACAGTCAGAACCAGAGGGAAAGTTACAGTCAGCAAGGAAACTTCAGAGGTAGAAGACCTTTCAGAGGAAGATCCCAGGGTAGAGGATCCATCAGATGTTATAACTGTAACAAAGAAGGCCATATAGCCAGCAGATGTCCAGAAAAGGCCACAAGATCAACAAGAGAAAGGAGAACAAATCTGATCCAAGAACCTGATAGTCAAAGTATGACAGGCTCTAATGCTTTTCAGAGTGTGAATGCTCCTAATAATTATGGATATCCAGAGAGTGGAGAATCTCTGATGATGAGAAGAACAATGACTACCATGAAGGTACCTGACAAAGAACCCCCACAAAGAAAGTCTCTTTTCAAAACCATTTGCAAAGCAGGAGGTAAGGCATGTAAAGTTTTAATTGATTCTGGTTCTACTAAAAATTTTGTATCTGATAAAATGGTGACAAAGCTTAAGCTTAGAAGATTGCCTCACCCATCCCCATATAAGGTCTCATCACTTACCCAAGGTTAGCAAACAGTTGTAGAAGAACAGGCTTGGGTAGAATTTCAGATTGGAGCATATAAAGACAGGTTGTTGTTTGACATTACCAAGATGGATGCTTGCAATCTTTTGTTTGGTAGACCATGGCAGTATGACTTGAAGGCACGACATGATGGTGTTAGAAACACCTATACAATCAACAAGGATGGTAAGGTGATAGAGTTACTACCATTAACAGAGAAGGAGGAGAAATCAAAAGGAAAAGAGGTGAAGGTAATGCTGATGGAAGGAAAATAGTTCATGAAAGAAGTAGCAGTAGAAGGTGCAGTTGCATATGCCCTAATTCCATGTATGACAGTGAGTAAAGAACAACAGCAAGAAGTCAAGAAAAAGAAGAAGCCAATGTTCATAGACCCAGCTATCCAAGAGCTATTGGATAAGTATAAAGGTATCATCTCTGATGGAATGCCAAGATCCCTACCACCTGTAAGGGATATCAGCCATTGCATAGATCTAATGCCAGGATCGACACTTCCAAACAAGGCAGCATATAAGCTAACTCCAGAACATAATGTAGAAGTAGCCAAACAAATTGAGGAATTGTTGGACACAGGTCTGATTGGTAAAAGTTTAAGTCCATGTGCAGTACCAGCTGTACTAGCACCAAAAAAAGAAGGCACTTGGAGGCTTTGCATAGATTCCAGAGCTATTAATAAGATCACAATCAGGTATTGGTTTCCAATCCCTAGGATAGAGGATTTACTTGACTATTTGGGAGGTGCTAAGTATTTTACAAAAATAGATTTGAAGAGTGGGTATCATCAGATCAGGATTTGGCCAGGAGATGAATGGAAAATAGCATTCAAAACTAATGACGGGTTGTATGAGTGGAAAGTTATGCTTTTTGGTTTGTCTAATGCACCTAGTACTTTTATGAGGTTGATGAATGAGGTTTTGAGATAATTCATGGGTAAGTTTGTCATAGTATATCTAGATGACATTCTGATTTTCAGCAACAGAAAGGAAGAACATCTCAGACATATAGATTTGGTTCTCAAGAGGTTACATGAAGAGTAGCTGATGATAAATTTGGACAAGTGTTTGTTCATGCAAGAGGAGATCACATATTTGGGTTTTGTCATTTCACAAGGAAAGCTGCAAATGGATAAGGAGAAGGTAAGTGCCATATTATCTTGGCCAACTCCAAGGACTATGAATGATGTCAAAAGTTTCCATGGGTTAGCAACCTTCTACAAAAAGTTTATCAGAGGGTTTACTCATATTTGTGCACCCATGCTTGATACTATAAAAGGAGGACAGAAGTGCAGATTTGCTTGGACTAAGGAAGCAGATGATTCTTTTGAAGCATTGAAGAAGAAGGTGGCACATCAGCTAGTCCTTGCACTTCTAGACTTGAACAAAATCTTTTAGGTGGAATGTGATGCCAGTCACATGGCCATTGGAGCAGTACTCAGCCAAGAAGGTAGACCAATTGCATTTTTCAGTGAGAAGCTCAATGATGCTAAAAAGAGGTATTCATCATATGATTTGGAAATGTATGCTTTAGTCCAGTCACTCAAGAAATGGAGGCATTACTTGATGCCAAAAGAATTCGAAGTATTCATAGATAACTAGGCTCTGAGTTTCATAAATAGCCAAGAAAAGATGAACCATAGACACATGAAATGGGTAGAAACCTTACAAGCTTTTACTTTTACATTGAAGCATAAGAAAGGAGTCAAGAATAAAGTAGCAGATGCCTTGAGCAAGAGAGCTCTAACAGTCAACCAGATTCAGTTGGAGAGTGTTGGAATTGATTCATTGAAGACCATGTATGATGTTGATGAAGATTTTGGAGAAGTATATTAGGTATGTACTTCTTTTGGAGATAAATATCATGCTGAGTTCTCTAAATTTATGATCCAGGATGGATTGCTATTCAAAGGTGGACAATTGTGTATTCCAAGTGTTCTATGAGGTTGAACATCATTAAAGAGAAACATTGTGGTGCTATGGCAAGTCATTTTGGTTTGGATAAGACTCTTGATCTTGTTTGAAGACATTATTTTTGGCTGAAGTTACAATCAGATGTTAGAAAGTTTGTAGAGACATGTGTGATATGTCAGAAAGCAAAAGGCAGATCAACTAATGCAGGTTTATATCAGCCTTTACCCATTCCTTCCAGACCATGGGAAAGCATAAGTATGGATTTTGTCTTGGGTTTACCAAGGACAAGGAAAGGGTTTGACAGTCTTTTCGTTGTAGTGGACAGATTCAGCAAAATGGCACATTTCTTGCCATGCAAAACCACTGCTGATGCTTCATACATTGCAAATTTGTTTTTCAAGGAAATTGTCAGAATACATGGATTGCCATTGAGCATAGTGTCAGATAGGGATGTGAACTTTATTGGTCACTTCTGGAGAACTCTTTAGAAGAAACTTGGAACAAATTTGTCTTTTTCATCTACATATCATCGTCAAACAGATGGACAAACTGAAGTAGTTAATCGTTCCTTAGGGAATTTGCTTAGATGTTTGACAAAACAGCATGGAGAAAAGTGGGATAATATTCTATCTCAAGCTGAATTTTCCTATAATGATACTGTCAATAGGAGTACAGGGAAATCACCTTTTCAGATAGTGTATGGTATGCATCCAAGAGGAATTTTGGAATTGAGAGATCTACCTACAACAGACCCTGTTAGTGCAGAGGGAGAAGCTTTTGCCGAAGCCATAAAAGAGGTCCATGATCAAGTCAAGACCCAGCTACAACAAACTACCTTGAAGTATAAAGCATAAGCTAATCAAAAGAAGAAGGATGTACAGTTTGATGTTGGAGATTTAGTATGGGTTCATTTGAAGAAGGAAAGACTTCCTAAGGGCAAATATACTAAACTCATGTGGAGGAAGATTGGACCTTGTCAGATTTTGAGAAAGCATGGATAGAATGCTTATGAGATACAACTCCCTCCCGATCTTGGTTTATCACCTATCTTCAATGTATGAGATTTGACTCCATACAAGCATAATCCAGATGAAGAACATGACCTCCTATAGGATATAGCAGCTGATGACATTCCAAAGCATGATCCACCACAGTTGCAGAAGGTTTTGGACACAAGAGTGATCAAGCAGACCTGGAACAAAAGTTATTTGGAATATTTGGTGGCATGGCAGGGCAGACCTGATTCAGAAGTCATGTGGATGACTGAAGAATAGATCCAGAAACATGGTGCAGATCTACATACTCTCATCTCAAGTGGACTTGAGATTTCTTCTTCTAGGGAGTATGGTGCAGGAGCACCCCTACAAAATAGAACAGAAGTCTATTTTTAGTATGTTTGACTTCATGATGTAATAAGGTCCATTGGACCAATGCGTATGTATTAGATCAACCTAGGAGAATGTGCAGGTAGTTAGGAGTTTGTTATGCCAGTTGTCTTAGCTGTCTCCTCCTAGCCGCTTGGAAGCTCCCAGCCGCCTCGAATTGAGTTGGTAGTACTCAACAAGGATTTCTATTTATGCCCTAGATCAGTTTGTTTTAGATAGAGTAGATACAGAGTAGACTAGATAGTGGAGAATTGATAGTTTGGTAAGGTTTTAGCATTGCAGAATCAGAGACATTTGTGATACAGTGAGACTGTGGAACTTGTATGCATCTCTGTTATTGAAAATAAGAGGATCCCATTGATTTCATTTGTCTGGTTCACAAGCTATCTATATATTAATTCTTTTTTGGTTACAGGTGAATGGATTCATTCAACCCTTCCACCGGTTGATTCTCTGAATCGGTGGAAAGGTCATGTACAGTAGTTTAGTTTTCTTTTCTATTTTCATGTTCATGCATTTCATAATTGTGGGATTAGTTTGTAGCATGCTGTGAGTTATCCTAGCATCCTCATGTGCTAGGGATAGGAGGATAAATTTCTAAGCTTGTATTGATCAAGAGATGATCTGGCCCGATCATCATGTTTTCTATGTGAAATTGTGAAGTTCTAAGAGTTTTGTCAAAAATATGCACTTGATGGATATACAACATTCGCATATGACATTACAGACTATGTATATCGCATCTGCATCTGTGTGCATATCACTATCCGAATCGGGTCTTGAAACTTAGGGAAAATGCATGTTTTGAGTGCATCGGGATGATATAGGTTGGATGTATATTTCCTATGTATATCATCATCAGGATCATCATTTTGTGTGTATACATCATCCGCATATCATAGTTATATGCTAGAGCATGCATGCAAGTGAAGGTACAAGTAAACAGGTCAACAGTGAGTCAAAGTCACCTTTGCTAAAGAAAGGAGGATCATCTTTTGTTTGAGTATCAGGTAGCCGAGGATCACATAGATCATCATCAGGATATTAGGATATAACCTGATAATTCATATCATGCTGTGGAGTATGTAAGTGAGTCTTACATCCGGGTGACATCGACATCAGGTGCATGTGACATCATCGTCATTAGGACATTTGCAAATATCACCCGATAAAATGTTTATCTTGCCAATGACAAGTATTTGGTATAGCCGCAGGATATCAGGTTGATCGATGTGAAGTGTTCACCGACGGAAGGAATATTCGGTGGAATATTCGTCGTCTGTATAAAGTTGAGTATCGTCATCAGGATGTTTCAATGTAACCTGATAAATTACATCCTGATGTTGGTTGTATAAGTTGGTCGAATATTGGGGTGACGTAAGCATCTGAAGAGAGGTGTATGAGGTTGACGTCATCGGGATATTTGGAGGAACCTGATATTTTATATCCTGCTAAAGCCGAACATCATGATGCTGCCGATAGAGTTAGGTGATAAGATGAATAGTGATCGTCAGGAGGATAATTATGTTCACCAAATATGATGATGCTGCTAACAGGTGAAAGGTTGAAGGTTTATTTGCAGGAGGATATTGGTTAGCAGAGGAAATATGATGCTGCTGACAGGTTTTGGACATACATGCTGTATATCAGGATTTTAGCTGTTTAGTGGGTTTAATGGGTTTTTCATCCTGTTTATAAGCTTTTGTTGTGTGACTCTGCATCACATTTCTTCATGAGATTTTCAAGATTGAAGACCAGGTCACCTTCTTCAAATAAAACCATATAGATAAATAAGCGATGATTGTTGTTGCTATGCCCAAAGAGAGTGCCTATTCAAGAAGAGGTTAAGTGTTGCATTCAAGAGGCATTTAGGATGCTCTGCTCCCTAGACCCCTACAAGGGGTGTTGCCACTTGACCCCATGAGGGAGTACTACCCCTTAAACTCATTTATCATTGTGACTCCTTACTATCTCTCCCTCTTCATCCATCTCTCTTGGTCTTTATCTCTCTCTCTTCCTCTCCCTCTCTATCTTCACCACTTTTTATATTTTCCACTTTATAACTTTATCTCTCCATCTCTCCCTCTATCTCTTTCTATCTCTCCCCCTCTCTCCCTCTCCCTCTCCCTCTCTATCTCTTTATGTCTCCCTCCCTCTATCTCTTTATATCTCTCTCCCATCTCTCCCTCTCCTTCTCCCTCTCCTTCTCCCTTTCTATCTCTCTATGTCTCTCTTATCTATCTCTCTATGTCTCCCTCTTTATCTCTCTCTATTTCTCCATCTCCCCTTACCTCTTTGTTTGTATTGCCATCTCTATCTCTCTCTATTTTTCCCTCTCCCCTACCTCTTTCTATGTCTCCCTCTCTCTAACTCTATCTCTATTTTTCCCTGTCTCTAATGTTATCTCTCTATCTCTCCATCTATCTCTTTCTATTTAAGATGAAAAAGAGGGGGTTGGATGGTTTTAATGGTTTGTGTTGATCCTTCTTTCACTACTAAACATTCAAGGGCATTCAAGCATGTAGAGAACTCTACTACATATCTCCTATCACTTGGAACATAGGGGAAGATTAGAATAGTGTGAATTTGTTGTTTAATTAAGTCTAATTATACTCAAAACCCTAATTTCATAAAATCATAAACAAATAGAAAAATTATAGGAAATGATTGCACAGAGAGATATCAAATGACAACCAAATACCTACTAGATTTCAAAGTTTAGTGTGTAGAAAAGTCAAGGACTAATGAGCAGGTGCCCTAGTCTAGTGTACCTTCTCTTGTCAGGATCTCTAAAGAATTTATGTAACTTGTTCTCACCGTCATAGAGATTTCACTACTTCAGAATCCGGAGGACTAATGAGTGAACACCCAAGTCCAAGCCCTAGTTTTCTTCTCAGATTTGCAATTCTGACTGTCTGCACTGCTCTCTTATAACTCCAATTCTTTTGCTTCTAAAACTTTCAACCTACAATCACAGAAAAGTAGGTTGGGGGTTGTGATTTTTAGAGGCTTGCCTCGGTCAAGCCTCGGAGAGACATTCAAGTCTTTTGAAAACTATTGTTAGATAAAGATTATGTATCACTATGAGATAGAGGTAAAATCCAAATGATAAATGATCAAAAAAACACAACTGATATCACCTTGTAGTGTAGATCTCACATAAATGAAGGTTCTTCAATCACATGAGAAGATGAAGTCAAATCTGCAATCACAAACACAATAACAATGCTCTACTCTTGCAACAATAAATATCTTGAAATCACCAGTATGCCTAAAGTTCACAATCATCTTCTAGTTTACAAATGAATCACTAATCATGCTTATCTATGCAACTACAAACATTCTCACTAAGAATTTTGTAATTCAAACTTGAGATGTTGGCATAGGACTTAATAATGGTTATATAACTGACACACAAAAATAGATCTCAACCTAAAATAGGGCAGGACTAGGGCACGGGCACCCAAGTCTTCCCCCCCCAATTTCAGGCAGGATTCATGCTAAGAACACTCCCCGAGTCCTATTTGAAATGAAACTTTAGGGTTTTCTCATTGGGAGTCACCATTAACAAGCAAGATGACCTCAATGCATTCTAAAGGACCTGGGAGCTAAACCTGAAGAGGGAAAATCTCCCAAGGGGATATTTTTTGACATAACATTTAGCCCCTACTTTAATGTATTTATAAATGCAAGGTCAATTCATGCATTAAAGTACGGTCAACAAGCACAGTAAACACGCCAAGCATGTAGAAGATATGCCAGTCACAATGAAGATAGTAATAGCCACACAAAACATGGAGAAGACAATTACAGTCATGCAAAACACAAAGAATACAATGATTATTTCCTTTTCTTTTTCTCATTTATGAAATACAAATGCAAGTGCAAGGAAAGTAAACACAAAACCCAAAATGCAGGATGGACTCATCGCCACATGTCTTTATACTACACTTGAGAACAAACATGCTATAGAAATCCCAAAACACATGAGGGACTCATTGCTACACATTTTTAGACTATGCTTGGGAAAAAACACACCATACACACACATGGAAGACATGGAGAAAACATGACAAACAAGTGATGGAAGAAACCTATTGCTAGGTTCACATCCATCTCAGGCACACTACAAGAACACACTAACAATTGGGCTTTGCCACAACAATCATTGAAGACACACTTAAGGGTTAGGATAGTCTTAGATCTGCTCCCCGCCTGCTCAGAGGACTTTTTAAAATGATAGGATTGTGCAATCTCTTTAAGAAATACACCATCCCTGCCTCACACGAAGGGCTTAAAATAAAAAGGATATGCATGATATCCCACCTCTACAAGGGGCTTAATTGATTGTAGTAGATTTCAAGCTTTACAAATATGCTTTGCTAGCATCTAAGTTAGACATCTTACCTTATATATTCCCCCACCTTAAGGTGGTTGATACCATGTAACGATATCAAGCATGTTAAGGTAAGAAGAAAACACACAAGGGAACATGAGCTCTTAGAAAGCCCATGCCCCCTAATGGTGACATGTATTTTATGACTGCCAAATGTTCCCACAAATGCACAATTTCCTGTAAGAAAAGGTGTTAGCATCCATATAATCATGATAAACAACAATGCAAGGCTAGATCCAAGAGAGTCAAAGTGCACAAAGTAGCAGTATTGTTATGTTTTGTAAGTGTGATAAGACAACATCAAGATCACATGAAGTGATTCTACTAGCCAAGTGTCAGATTATATATATCAACCCCATCATCATGTATGGGCTAGGTCCATTTTTTTATTTCTTGCTGAACGGACACTGGGTCCGTATCAGTATAATAAGTTTTTTCATCATTTGCCTACTAGGTAGAACCACTAGCAAAAGGTAAATAATAAATCAAGAGAGGAGAAACAAGTGCCTTAGGGGCAATCACATAGGAGGGTGCCCCTGAGTCACCAACCGCAAAGCTATGTCTATAAGACACAATACACAATAGTGAAAATAGAGGAGAAGAAATATAGAAGAATGAGGATACAAATAGAAGAAGGGTCACAACAAAGGCGGTCTCCCAATATCCTTGACCTTCCAACAGAATCAAGAGTCATCCTAGGAGGCCTAAACAACACATAACAAATCATGGGGGAAGCACAACATGAGAGGAGAGGCCACATAAATAAGCCAATAATACTACGACATAGGTGACCACCAGGGTTAGAAATACTTACTTGTAAGGACAATTGGGCTAGTGGTCATCAGTGAGCAAATCTATGTCCTTTTTCTGTGGATAAGGTGGGTGGTTAGATTTTTCTTTATCAACTTCTTGTTGAATATTAGGAACACTGAGAGAAGGGGTGAATCAATGTTTCATAAAACTTTTCATGTACTTTCACTTTTAACCATTTTCCAAAATTAATTAAACAAAGGCACAATATGCAAATGAATGATAACCACAAAAATATAACACATGAACACCAAGATTTTTATGTGGGAAACCCCAAGGTGGGGAAAAACCAAGGTGGATGTTAGTCAACAAGATATATAAGTTATAACAATACCAAAAATTAGAGGCTCACTACCAAGGGGTGGCTAACTGCTAAGGTATTTGAACTGATATGATAGCATCTACTCCATGCCTGAATTTAGTTCCATTGAAGCACAATATTCTTCCTCTACTCTACTCTACTTTTTATACTTCTTTTCTTAACTTCGCATCTTCACTCAAGGACATATTTCCCATGACCAAATTACAAGTATATATATCATTCATCAACCTTGGAATGTACATCAAGGTTGGCGTTACATTCATCAACCGTTGGAACAATCTCTAAGGTCGACATTACAAACATTTACAAAATAGGCCTTGACCTAATACAAAATTATACTAAGGAAATATAGCAAAGATGTATGTGGATCATGCCACACCTTAGCAAGGACTCAAACATGATCTTCCATGCCACAATACGCTTCTGCAATCTTCAAGAGATCTTCGCAATCATTAGAATTAACCAAGTTGGCTAAGACTGGTTATACACTATGTTATCTGGGAACAATCTTCAAACATGATCTCAATTCCTTAATGTAGACCAATATAAAGGTAGGAACATGATCAAGAGGCATCCACAAGCATGTTGTAATCACCAAGAGCAACTGCACAAACTCTAACCACTTTATCCATGAGATTCTTCACATCGAAGCATATAAACTTTACTATCTTCAACTATCATAAAAGAAAGATAGCTTGTAGACCACCAAATCATGAACCATTAGAGTTGTAGGAACTTATCATCATCCCAGACTTCCTTTTAGAACTGCAAAGAAAAATACTTCATTGCAGAGGAATGCGAAGCAAAATACTTTCTCCTTGTCACCAGTGAATAATCAGAAAAAAGTGGGTTTTACTCTGGTGAATGTAACTCATTCAATTCTTCATACCAAAGGCTCAAACTCAGGATTTAGAAACTTCAAACATGCCTCTAAATAACTTCCAACCCACAGACCAAGATCTTCAATATACAAGAAATGCAGAGTAATCTTCTAGACTGTTCTTTAGTATGCAACACACTATCTTCACTGTAACTCACTGTTTCTTCCAGAGGGACAAATTTTTTCAATATCCTCAACATATAAAGCTTCTAAAATATGATACAATTGACACCAATGACAACAGAGATATGTTGACATTAATGACAACACCGATTAGGCACATACTTGCAACAATCTCCCCCTTTGTCATTGATGGCAACATATAATGTGAAAAACTATAACAACCATCACAAAATTCTCCCCTATCTCTTTACACAACTACATTCCTTCTTTTCTAAGTTTTTCACATGATTTCTCTCCCCCTTTGACATCAATGGCAAAGGGCACATACTTGCACTCTACTGCTCTAAACTAAACTCTCTTCATCTGACTACTCCTGAGAAGTAGCCCTTACAAGCATCAATCTGGATCTGGATGTGGAACTCTAAGCACCACAAGACTGATGCACTCTTATGCATCTTAGTTTAGAGGAGGGGTAATAACCCCCACTTTGGGTAAGAAACTGCTCTCTCATTGAAGCTAGCCTGTGAGCTTCTTACTTTTGCTTACTAGTTAGTAATTTTCCTTTTGACTCCTTCTAAAGCTTTTCCTTTTCTCATTCTTTCTTCATGTGCTTCCTTTTCTCCTCCTCTTCTTTCAATCTTGCCAGCCTTTCCTACATTTCTCTTACGTGTTTTGGAACCTTTTTTCTAGAACCTTTATTTTAACTTTCTTGAGTTTTTCCTCTTTGTGAACCAATCCCTTCTTGCTCTTGGCTTTCTTTTTCCTGTAAAAATCACTGCTTATCACCATCATACATCTCTGTGTTGAATTCTAGCACCAACTTTCTAGCTGGGGGATTTAGATTTTTGGCAATGCTCCCCCTAAGCCAGAGCTCTCAATTTACTTCTCAGAGGAAGTATCTACACTATATGCTAGTGCAGATCCATCCTTGATTTCATTGACATCCTTTCTAATCCAGATCTTGCTCATCTCATTCTTGGTTTCTACCAGAACAACCTTGTTCTTACCTTCGTCAACTTCCTACTCTATTTTCCTCTTCACTATGGGATAGTCTCTCTCTATATTTCTACTTCTGCAGAATCTAGTAGAGTGTTTAGGCTTGTTGCAATTCAAACAAACAATATCTATCTGACCTTGATTTCTCTTGTTATTTGAATTTGGCCTTGATCTACAGTGATTAGCCATATGCCCAAATCTATTGCATGCAAAACACTTGCCATTGAAGAATTGACTATTCCTTGAATAGTTTGGCATATTTCTTAACATGCTTTTGCACTTATTTTCTTTATGACCAATCTTTTTGCAATTGAAACATTGACTAGAAAAATATGAAACATTTTGATTCATTGTACTTCTACACTGAGTAGCCCTATGACCATACTTATTACATTTAAAACAATAGCCATTGAAAGATGGGTACCTTTGTGCATTTGGTTGTCTGACTGAATGTCCTTTAGGTCTTCTTCTTTGATTCCTTACCATATAGTTTCTGACTGTTCCTTCTTTAGATCTATCTTGTCCTAAATTTGAAATCCTCCCTCCTTGTTTATCATCTAGATTCTTTTGACTAGCTAGCAAGTTGTCAAGTTTTGTCGAGCTTATTTTGAATTTTTATTCATATCTTTTTGTTGCTTCTAGATCAAATTTTAAGAGCAGAACATCTTTCCCTAGTTTTTCACATTCCTCTAACTTCTTCACAACTTGAATCAGATATTCTTTATTCTTGGTTTTTTAATTCAATCACCCTGATATGACTCTCTATAGATTCATTTGCTTGTTTTAGTTGCTCACATAATTCTTTCCTTCTTTCCTAAGATTTACTAAACTGCTCTTTTAGTTTTAGAATGAAATCATCATCTTCTTTGATACTCTCCTCTAAACCCTTGATATCAACCTTAGAGTTGTTAAGATCTTCTAGAGTTGCTTCAAATTGCTCATTATTGATGTATACTTGATTGCCAATCTTAATGCTACCAATAGGATTTTTTTCAAGATAAATGAGATGCCATGGTGCTGCCATGACCGTACCTTCCCAAATCTTCCTCAAGCTATTAGGCCTCTTCCAAGGAACCTTGCTCTGATACCAATTGTTGAATATCAGAAACACTGAGAGAGGGGTTGAATCAGTGTTCCATAAAACTTTTCATTCACTTTCACTTTTAACCATTTTCCAAAATTAATTAAACAAAGGCCCAATATGCAAATGAATGATAAACATAAAAACATAACACATGAACACTAGAATTTTTACGTGGAAAACCCCAAGGTGGGGAAAAAACATAATGGATGTTAGTCCACAAGATATATAAGTTATAACAATACCAAAAAATAGAGGCTTACTGCCCAAAAAAAGGATCACTACCAAGGGGTGGCTCACTGCCAAGGGTTTTGAATTGATATGATAGCATCTACTCCATGCTTGAATTCAATTCCATTGAAGCACAATATTCTTCCTCTACTCTGCTCTGCTTTTTACACTTCTTTTCTTAACTTCACATCTTCACTCAAGGACATATTTCCCACAACCAAATTACAAGTATATATATCATTCATCAACCTTGGAATGTACATCAAGGTCAGCATTACATTCATCAACCATTGGAACAATCTCCAAGGTATTGAAGTTGGGGCAGACAACTGAGGGGGGGTTAATCAGTTGTCTCAAAAACTTTAATGCTTGTTGCAGTAAATTCCTTTTTACCACTTATTAACATATTAATGATATAGCCATGAAAATAAATAATCAATAACATATGAGAAGAAACACAAATAACACACTTGACACCAAGATTTTAACATGGAAACTTGGTTAAGGGAAAAACCACGGTGGCTTTTAACCCACAATGATTATACTCTGTTAAAAGTATTACAAATGGGGAAGGCACATGCCTTTGGGCTCACTTCCTACAAGAATGATTACACGAGAATTATAGAATGTTTGAATTGATGAACAACATCTACCAATGCAAGAATTCAGTTCCGATTAAGCAAAAAACATTGATCTTACACACTTCATCCTTACTCTGCCCTGTTTACTGTTCTGCCATGATCTGGTCCTTAGAATTCTTCTTCTTCACACTTTTCTCTACCTTAATCACACTTACTTTATCATTACTGTACTACATATCAATTCACTCAAGTCCATCAGCTATATATATTCACCTCAAGAAATTCAATCACTTTTCTATCAGCCTTATGAAGAACTTAACAAACAATACAAGTACTCTATTCTATCAGCTGAATCCATACACCACTATTGATGAGTACCAGAAATAACACTTGCAAGTCACCATACATGTCGGCCACTAACATTATATCCCCTACACAACTCATTGAAACACTTCTACTAGATCCGCACAAGGATCTAACACAAGTCAGCCTGTTCTTCACTAAACTGTTCTATCATATTAGGACCTGGTACTCAGATGCTCATAACTTTTAATCCCTTTGTCACCAGAGGCTAAAATATTGGATTTAGATTTTCCTAACATTCCTCTACACTCCCTTAGATTTGCAACACACAATGATTAACTAGAGAGATCCGCTGACCAAAATACCAAACTCTGTCATATACCTTGTTCCTATCTATCCGGGCTGAACAAATCTTGGAACTGACTTCCAATATGATCTGATACTACACTGCAGATGTGTGGAATAGACTTATTTACCATCAATGACAACACATGACATGCGTTGCAGTGTCTCTTGCCAACAATCTCCCCCTTTGGCATTGATGGCAACACTTAGTGAAAAATGACTAAGCATCATGACTAACTCCCCCTACTGTGTACACTTATATATTCTTCCACTACTCTCCCTTTGATGGATTCTTCATTTTCTTTCATTTTTTAGTGTCTCTCACTCCCCCTTTGACATCAATGGCAAAGGGTGGGATCCACAAACCAAAATTTACACAAGAAATCTGTATATAAGGCCACATATGTACAAATAATCCATGTATTGTATTTACATGAACTTGAGAATATCTACAAAACTATTTTTCAACTACTCAAGTTCAGAAGCCCAACTTCTTTTCATGCCATCCAACATTGAGATGTGTCCACTTAGTAGAAATGTCTGTGTTTCTACTTTCTTCATATTTGAAGGATCACCTATCCAAACTGCAACTTGAGCTTCTGATAAAGTAGTAAACATTGTTTCTAACTTGGGGGTAATCAATTCCCAAAGTTCACACATTCTCTCCACAATATTGCTCTTTTCTTTAACAAGTTTCTTTATTTCATCAATCAAGATGATTACTTGACACTCTTGACTTACTAGAGAAACTATTAGAGGATCAAAATCTTGAGATAGATTCAACAATTTTTGTTCCCTTCTCCTTTATCTTCTTCTCAATATCCTCAATAACTTTGGGCTAAGATAGGCAAAATTTGTATACATCACCTCCATCATTAAGAGCATTTTGAATACTCTTTATACTGGTATCAAGTGTCCTTCTATCATTCCCTATTAGACCATTTAGATCATTAAATCTCTTATCCAAAAATTCATTCTGGACCTTAATCTTTGCAGACTTCTCAAAGTACTCAAAGTGTGTACTTACAAAATTTACAAGGCTCTTCCGATTTATGGAGGGAGAATTAGATGGATTCTTTTGGATAGTTGGCATTATCTTCTCCAATATACCGGATGCAAGGCCTAATAGCTCACTATCCTCTAAATGAGATTTCAATATCTTTTCACTTTCCTTGGCTTGTGTGAAAGATGCTACCTTCATCATTTGGACCGAAGAGAGAGTAGCCAGGTTGATTGGTGCTTGAATCAGTTTTGGTACATCAAACTCTAGCATCTCTTTACTCAAAAAACTCTTCACTACATCTGCAGTGTCTCTTGCCACAATTTCTGGAGGACCTTCCTTTCCTTGAGTTTTCTCAGTGTCAGTATCAGAACTATTTTGTTTGGGTGCATCAACATTTGCACCATCTTCTTTTGCTTTATCTTCCTTACCCTTGACTTCTTCTTCTTCCCTGTGCTATGAGTCATCTTTGGTGGGAGTTTCTGTTTCCATGTTTGCTTCTATGTTAACTCCATCTGTTTGATCCAAAGTATCCCTTTTGTCTTTAGCCTCTTCTGATTTTTGAGCCTCGTTCTTCTCAGAGTCATCTTGAGTAGGTCTTAGTGTCTCCACATAAGTTTGCTCTGGAGGATCTAGAGTATCATTTTGGTCATCATTTCCCTTTCCAGTCTCTTCTTTTGAAGTTTCTTGTTCTAAAACTAAAGGATTGCCTTCCTCAACTTGTTCCTCTGAAACAACATAATATTTATCTTTATCTAAGGCCTTCCTTAAAATTTCCTCTGTTTCCTTTACAACTTCCTTAATTTCACCAAGCATTAGCTTGTTCATCTGGATCTTGCTTCTGAATTTCTCCTTTACTTCCTTGAGGATTTTATTTGCTTCCCTTCTAGACATTACTAGACACAATGTGGAGAGGACATGTTCTCTGAGTTCTAGGTCTTTAGCCTTGGTGGCTTCCTTCCTCATCTCTAGTATATTCCTTCAACTTTTAGGAATTTCTTGCAAAATTTCCAATAGAGCTCTATTGAATTTATTCAAGTATAGGATGGTGGCATCCTCCAATATTTTCTTATTTGATTTATCAAAACTATCATAATATTCTTTGATAGGCCTTAGATTTCTATGAACAGTAATTGTTTTTACAATTTCATCAACTGTCATACTAACCTTACTAGTTTCTTACTTTTTACTTGCCTTTTTGCTTTTGGAAGACTGGTCCTCAAAATCCTTTGAAGTCTTGGCTCTCTTAGATCTTATCTCTTTAACTTCTTCATCTGTCTCTGTAGACACCCTAAAATGACCGTGTCGTTGAATCACTTGCATTTCATAATCTATCTCATCACCTGCATTTCAACGTTAATTAAATAATCTAATTATTTAATTAATTTCATCAAATTCTTCTAAATCTCCTAAATTCAACATTAATTAAATAAATCCTCTTTATTTAATTAATTAAACTAAATTCCTCTATATTCTTCCACAATTAAATAATTTTTAATTATTTGATTAAATCATTATCCTGTTTTCAAATCTCAATTCCACATTAATTAAATAAATCTAATTATTTAATTAATTCAACAAATTCCCTTTTATCTAAAATTAAATAATTCTTAAATTATTTAATTAAATCAAAATTGTTCTTCCAAAATCATGCACAACAATTAAATAAATTTATTTATTTAATTTTCTTTTAAATCTTCTAAATTAAATAATTCTAATTATTTAATTATTTCTTCCAAAATATCTTCTCTAAATTTAAATAAATCAATTATTTATTTAAATTGTTTTTTTTTTCTAATTTGAGTTATCTCTACAATAACTCAAGCTTTCTTGCTCATCAATTAAATATTTCTATATTTAATAAAGCAAAATATCTTCTTTTCTCATGCAAATCTCTTCTTCTTGTTTTAAATCACTTAACTGATCGCTTTATTCGTTTAATTGATTTATCTCTTCAGTTAACTCTTTCTTCTATTCTTGATAGCTCCTCTCATGCAAAAGCAAGCAAAACACATGTCTTCTTCTCATTTGTTGCACATTCCTCAATTTATCTCCTCCGTTGATTCTTCTGAATTATCTGGACCGTTGATCGATCTTTGATGAAACCTATATAAACCCCCCTCATCTCCTTCATTGAGCCTCTCTCTTCGATCGTATTCTTAGGCATACTTAACAGCGCTTCGAGCATACACAACGCGTCGATTGAGCACTATAACGATCTTTTGACATTGATCTCTTGAGCACATACTTGCTTGTTGTAGCCATGGCTTTGCAACTACATTGAGCAATCCACATATCTCCAAAAGGGAACAATACAGGTTTTGGTAAGAGCTTTCATTTGTCTTTGATTTGTGATTTATGGCTTTTACTTAGATTCGTTTCCTTTATGTTATTGGGTTCTTTGGTTTTATTTAGTTTAGATTTAATCCATTTTTCCATATACACATTCTGCCACGCCCGGTGGGACCCACTAATCCCTTTGTTTCTTTGAGAAATTTGTTTTTTGAAGTCACAGTACGGAACAGCGCAGACGATATTGCACAGCGCATCTGGTAGTATCTCTAAGCGCTCTTGCAGGAACAGTTCAGCACTACTGGTGGCACAGCCGCGCTTCTGGACGCACAGCGCAGTGCTTTCGGTGACACAGAGAAGCGCTATTGGAGGCCTTGTTAAGTGCTTCTGGTTAAAATTAGGTTTTGACTATTTTTACAGTGCTTTTGCAGGGTTTCTCTCATTTTTAGATCTGTGATTTTGGTTGCACAAGCTGTTGTATTTGTCTTCCAAACCTGATTTTTGACATCTCCTAAGCTGATTTATTTAGGAGTATCCTTAAGTTCTGCTAATCTATTGTGTTGACCCATTTTCTGAGTTTTCTAGATTTCACAACCCAGATCTATCAGATATCATTGTCCAGACAATAGATCCACCATGAAAAGTTATTTTTGCCTGGTTATTTTGACAAAAACTAATATTTTATGTATCTGAGACAGCACAGCGCTTTTGGCTACACAGTATTGCGCTTTCGGTTACACGGTGACGTGCTCCTGGTTATGTTACAGCACTTTTGTTATTATCGTTGCACGCTTTTGGTATTTATCACAGCGCCTTTGGAATCACAGTACAGTGCTTCTGGATATTGTTCAATGCTGTTGGTAGTATTCTGTTGCGCTTCTCGGCTGTCTTAAAGCGCTTTTGGTTTACAGTGGATCGCTTCTGGTAAGACAGTAACACGCTTTTGGTCAAAGTTGATTTATTTTGCTAACTTGCAAAATTTTGGTGGGACTAACTCACTTGTTGCAGCTTCTTATTACTCACACAGAGCCAATAGGTGTTTTCTTAATATGTTCATGCAGGACGAGCGTTGAAGACCCTTTTGTTTTATCTCACTAAGTCTTAGAAACACATTGCATGCTTAAAAGGGATAATTGAACAAATCTTTTCTTACAATCTAAGTCTTAGGAACATACTGCTTTTCTTAAGGGACAATGGACATGTATGAACAAACACCTCAATTTTTTAAGGGACAATGGACATGAATGCCAAACACTTCATTTCATAAGGGACAATTTACAACTACAATCGTGTGTGTGCATAGCTTAGTTGCACCTTATTTTTCTTATAACAGGACAATTGAACCTTTGTGTGACGTGCTTGCTTTTACTTTTTTTTGTACTTCCTTTAGAAGGGCCTGCTCTTGGATTGCGATTCATCCAAAAGGGATGACCCTAAGCGGAGTTTTCCTTTGAACCGCTATATAAGAGGGATAAGGTGAAAGCCAAGTCCTAACCGACGTCAGCCTTACCTTGTGGTGCCAAACTGAAAAGAGGTGTACTAGCTCTTTGTGGAAACGATTTTCACATTGAGTGAAGTGTTTGAAACTCTTAGTAGGATTGGTTAAAGCTTTTAGTAGCTTGTCGCATTGCTCGTAAGGCGTTGGTCCCTCAAAGTCACTAAGAACCAATTTAGATAGAGACTACCCGACCTACCTCCGAACATTGCGGTAATCATCAGTGCAAGGGAAATCGATTTAAACCCTTAAGACACTCACCATTGGCTCCCTTGAGAAGAGATAGTATTCCCTCAGACATAAAGCTCTTGTGACCTACTTGAGCTTTCCAAGGGGAGGGTGAGATATCCCTACCTATCGTCTCTCGCAAAGATACTAAATATCCGACACCTTTATGGAATGATATTTTTATCGACGGAGTATTAATCTGTGAGCTGATCTACTGCAATGAAACCTTGTCTCTAGGGATAAAAAGTGCTTGTTATTGATTGCAACTGTATTTGACCTGTGGAAACATTGGGCTTGTTTGGAGCCTTGAACATACACTATCTGTTGTGTCAGTCCTTGTGCCTTTTTTGACCACTTGTTTGCTGTGTTTTCTCTTGCCAAACCAATCCAATCAGAAATAGAAAAATCTTGCCTTTGAAAAACATAAGACACTACTTCAGCGCCCCTGGTATTACAGCAACTCGCCTTTGGTAATACAGTAGATCACCTCTGGTCAGCAGTAACCCGCCTCTGGCAAAACTCTACTTCAGCGCCCTCGGTATAACAGTAGCTCGCTTTTGGTCACTGTAGCTCACCTTTGGCATAGCAGTAACTCACTATTGGTAGCTCAGTCCGTCGCCTCTGGCTCACAGTAGCACGCTTTTGGTAGCACAGTCCTACGCCTCTGGTCAAACAGTATAGCGCCTTTGGTCCAGTACTTTGTGCATCAGAGTTTGTTCGTTTCTTCAAAGCATCTCACAGATTCCTAGCATTACATTGTGCCTAAGTGAATCCCATGGTCACCACCAGGCTACAGCAAACTATGAAGTCTAGGCAAGTTGTCCCTAAGAAGCACAAGTCACCCCCTCGCACACCACAAACAGGTCATCTCAACATTACTCCCAAGGTGACTCCTAGTACACCCGCGGCAAAACCAATCAGCTCTCCAAACATGCCACACATAGAGGAACCAAGCAATCCTCATGAGGATAGAACCCCTTTGCTAAATGCACCGCAGTATACCACAGGCTTGCCTCTGGATTTTGTCCCACAAGGTTATGTCATAGATCAACCCCCATCTCAAGAAGAGCGACACTTTGAAATAGGTCAATCCTCTCAAGAAGATGGGAAAGATCTTGATGAATTTATACAAGATCCTAGAGCTATAGCTGCCTTTGATAAAATCCTTAGTGAGAACCAGGATCATTTCTTTCGCTTGCTTGCAAAGCAAGGTGCCAAGTTACCTCCAGATTTTGATGTGTCCACTCTCAAGGAGAGCAACAACACCCAAGAAACCATACAAGTAGTGCAAACCATGTCCACGGTCACTATGCCCTTACATACTCAAGGCTCGTAGTATAGGAATCCCCTTTTTCAAAATCCAACAGAGGAGAGGCCCGTATCACCACTTTTGACTCCTATGGAGATCTATCAAAACCAACAAGAAACTCTCCAACGTCAAGCAGAGTTAGCTAAGCAAGCCACCTTAGCTCGATCCAATGTGCAACCACCTCCCAAAGTGTCCACCCCAAGCGCAAGTGGAATCTTGGTTACCCCATCACGCGTAGGTTTCCCACCCAATTACAATCCGGGGAACACGTACGTAGTCATGCAACAAGGGTCTCAACATATGCCACCTCCTATATCATCACACCTGCATGTCTCTCAACCAATTGGAGTCACGCAACCCCAACCACAACATTCTTCTACTCTCATCCTCAAGCAACCCCAACTGTCGCAAATCACTTCTACCTATGTTCCTCCACCACAACATTCTTCTACTCTCATCTACAATCAACCCCCACCGTCGCAAATCACTTCTACCTATGTTCCTCTTCCACAATGTTCATCCACGCTCAACTTCTTTCATACATTGCCTAGCCACTCTCAACATTCCCAACATCAGGTTTCCCAAAGCTACGTGCCACCATCACAACCTAATCAAATGCACTTTAGCTTTCCTCCCCCTAATACTTTTCTTCAACCATCACAAAGCCAACTTTCTTACCTAGTGCCACCTCCACCTCTGCCTAATCAAGGCCTCCAATTCCAACCCAATCTGAACCAATCATACAATCCATACAATCCCAATCAATCTTACGACCCTTACAATACCACTGCGCATGGCTCACATTATAATCTTCCATATGGGCAACACCAACTGCTTTTTGGACAACAGGAGACATTACCAACCCCTCCCATGACTATGGAACTAAAGATTGCGGAGGTGCAACAACAGCTATCTGATCTTACGTTTGGCCACACCAAAAAGACCTTCTCCTTGGAGGAAGTGTGCCCTTATCCTTTTGATCGGTCGTTACCAATGATCTCTTTTCCTCAAAATTTCACTATTCCCAAGTTCAATAAGTACAAAGGAAAAGGTGACCCAAAAGACCATCTTAGGGAATTCTATCTTGCTTGCTTCGAGGTCTCTCACAATGACACATATCTTATGCATCTTTTTCCTCGCAGTCTTGGAGGACAAGCAATAGAATGGTTCTCACACTTACCTACGGGTATCAAGTCTTTCAACGAGCTAGCAGAAAAGTTTGCCACCCATTTTTCTTACAATGAAGAGCATGAGATTTCCATGACGGACCTATGCAACAATAAATAGAAAAATGGTGAAACTTTCATTTCTTTCCTCCAACGATGGAGACAAATGGCTAGTAAATTCCCTTTCAAGATTCTAGAGAAACAGCTTGTTAGCATATTTGTACAGAACCTCAATCAAGAGTTAGGTTTCCATTTGCAAATCCTTAGTGCTACAACCTTCGATGAAATCACATACAAGGGTATCAACATTGAGAAGGCCCTCATTGCTAAGGGTGTGGTCAAAATCTTTAAGGAGATGAAAGATAGCAATTCGCATCAACAGTCGAATGATAAACCCAAATATTGGAACAAAAACAAAAACGTGGTCAACGATGGGGTGGTTGATACTAAGCATGTCCAAACGTTGCAAACACCGCTGCAACTCTCCAAACCAAGTCAAGCTCCACCTCAACAACAGCAGCAACAAAGGTAGCCTTATCCCAACCAACAGCAATGACAACAAGAGCGGCCCCAACAAGATTACCCTCCGCGTCATCAATTCACTCCCTTAGGAGTGCCCATCGAATCGGTCTTACAGCAAGCTTTGCAGAAAGGGCTCATCACCTTACCTGATGCTCCCCCATATGGAGAACCTGTCTACAAAACTGCACGTTACAGAGACAATGAATATTGTGAGTTCCATAGGAGCAAAGGTCATAGAACCGCATCTTGCATGAAGCTTAAGCACCTCATCCAAAACCTCATCGACGATAATCAAATCACTTTTGAGAATGAATCACCAACGCAACACACGAACAAGGATCTCGTTATGTACAAGGAACCATTCCCTCAGCATGGTCCACCTCCCCCTCAGGATAGAGGTAAAGGTATCAATCACGTGTCCACATCTTTCGATTCCATTGTAGGTCGTTTTGAAGAGAGTCGAGTGTCTACCCTCACCATCAAAGGCAAATCTACGGATTGTGCTGTTACTACTCATCGAGGTCATGTCACCATTCGTGCACCTACACCTAGGCTTTCGGTTCAGTCTAATTATAATCTTGTCGAACATCTAGGGAGAACACCAGCACAGATCTCTATTTTGGACCTCCTGCGGTCATCACCTGCACATAGAGTGGTGCTAGAAAAAGCCCTCCAAGAGTCGTCCGTTCCTAACAACATAGCAGTCGTAGATTTCCAAGCTATAGTGGGTAATATTGCTTCACCTTACAACGTGGTCTTCTCTGAGAAGGACCTCCCCTCCCATGATCCATGTCACAATGATGCCCTTCATATTGAAGTTCTCATCCATAAGCGCAAAATCAAACGCATACTCATAGATGGTGGTGCTGGTCTCAACATCTATTATTTAAAGTTACTAAAGCAATTGGGATACTCTGAGGATCACGTCAACACTGAGCATAGTATTACAATCAAGGGGTATGATGATGCAGAACGCCGTTCAGAAGGTGTTATTCACTTGCCTATACAACTGGGCCCTGTCATGCTTGAAACCAGGTGTCAAGTCCTTGATATTGAGCTGCCTTACAACATTATTCTAGGCCGCCCATGGATCCATGCAATGAAAGCTGTTCCCTCCACGTACCATCAGTCCCTAAAATTCCCATACAATGGTACGGAGATCACCATCCCAGGCGATCCTAATCCTTTTGAATTTTGTCGTGTCTTGCAAGGAAGCTATAAGAATTGTAACCAAGTGCCTAAAAATGACAAAGCCCTTGAATCCCCTCTCTATGTTGATCCTGAAACTCTCACACAAGCCTCTACAAGTGAACCTACACCCCTCCCCAAAATCACAGCACGCGTCCAAGATATAGGCTTTGGCACTTATGATATCTCCGAATCTTGTTGTGTAGGGCGGATGCCTTTATCTCCAAAATCTTACGGCAAACCACCCATTGCTAAAGTTACCAAAAAAGCTACTATTCCTCCCCCAACATTCCTAACCCAATTCCAACATGGATGGTTATTGGAAGAGGAAACTATTGAGGACATCTCTTCTTGGCTCTACAAGGACAAAGTACCAGTCACGATACCAGTCAAACAGTATGGCAATGGCTTAAGGATAGTGAAGAACATGGGCTATAAAGGCAAAGGTGGCCTTGGGAAACAGAACCAAGGCACTATGGAGCCCATTGTGGTAACAAAGAAGCTAGATAAGAAAGGATTAGGATTTGGTAAGAAGGTACCATGCGCCTCGGACATCGAGTATATCCTCAATGAGGTAGCTGACAATTTTCCCGCCGATTCGACGTCTACAAAGGATATCATCAATGACTCTTCCCTCCACATCACCAATCTATTCACAGAATCCTCCATTTTTACACTATCCTCCGTATCCTTAACTTCCACCACCAACACCCAGAATGTCACGCTTGTCTACCCTGAACTTATCGATTGGGACCAACAAGGGTCCCCCGTTATAGATGTCTTTCAGAATGACGAAGCCTTAGCTGAGTTCATGGGACTTCGGGAAGGTATCCCTCTTGGCGATCACAAGGTAGGTTTTGTAATGGAAGTTGAGCCCACGGCTTATTTTGGTGAGAAGGCCAAATCCTCCAGTCGCAAAAGTGCAAATAAAGAAAGATCTCTAGGTGAAAACCACACTGTGGCACCTCCTGATCATAAAATAGTAAAAATAAAGGACGTATCCAAAGGTGAAAACCCAACTGTGGCACCTGAGGATGGAGGATTTGACCTTCCCTTACCATCTAAATACCAGGAGAAATCAGCTCTACTAGTGGAAGATTCTACAGAGATCAACCTAGGTACAGAACAGAATCCAAAGACAACATTTCTAGCAGCATCATTATCTGATACAGAGCATAGAAATCTTAACAACTTCTTCTTGCAACGAACCATCAACTTTGCATGGACCTATGCAGATATGCCAGGGTTAGACCCTAAGATGGTAGTTCATTATCTCACAGTTGATCCCAAGGTGAAACCAGTCAAGTAAAAATTGAGAAAAATGCATCCACAGATAGCTCTCTTGGTGAAGGTGGAAGTCCAAAAGCTATTAGACGCAAAGTTCATACGACCTATCGACTATTCAGATTGGGTCTCAAACATTGTACCTGTGTCTAAGCCAAATGGGCGCATCCGCATGTGTAATGATTTTAGAGATCTCAATAAGGCATGTCCTAAAGACGACTTTCCACTACCAAACATTGACATTATAGTGGACTTGACAGCAGGTCACGAGATGCTTTCTCTCATGGACAGATTCTCAGGTTATAATCAGTAAGGATAGCTGAAGAAGACCAACATAAAACAACCTTTACTTGTCCTTGGGGCAATTATTGTTGGTGCGTCATGCCGTTTGGTCTCAAGAATGCAGGAGCAACCTATCAGCAAGCAATGACAGTGATCTTCCACGACCTCTTTCATCACATTATGGAAGACTATGTTGATGATATATTGGCTAAATCTTCTAGAGCGGATCACATACAGGTCCTAGGATAGATCTTTGACAGGCTGGAAAAATACCAAGTAAGACTCAATCCAAAGAAGTGTGTATTCGGTGTCACATTAGGGAAACTATTGGGATACATTGTATCTCGTAGAGGCATCGAAGTAGATCTAGCAAAAGTAAAGGCTATAGTGGAGATGCCTCCACCAAAGAACCTAAAAGCATTAAGGAGCCTACAAGGAAGGTTGCAGTCCATCAGGCGTTTCATCTCACAGCTAGCAGATAAATGTCAACCCTTTCAACACTTACTCTGAAAGGATGTTTCATTTCGATGGGACAACAAGTGTCAAGCAGTGTTTGATCAACTTAAAGAGTATCTAGCTACACCTCCTGTATTGGTTCCACCAGTTGCGGACAAACCCTTGATATTGTACATCTCCACTACAAATTCAGCCCTAGGGGCTCTGCTAGCACAGAATGATGACACAGGAAAGGAGCATGCAATTTATTACATCAGTAGAACCTTGGTGGGATACGAGCTCAATTATTCACCAATGGAAAGGGCTTGTTTAGCAGTAGTGTTCGCCTCCCAAAAATTGCGGCATTACATGCTGAACCAACACACAAATCTGATAGCCAAGATTGATCCCTTGAAGTATCTACTAGCAAAAGCAGCTCTCACAGGCAGACTAGCTAAATGGGTCATGATCCTTAGTGAGTTCGACATTGAGTACACAGATCGTAAGGCAATCAAAGGACAAGCCCTTGCAGATCAACTAGCAGAAGCACCTATGAAAGATACACATCCTATGGTAGCAGACTTTCCTGATGAGAATCTCTTCACTTTGGCTACCTCCATAATGTGGAAGTTGTACTTTGATGGTTCTTACACACAGCATGGATCAGGAGCGGGCATCTTATTTGTTACACCTCAGAATGACTACGTTCCAAAGTCATATCGGCTAGCATTCCCTTGCACCAACAACATAGCCGAGTATGAAGCACTCCTCATAGGTCTTAATACAACAGTCCAATGGGACATCACAGAATTACAAGTATATGGAGACTCACAGCTAGTCATTCGCCAAGTCACAGATGAATACCAAACAAAGGATGAAAAGTTGGTCCCCTACAAGCAACTAGTGGATGCCTACAAACCACACTTTTCTAGCATCACATTTGAGCAAATTCCAAGAGAGCATAACAAAGTTGCAGATTCTATGGCTTCTGTAGGGTCACTGATTGACATGCCTGCAAATACACAGAAGTGTGAATTCTTGATCGAGCAATTGTTGATACCAGCCGTCGATGTTCCTGTTACTGAAATCATCTGCGAACTTGTTGGTCCCAATTCCCCATGGTATGAAGATATCTATGAATACCTCAAAAACAATACCTTTCCCCTTGACCTATCATCCACTCAACGCAAAACCTTTATCCGTCGATCCTCTCGTTACATCATTCTGGGTGATACACTATATCGCCAGAGTCTCGATGGTATCCTCTTACAATGTCTTAACGCGGAAGAAGCCGAAGCTACCTTACGAGACATACACGAAGGTGTCTGCGGCGCACATTCTACCGGTCCTAATCTTGCTAAGAAGATACTCAGAACAGGTTATTACTGGCCTACAATAGAGCAAGATGCTGCACAGTTTGCTAAGAAGTGTCTACAATGTCAGCAACATGGAGATTTGATTCACGCACCTGCCCATGAGTTACAACCTGTGACAACTTGTTGGTCATGATGTTAGTCATACACAAACATAGAATAAAAGTTACACAACAACCTTTACTCATCTTGAAAGATACGATGAATTAAGAGAATTCATGATCCCAAGTCTCCGTTGATTAGGTCTTAATCTACTGATGTTACTTAGTGGTTGATGTGTGTTGCTGTTTTCCATTCAGGGGCCTTACGTTCTTCAGTAATTTCTGCAAAGTTCATCATTATTTCTCCAAATATCTTGCTCTATATGTCTGCTCTGCATAAATCTCCAATAATTCTACCTCTGCATTGTGAATTTAGTCAAATAATGTGCTTACAGGCTGATATTTGCATGATTTCTACCATTATTTGCAATTCTTTGCATGATATTTTCAATATTACATGCATTTAACTCAAATATGCTAATGATTTTCAGTTACCTACAGGATTTCAGCATACCTCTCTATTTCTGCTTATTATTTGTCATGACTTGCAGTTATGGTGATGAATTTATGAAATTAAAAAAAGGAAAAGGGTTAAAGAATGAGATTCCCAAAACTACTTGACTGAGATCACTGATCCACATACAAGCTCCCATACATGCAATGAAAAGAAGGAAACTAGAATCATAGTTCACCAGGACATTCCACAAATTTGCATGATCCAGTGCAAATCTTCAAAGGAAAAGTTGACAACAACATGTAATGAAATGAAAGCGCTTCTAGTTGAACACAGCATTCACCAGTACATATCCAGAAATCAACATGAAGATTACATAAAATTTACAATCAGGATGTAATCTGAAACTTCATATCCATTCAGTATGCTCAAGAACAGGGACATTTACAGTGATCTGAAGAAAGAACCTTGACATTTCAACAATTCAGTCTTCATTAGTCTCAGTAATCCGATCTCATATTTGATACTATAGTAATTGGCCTTAATGTGCCAGATGTTCCAATGTATCTTCTTTATTTTTGACAAGCTCTGGCTCTTATATAGACCAAATGCCAGAAAATAGTTACAATGATCCAAGGATCAGGATCCTCCCAGAACAATCAATGGTCCAGATGAATAGCACGTGCTTTGCCAGTTGGCAAATGTATAGCTGGCACAGAATATTCCAGCATCTTTGATTTGATTCAGTCTCCAGCTGGCAAACAGCATATTTGACAATATCCTCCTCACTTCTGGTTCATGTTGCCTTCGTGTGCAACTTTGCAATTATCAGCTTCAAACAACTCCGGGACTTCCTGCAATAAACAGACAAACATTAAGTCCAGCATCATTTGGAACACAGCATGAAGTTAAAATTCACATTAAAACAAGCCCCATGTTCAAACATATGCAATGGGTTTCAAATTCTGTGAAAACCATGCAAAAAATGCATAAACAGGGCTAAAAAATACATTGGTCAACCATCGCTGACCGAAAAATCAGGCTATCGGGCTTCAAATGGATTGAAAAATCCATCGGTTCATTTTCCCGCCTATTTCCTTGTATATCGGGTTCAAAATAGTGCATATACATCGCAAAATATACAACGATTAAATCGTATTTCAAAAATCTTTCGAATCCGCCCTTCGTATATGATGCATGTATGTATTTCGGCATGACCACATACTGTCGGAATGACAATTTTACATTAGGCCGACGGCTAAACTTATACCGACGCCAAAAATCATGATGATGTCCTTCCATTGGGAAGACATGTTCTATCGGCATGATAAATCAAGATAAGGCCGATAGCGAAAGTTATACCGATGAGGAACTCTTCATCGGGTGGAGGATATATATATCGACGAGACAATTATGAACTTGGCCGACACTATATGTCAGGTCGATCACCTTTTCGGTGAGAAAACAACTATCGGGGAGAGATTTCCTGACTCGGCCGATATCAAAACTTATGCCGATGAACCTTTCCATCGGGAAGACAAACAACTGTCGATATGAAAAAATCAAAGTTGGGCCGACAGTATAAAATATGCCGATGAGCATATCGGGTAGACAAACATATCGGGGAGACTAAAAAGCGCCCGGCCGATAGACAAAGTTAGGCTGATGGCAAGACTTAAAACTTTCGTCTGCATGATATTTTGGAAATATGATGCTCCCCCTTCTGAATGTCCAGATGATGTCATCAGGATATCCGGGGCTTTTGTTAAACTTAGAACATGACGTCATCGTCATATTCGCGAACCGGATCATGTTTTGGAAAATATCCTGCCGAAGGGAAATGTGATGATGATGTCCTCCTAATAGTTGCTTCTTCGTTTATCAGATCGGGATGACGTCATCAGGATATTTGCAAAAGGTCATATTTCTCGGCAGGAGGACATTACAAAATGTCAGGTGATATTCAGAATATGATGCTTGCGAAAAGCATAAGGCCATTTGACGGGTAAAACACACTATCACCCAGAATTGACGTCCGGATATTGGGACTGCATGATTTTTATCGGGTGATAGATCAAGATCATGATGATCTTGACAACATGACTGAGGATAAAAATATGATGACCCTCTTGCAAATATCAGGTTTGACCAAAACTTTGACTGTGCATAACTTCCACATATGGACGAATTTTCAAGTGATGTAAAAGGGAAACCTACATGGAATTTCAAGCTCTTTCTAAATATGAGGTCACAGAAACAAAATATGAACTTTGACAAACTGACCTCATGATGATGACCTACCTCATCCTGACCCATTTTTACCAAACCGCCAGAAAGCAGACAACACAAGCCAAGCCAAAAAGTTGGGTCCCTGTTTTGCTAAGACAAAATGGGGCGTGTTGTGTAACCACACAACACAACTCCATGGCCTTTTTCTCAATGGGGTCTCGACCTCGTAGGACAAATCCACCCTTCCTCCTCAAATGGCCACAAGTTTATCATTACCGTCACTGAGTATTTCACGAAGTGGGTGGAAGCCATTCCTATGACCTATATCACCGGTAAGCAAATAGCCAAGTTTATCCTAAACTACCTCATATGCCGGTATGGTATTCCCCAAGCCATTGTCACTGATAATGGCCATTGTCACTGATAATGGGAGACCATTCAAGAACCAAGATGTTCGTGCCTTATGCATACAATACAATATCCAACATCGCTTTTCAACTCCTTACTATTTGCAGAGTAATGGCCAAGCTGAGGCTTCCAATAAAACCATTCTCAAGATCCTAAAGAAAACGGTCAATGAAGCTGGTCGTGATTGGCACTTGCAACTCAATCCCGCCCTATGGGCCTACCGCACTAGTATCAGAACACCAACTGGTGCCACACCCTATGCCTTGGTCTTTGGCTCTGAAGCCATCCTACCTATAGAGGTCGAGATCCCATCCCTCAGAGTATCCATGCAGGACCTGATCGGCAGAGATGAGTATCGTACTTCTAGATTAGCTGAGCTTGAACTACTAGATGAGAGGCGTCTTGCCGCACTTAATCATCTCCATGTCTATCAAAACCACCTCCGGCGTAATTACAACAAAAAGATCAAAGAAAGATGGTTTCAAGTTGGTGATCTTGTACTTAAGGAGAATCAGAGAAATCAAGTAGATCGAGAGAAGAAGGGCAAGTTTGAGCCTAACTGGTTAGGTCCCTTCATTGTCACAACAGCATATGGATCAGGAGCTTATACTTTAGCTACACCTGATAGCATTCCTCTAGATGAGCCACTTAACAGTGTCCATCTCAAGAAGTTCTATGCCTAATCCTCAGAGTATTCCCACAAAAAATCAAAAACATCAAAAACATTAAAAAAAATCAAAAAAATCAAAAAAAAAAAAAAAAAACAAATAAAAAAAAAATCAAAAAAATCAAAAAAATACAAAAATACAAAAATAAAAAAATATTCATCCTCTGGTGAAAACCTGGCAAATAGGCGCCTTGGATAAGTACCATAGTGAAAACCTGGCAAACAGGCGCTATGCGTAGAGTTAGCATCCATCGTCTATCGAGTCCTGTCCACTCCTTGTCCAGTTCACAACCTGCTTCATCCATCCATCCATAATAAAACCATTTGACTTTGTTTGCATTTCCATCTTCCTATCTAGTATAACTTGGAAATTTGTCAATGTCCCTCGTCATCTTCCCATGTCTTGATCTATGTCTACAGTTCACACTATCTTGTCCTAGGTCAAGTCATTCTGTGTCTTCTTCGGCAGTCACCCCTCCAGTTTCCTCTACCATAATGGGGGCAACTCTTTCCTTAGCTTCGGTCTAGGATTGGTTCCTTGTTCGTGGTTCGCAACGCACACTTCGATCTTTTCTCATTTCCACAGGTAACACCCTTTAACGGACACAGAGTTCCTACGATAAGGCTGTTATCTTCTCAACACTCCTTCTACATCATCACACTAACCAGAACTACATATCATCTTTTCAATCTTAAAGTACCTTGATCCCACGGATATGGGTATGTAGGCAGTCTGGCATACGAAGCACGTTTCCAGTACTCAGGTACATAAGATCACCTCTTCTCCACACTTTTTCTACATCATCACACTAACCAGAACTACATATCATCTCTTCGCAATCTTAAGGTACCTTGATCCCATGGATATGGGTATGTAGGCAGTCTGGAATACGAAGGACATTTCCAGTACTCAGGTACATAAGATCTCCCCCTTCCACCTTGACCCATTCATCACTCTATCCAGAACTACATATTTATCACATTCATCTTCCATCGTAAGTGTGCCTTGATCCCGTGGATACAGGGTATGTAGGCAGTCTGGAATACGAAGGATGTATCTAGTACTCAGGCACACACGATCCACCATTCTCCACCCGTTTCAATCCATTAGCACTGTCACCCTTCTAGTCTTCCGTTTGTCAAAATCCATTTGCCTCGACTTGACTAACTCAAGCAGCAAGCTAGCACATCTTTTCAAAGCAAAAGTCCTTAACAAACTTGAAGCAAAGAGGCTTTCTTCCAGAGTCATCTACTGTCCTGCATACCGATTGCCAACATCAGCTAAGTACCGCTTAACCAAGCCCTAGATCCACAAGCTTGTCTTCTGCGAAGTGTTCCATTGTCGAGACCAACACACGCGTCTCCTACGACATGTGGCATTTCCTACAGCAAGATATTGTCTTTTTAGGTAGATAGCCCCCTTTAACGGACACAGAGTTCCTACGATAAGGCTGTTATCTTTCCTACCCAATCTATCCTGAGCAACCTCTTTGGCAAGAGAATATGTTGGCTGTATGTTTACTTTGTAAGTCAGTCAATTTGTGTTATGGTTTATCTTTTGTTCCCTATTTCCAATACCTATTCAAGACTACCTTGATTTATCTATAATCTGGGTATGTTGTGATGCAGTACGGATTGGGGGCATAGTCATTGCTTTCTGTGTGCCATGTTTGAGGAATGATCTCTAGCATCTTTCTTAGCATTCTATTTATCTTGTGTGTGTTACGTCCTAGCATCTTACATATTAATATTTCTTCTTGCATTCGCATGTATGGAAGTTTATTTTATGTTTAAGACTATGGCTTATTCACATATTCGAACAAGGTTATACTATGTCTAAGGGATCTAGGTTCAAACCGTTTGCTTGCAAAGTCAACGTCCACGCACTCGGATATTACTGCACCTTGGTCTTTTATACCTTGGTGGCGAACCATCCACGTGCTATATCAAACTAAGGATTGCTCTTTATATACAAATGCGAAGCCATTGCAACAAGCTCATTCATCCATTTCCACATCCTTTATATCGCTTTCATTGCAGTAATCGGTCAACAGTCTCCATCTCCTCCTGTTCTCCTCTCTGGTGCATATCTGCAAAACCCACATGTCAGATATCACTAGTCATCACATCTGTATCATCATATATCTCTATCATCATACATCTATAAGCATCATATAAACAATATATGTCATCACATGAATCCATAATCTTACATACATATCATCACATCCATGACATCAAGGAATGCATACACAAAAGCATGAACAGCAGTGAGTCGAATAGATCATCATATATATATATCATGTAATGGTCATCATAATACAAAGTGTCTGTGTCTACATCAATAATACAAATGTGTATACATCCAAATATACACCAATATAGTATATCAAGGCTATCAAGAGCCCTCAAAATATACATCAGAATGCACGCAGGCATCTGTCCAAAATAATACAATATGATACAATATACATGAATATGCCCTAGTGGGTAGAGCTACCCTCCTGCTGTGGCCCCTGGCCTCCCCGTGTGCTCAGTGGAGGTCCCCCTGATGGTCCTCCTCCTCCCCCTGGTGGCAAAAGTGGCCCTCTGACTGAGGACACTGACTGCCCTGTCCTCCGGGATCCTGATGCCCCCGACCTACTCCTGTCTCTATAGCTCGGTGCCTGCTAAGCTGCCGACACCACACCCACATACAGCCCCCTGTAATACTCTGCCTCCCGGCCAGCTGATACCAGCTCACCCTGCACTCAGACGAGCTCACTGTATAGGGTCCTCTGGTCTGCACCCAGTGCACGGCGTGCCTCCTCTCTCTCCCACCTCACTCTAACGAGTGTAGCCTCTGCTGTCAGCCGTAGCTGTACCTCTGCATCTCTCTCTCGCCTGGCCTGTGCTACCGCCTCAGTGTCTGCTGCTGGTGCGGCCAGTGGCTGCATCTGTCCCTATGCCTGTGCATGTACCTGGGCCTGTAACTGCCTGTATGCTTGCACTTGTGCCTGTAGCTGCGCCTGCACCTGTGCTAGGGCTGTCTGTGCGGCTGTGGCTGCCTGTGTCTGTGCCTGGGCTGTGGCCTCTACCTGTCTCACCTCTGCCCGCGCTGTATCCCTGTCTCTCCTCAGTCTAACCATCCGGAGCTCTAGTTGAGTCCTCCGGGCTATCTCCTCCTGCAGCAGTCGCTCGGCCCTCTGCAGATTAGTCTCTACGACTGGGCCCAATGCCTCTGCCATCTCAGCATCCTCCTGCTCGCCACCTGCCTGCTGTCTGGCTGCCCTGGCCTGCCGCCTCATCCTGGCCTCTCCGCCAAGTACTAACACCTCTCCCACTGCCCCTACTACACCTGGTGTAGTCAATCTCATCGACCTGTGAGTCTACCAGTACTGATCATAGTCTGGCAGTGTCCCTGGGTCTGCTAGCCCTGTGTCCCAATCCCATCTCATGGGGATAAGTCCCCGCACCTCTGCTAATGCTGTCGCCACTGGGATCACTGTGTCCCAGTCTTCAGTCTCTCGCCGCGTCCTGGCATGTGTGGCCTCCCCCACTGGTAGCCCCTGTGGTAGGCCAAACTGTCTCAGTACCCGCTCCGGAAGATATCTCTCTATCATATCTGTCCGTCTACCGAATAGATAGCGAGCCTGTCTATAGTACATGAGCTGCTCGTGCTCATCTGGCCACTCCTCGCACAATAACCACGGCCTCCAGATGAATATGTCCATCTCGTCAATCTATCGCCGCCAGTAGCTGACAGATCCCATCCTCCTGTGTTCATCACCCCATCATATAGAAACGCATACAGCTCCCCTTTGTCTCGGTGGCGCTACACCATGGGTCAGATAACTGGAATGTGCTCCCACACCCACACCTGTAGTAGAGTCACCCCTGCTGAGAGGCTCCTGCCTCTCCTGTATACGTAGTAATGCATATCATGGTATAGCTGGCCTAACACGCAAGGTCCCCACGCGTACTGTCTGCCATGGGTGAACATCCCAGATAGGATTGTCCCCCAGCCAACTGATAGGCCTCTCGATCTCCTGTCCGGACACAGGAAGCCGCCAATCAACGATGCCACGATCCATCTGATCCTATCGCAGAGTCTCGGGACGTCTGCCCATCTGATCTCCCCATCGTCTATCCATAGGTCGTCTATGCAGAAGACCTCCTCCAAGCCTGCCTGGCCTCGTGCCAGGTCAAAGTCAACAATCTCCCCGTCTATCCGGATCCGCAAGATGCGATATACATCCTCTAGTGTCACTATAGCCTCCCCCGTCGGAAAGTGGAACGACGAAGTCTCACTATGGTATCTCTCCACGACTGCTGTCACTAGGGCAAGATTCACCCTAATGTGTGTCAGGTGTGCCACATGCCATAGTCCTGCATGCTCCAAGAATGCATCCTCCTCCCAGGTCAACTGAACAACCTCATGCGCTATCGCGTGGTGTCGCTCCCGCGACATCAGTGGTGGCAAAATCCTCTGCATCCATAACAAATCACGTGTCAGTTCTTCCATAACCAAATCCTCATTAGTCCCTAAAACCCCCACCTTGCCCTTTCCTCTTTGGCAGCCTCACTCTTCTACTTGCACCCTAATTTTTTTTCTATTCAAACCAACAGCACTTAGTTTTCTACAAATGTGTTGTCCCTCTCCCCCAACCGCGCCTTCTTGTTCAAACAGCCGCGCTTTAATTTTTGAACCAAATGCGCCTTATTTTTCCAACTACGCCATTCTGCCATACCAACCGCGCCACTCTGTCATACCAGACGCGACGCGTTTTCTTCCTCCTTCCCCCACTTGCGCTGCACTGCCTAACCAAGCGTGCTACACTGCCTAGCCAAGAGCGCTGCAAGATTTCCCAACTGCGCTACGACGTGGACACCGAATGCCAAAAGCGACGCGGTTTTACCAAGTGCGCTGCGTGCGACTACCACCCACGCTGCGTCGCACCAAAAGCACTGCAATCCTCTACCAAACGCGCTGCAGCTTCCTAAAGTGCTTTTGCTTGCAATAGCTGACCCTGCCTAAATGTAGCCCTAATCTACCCCTAATCGACCAATTCAAAGGGGGTTTTCGATCACTTACCACTGCCGGAGCTCCTGCTGGCCTCCCGTAGGTCCGCACCAGCTCCGCCCAATGTCTATGCACTGGAATTAGCATCTCTCCGCGCTGTCTGCTCACCTCTCTCTCAACTAAGTTTAGAAGCTCTTCTCTCTAAATTTAGAATCTCAATGGGTGCAAATGAGGATTGTGGTCCCCATGGGACCTATTTATAGGGTCCCCACCCTTGGTTTTTCTTTCCCACCCCGTTTTCTGCTTTTCTTCCCACCTGGTCGCGCAATCTTCTAGTCGAGCATCAACACCTTTCTTCTGTTGCTTCCCTGTCTTCCCGCTCGAGGGGGCATACGCGGGGGCAACTAGCTACACTAGGGCATCAAAAATTGTATTACATCTTCAACAATCATTTTCTTTGACGCAACGCTATAAACTACATCGCATCAAAGAGGGGCAAAATGTAGACACCCTAAAATGACCGTGTCGTCGAATCACTTGCATTTCATAATCTGTCTCATCACCTGCATTTCAACGTTAATTAAATAATCTAATTATTTAATTAATTTCATCAAATTCTTCTAAATCTCCTAAATTCAACATTAATTAAATAAATCCTCTTTATTTAATTAATTAAACTAAATTCCTCTATATTCTTCCACAATTAAATAATTTTTAATTATTCGATTAAATCATTATCCTGTTTTCAAATCTCAATTCCACATTAATTAAATAAATCCAATTATTTAATTAATTCAACAAATTCCCTTTTATCTAAAATTAAATAATTCTTAAATTATTTAATTAAATCAAAATTGTTCTTCCAAAATCATGCACAACAATTAAATAAATTTATTTATTTATTTTGCTTTTAAATCTTCTAAATTAAATAATTCTAATTATTTAATTATTTCTTCCAAAATATCTTCTCTAAATTTAAATAAATCAATTATTTATTTAAATTGCTTTTTTTTTCTAATTTGAGTTATCTCTACAATAACTCAAGCTTTCTTGCTCATCAATTAAATATTTCTATATTTAATAAAGCAAAATATCTTCTTTTCTCATGCAAATCTCTTCTTCTTGTTTTAAATCACTTAACTGATCGCTTTATTCGTTTAATTGATTTATCTCTTCAGTTAACTCTTTCTTCTATTCTTGATAGCTCCTCTCATGCAAAAGCAAGCAAAACACATGTCTTCTTCTCATTCGTTGCACATTCCTCAACTTATCTCCTCCGTTGATTCTTCTGAATTATCTGGACCATTGATCGATCTTTGATGAAACCTATATAAACCCCCCTCATCTCCTTCATTGAGCCTCTCTCTTCGATCGTATTCTCAGGCATACTTAACAGTGCTTCGAGCATACACAACGCGTCGATTGAGCACTATAACGATCTTTTGACATTGATCTCTTGAGCACATACTTGCTTGTTGTAGGCATGGCTTTGCAACTACATTGAGCAATCCACATATCTCCAAAAGGGAACAATACAGGTTTTGGTAAGAGCTTTCATTTGTCTTTGATTTGTGATTTATGGCTTTTACTTAGATTCGTTTCCTTTATGTTATTGGGTTCTTTGGTTTTATTTAGTTTAGATTTAATCCATTTTTCCATATACACAGTCTCCATCTCCTCATCATCTTTTGTGCTCATATACATTCTTGTGGCCTTTGTTTTCTTTCTCTTTCTTCCTTCACTGGATGGTCTGGCTTCCGCTATCTCAGTGGAAATGGACTTGGATTGCTCAGATACAGTTGTAGAACTTCTTATTTTTCTTAATGAGCTAGGTATTGTTGTGATGCTCACAACATGCCCCATTTTACTTCTTAGCAAAATGAGGACCCCTACTGTAGCTGGCTTTTGGTTGCTTCTGTGTGTAGGTTTGCTTAGTGGTAAAGGGAAAAAGGTAACTGAAAATACAAACCTGATAAAAATAGAGAAAATTTGCATTTGAGTACCAGGTCAAAGTACAGGTGAATTCCTTGTTGAAAATAAACATGGGTTGCTTTTTGAATTATTTAAAAATTCACCGTATTTTGCCAGTTATAAGCATTTTTGGCAAATGTACAATCAGAGGGTTTGTACCTTGCACATACAAAGTTCTTTGTATGTACAAGGTCATTTCATATACAAATGTGTTTGTATATCATGTTTTGTTTTAGTCACAAAAGGAAAGGTAATCGGGTTTTATATAATGTTATACTGGTATACATTCTGTGATAATGATTTTTCTCCATATACAAGTCGGACCCAAAAAAGTTAAGGTTGAGTTGAATAAGTGATTGAAATCCACTATGTATGTTTTGGTTTGTATATCCCGTAAATGAAAAATGTACAAGGTAAATATACAACAAGTTATACAAAGCGCAAAACTGAAAAGTTATCAAAGATAATAAAGTTAATGTATATTGCGTGTTGTACATTTCTTATATACAACTCCGATATACATTAACTTTATACAAACTAGAACCGAAGATATTATGGAATAAAGTTAAACTATTGTATGTTTGGCACTTGTATATTTGGCAGGCGTGAGATATACAATCGAGAGATACATTGAGTTTTATACAACACGAAATTGAAAGGAAATTAAGGTACAATGCAAAGGATGCATTTGGACTGAATGTATATTGCGATGCACATTTCACTTTATACAATGCTTGGAATTGAAATCATTATGAAATGTGGCTAACTTGTTGTATGTTTTGTCTTTGTATGTTTCGGAATGTACAAAATGAGATATACAAGGTTTTATATGCATTACAGATGTGAGGGTTGATATAATATGATTTATAGTGGTTTGAGGTCTAAAAACTCAATAAAGAGTAAAGGCATCACGGAAGTGGCAAAGTTAAGAGGTAAGGTGGACCCCACTATATGTACATTTCGGCTTGTATAATAAACATGTATATTTTGCGATACATAGGCAGTTGCATATTTAAAAGATACAAAGCTGAAATACAAGCCGGACGTCAAAAGGGGGTAAAAAATAGAAAAGTCCTTGTATATTTGGGTGTTCTATGTTTTACTATACAATCCCAATATACAAAGGAATCAAAGGCATTGCGGGAAGGAAAAGGTAAGGAAGTACTTGTATGCTGTGTTTGTATATGTGATTATACAACATAATATACAAGTGAGATATACAAGCAGCGAGATACAAAGGTGTACGGAAAAGGGTAAAAGGGAAAAGGGGCTTTAGTTCAATTGTATGCATAAAGTGATTGTATGTTCAAAGATACAATGAAAAGATACAAGGAGAACATACAATGAGATATACAAAAGAAAATGCATGTTTAATTAAGCTAACGGTCAAAAGTTAAAAAAAAAAGCATAAACACTGAATTAAAAGCTGAAGCCGTAGCGCATTAATGGCTATAATTAATGCAGACTTAACTCTCAATCAAATGGAATTTAACGAGGGTTAGGGCAAAATTATTGTTATTTTCCTTTCAAGCTATATTGTTAACATTGAAATTTGCAGAAAAGGTACTGTCATAGTAAAATCAAATGAAATTTACCGGATTAACAAGGTTTCAATTGCTGGGTGAAAGCGAAAGGTAAACTAAGTCAACATCAAAGGTTGGACGATCACAGAAATAGGTATTTATCTTGGAGCCCCGTTCACTTTTTGAATGGTAAAACACAACTGTTAATTCCAGTAATTTTATTTTCAAATGCATGCATTTGTTAAAATTAATGTTTTAACTGTTAATTAGCTAAGTAGAGCTTAGTCCCTTTAAAGGTAAAATAACCAAAAAAAAAACAGGTTAGGGTAAATGGTAGAAAATAGATATTCACAACAAAACCCTAGATATGAAGTGGAAACGCAAATTGAAACATGTATACTTCTACAGGATGGCCCCTAAACAGAAGGACACTGGGGACAAAGTAAAGAAAGAGAGAAAACCAAGGAAGGAAGTAGAAAAAGAAGAATTGCCAATATACAGAGGTTGTCCAACCCTGATTGGTACAGGCGAAAGGGGTACTGATACAAACGTAGGAGCTTATGATGCAGAGGATGTGTTGAAGAAAATCATTGCTACAGATGCCTCACCAGATATGAAATGTATTTGGGATAGTGGGCTATATAGAGCTGCAGGGTCTCCTCTGGCCATGGAGGCTAAGGATCTGTGTCTAGACTGTGTAATCTTGTATGACCCTAATACAAGAAAGGTAATGCTACATGACAGATTAATTACTGATCTAACTCCTAAGGGGATTGCAAGAAATTTTGGATTGGAGATCACTGATAAGATGACAGACATTGATATTGATCAGTATATTGAGAGTTTCTACACAAATGATGGAGACTATAAGGGTAAAATATTTCGCCACTGGTACAGTCCAGAGAACAAACCAAAGGCAGTGGCCAGAATTCCTAAAAATCTGATGAGGATACATTTCAGGGAGGAGATATATTTGATGATCACTATGCTGAGCAGACTGGTTGGGTTGAGGGATGGCACCAAATGTGAGCCCTAGATGTTCACTATCATAGAATACCTAAGAACAGGGGAAAAGAAACAAGGACCAATTCATTGGGCCAAGGCCATTAGTACAACCATATGGAGACAGGCTATGATGAGACAGCAGAAAGGCTTGCCCTTTTATTTGTCTTCTTATGTATTATACTCCTGTGCTACAGAGATTAGACCACACATACATGGACTAGAAAGAGTTGGTGTTTTAGGGAATGGTCCTGAGCAGAAGTTGGTGTATGAACATTACCCAAAATTACAAGAAGAAAATGCATTGAAGAGGTTTGCTTTGGTTAATGATGTTTTCTATACCTACATGGTGAGAGTGCTAAATGAGGACTAGACAAAAGGTTGTCTAAAGAGGCTGAATGTGTAATTGGATGGCATAGTTTATGGTTCATACAGTTTGAACAGTTTTCATACATAAGAACTAAAGGATTTGAGGGGAGGCCATTTATGCTCCCAAGATATCCTTCTGATAAACTGATTGTCTTGGAATTTTCAAGATAGAATTTGAATGTGTTTAAAATGTACAAGAGGAAATTTAATGGTAGGGGAAATGTGAGATTACCTTGGGCCATTGGTAGGTATTCTTGTATTAGTGAAGATGTTGCAGCTTGTTCAAAGCAAGAACTAAGGTATTATGGGTTCCAAGAATTCGATTTGGCTAGAAAGTTTGATCCATTTCACAGAATTCAGAATTTTGTAGACAAAAAGTACAAACATCAAGTGCACATTGAAGATTTCTAGGCTGACTGCAAAAGTGACTTGGAAGTAAGAAAAAGGGCTCATAAGAGATTGACCATTGAATAGATGAAGTCTATTGGTAATATCTATGTTCCTCCAGAGGTTTAGGAGGATGACAAATTGCTACATCAAAGTTATGCAGAGGCTAGGTTGGCTCCCATTACAGAGCCTGATTGGTCGAAGCCTTGGAACACATCATTGGATGTTTTGACAAAACCTGTAATATTGTTTTCAAAAACATGGCTTAAGGATAGGATAGAAGAGCTCAAGGCTGAAGGAAAATAAGTTACATTCCTAAAGAAGGGAAGGAAGAGAAAGGCAAAGCCTAGTGAAGACTTGCAATGTTTCTATGAGAAGAAGAGAAAAGTTGTAGAGGCTAGAAGTATGGAGAAAGATAAAAATGCTACATTGATGGATCCCTATGCTTTAGGCATAACAATAGTAGTGGCATCAGACACTTTTGTTGATGAAAAATTCATAAGCCATGAGATTAGTGCAGAAGAAGCACAAGCTGCAAAGAGATCAATAGGACAACCAGTCATGAGAGCAATTCCAATAGGTTTGTCCAAAGGAGAAACTTCTAAACCGGTTAATGTGAATGTGCAGAGATGCCAGCCTATGACTTAAATAGAGCATTGACAGAGTTCAGGGCCATATTCACACCCTGTATAGAAAATCTTGATGTAGTCCTTAGTAAACAAATGATGGATACACTGATGGAAGAAAAGGCCAAAATAAAGAAGTACAAGAAAAGAACAGAGGGCTCAGAGGATAAAAAGAAAGAATTGAGAGAAAAGGTGATGATGCAAGAATATATTTTTGCAAAAAGTCCAGGAGGGGACCGCACCTTTGTGGAGGGCATAGTTAACAATTTCAAGAAATACTTGAAAAAGTGATAAGGCAGGAGTAAAGAATCTTGAGAAGAAATCAAATGAAGAGCCTTGGCGGGAAAAGGTCACATGAAATGGGAATCTTATTTGTAAAAGATTCCAAGAGCATCCTTGGAGAGGAAAACATGTCAAGTAGTGGATTGGCATGCGGTTATGAAATAAAGACACAACATTGGTCAATAGTAAAGGGATCTCAACCATAGAATACTGGTTGTAACCATAGAAAGGAGGTTGTAACCGTAGCAAGAGAGGGAATTCAAATTCTATATAAGAAGAGTTGCTACTCATATATTCTTTACACAGGGATTTTAGCATTTAGCTAGAAGTTGTAAATTATTTCTGAGAATTTTGAGTAGAATATTTTAGTTTAGAGGAGGTCACCTGTTGTCTACATTAAGGAACGTGTGGAATGTCCAGCTTTCTTAATGTATCTGTAAAGCACTGTAAGTTTTTTGGTATATTTGATTAATCAAGCTAAGAGTCATTCCTACATTATAAATCTTGTATGAATGTGTTTTGAATATAAGCGAATCTGGAAGTCTGCATCTATTTTCTGAGTGTCTTCTAGCTCTTCCTTGCATTTAAAATAAGTCCTCTTAAAGATCGCGGTCTTGAATGCAATATTTGTGAAAATACTCAGGATATTTGCATTTAACGATTTAATCTGCTGGTTTAATTGAATCTGTTGTATTTCTTACTGTGTGCATAATAGAATGTTTAGATCCTGTAGTGAATGATGGTGAATTTAAATTTCTCTAACTTTTCCCAACAACTCTGAATACTTAGCTTAAACGTTGAAATCCAAAGGAGATTATCTGACATTTTGAAGAATTTTAAGAGCAGTAAGTTGATATTTGATAATCTTCATAAATATTTGAAAAGCAAAGCATGTTTGAATATAAAATCATATAAAGCTTTGAGGTACAGTAACAGTCTTATGCAAATGAATGACTAGAAAGTTGATATTTGTGTTAGTTTGCATAATAAGAGTCCAGTGAGTCACAAACCCACTTTAAATCACGTAAGGCCCCTTGCATATTACAGCTTCATAATAACCTACTGAATGGTCCAACAGGTCAAGACCTGACCAATAAGGAAACTTGGGATTAAGTAATCTTAGTTGATTTCTTTTTATCTTTCAAGATAGTTAGTTTCATTTATGAATTTTAACTTTTGTTATGAGTGTGTAAAAAACAATCATCAATAGTTTTTGGCACTAGAAGGAGGGCCTGATAGGAGTTAAAGTTGTAGTTGAGTAAAGCTGGCTCATAACAGTAGTAGAGTGACTAGGTCTACCACATGTGCAGTGTTATCTTGTTTATCCATATGCAGTTCATTCTGACTTACTTGTTCATTTATCTTCTCAATGTGTAAATCTCAATGACAAACATCTTTGCCTGAACCTTCTTCTAACTTTGGAGTTTCTACATCTATGGGGTTCTAAAAGTACCTCTCAGGTTGACTAGAACTCACCCTTTCTTCATGAAACTCCCACTCCTTTATGCATTTTAAGTACTGATACTCAATAATGTCCCAGTACATTCCACACTTCTCTTCAGAATGTGGCCTATTGTGAACTCTACACATATCTTTGTATAACTTGCATTGGACTGAAATATTTAGTTCCATGCACTTTTCTATTTACTGTCTAACGACCTGACTAAAATTATTCAGTGTATTTCTTTCTTCATCAGAAGAATTTCCATCAGATTCAATGAATAGTACAGTATCCTTACTAACCGGTTTTTCTCCAAAATTTAGCATTAATATCTCCTCAATCTATACCCCTTTGTTAGTAACCCTGTAAACACCAAACTCAACTGAGGCATATAATATTTCATTCGTCCTATTGTACTCAGTGATCATATGTTTCATCCTGGGTTTAGCCTCTATTCTAATTTGATTAGGCACGCCCCTCCAAGGTAACCACATATGTGAGAAGTCAATGGGCATATGTCCGTTTAGTGTTTTAGACCAATCTCTACTTAATAACATCCCATAATTTATAGGTATATCAACTACTTGGATGTCAATAAACTAACTTACCCTGGGGTCTAAAGCTAACTACATCTGAATATGCATTAGTTCTCCTACCACATTAACTTCGGTCTTATCTAACTTTGTGACAACTTTGGCAGAATTAGTGGGAGTCAGACCCAAAGTTTTGCAAATACCCAAAGGCATCATATTAGCTGAGGCGCCAGAATCTACCATACAATTATGGATATTCTTTCCACACAGTCTAATGGTCAACAAGAAAGGAGGAGCATCCTTCTTATCGGCATACATTACAACATTGGTGTTGGAAGGCTGCTCAGCTTTCTTACTTTTTTCTTTGGGCTGTGCCTCTCTACTAAGAATACTTACCTCATCAGAAGTCTCTCCTATTACAGATGTATCCAAAGATTTTATAAAGGCATTTCTAACCTTTGGACTTCTTAACAGTTCACTCAAAGGTACACTGACCTTGATTTTCTTAATTTCTTTTGATAGATAACTCATCAGTCCCAATGTTTCTACTGTCTCAGTTTTGTTTGTTTGGACCCTTTGTGTTACTATCCCAATATTTGTGTGGTGATTGGCTTTCAATATAGCAGGGTTATTGCTTGCATTCTGATCTGGAGGTGTGTTGAAATTGTTGGGGGGAATAGAAGTGGTGAAAGGACACCCTAGCCTAGTGTTGTTTCTGAGATTATAAGTATGATTCTTATTTGGCTGTTGGAAGGCTTGCACCTCTTCTGTCTCATGCACCACCTCATTTTCAGTTTCAAATGGAAACTGAAAAGCATTTAATACTAAGGTTGTTTCAGGGTATAGGCTTTCACAATAATAGGGCTCATCATCCAGCAATTGGTCCTCTTCCTCTTCTCTGGTTGCAAAGGTAAAGGTTTCTAAAACTAAAGCAGTGTCATACCCTGAGGCTACTATTTCATTACCTTTGGGAACTAAGAACTCAGAAGTAGGGGCCTGCACATCTACATTAAAAATGCTCACTGCCAGATGAAACTGTGGACAATATAACTCAACATGGGCATTGGTATTGTGAATTCTACACCAGTTCTTTAGTGCCACATTGGCCATTTGGATCCCTGCTGTTTGTTTTGTGCTCTGGTTGTCTACATTCTCAAATGGAGAAGCTAGGGTACCATTATTAGGCCTTGTGTTCCACATTTTGGGTTGCCTAGGTTGATTCTAGTTTCCATTATTGTTACCCCAGGCCCTGTTATCAACATCAGGTCCTCTATTTTGCATTATCGGTCCTCTATTTTTCATTATCTGTTGCCCTTGACTATGGTTCTAATTTTGACTGTGATTTTGACCTTGATTAGAACTCTGACCTTGGTTATAACCCTGACTCTGATTATGACTCTGATTATGATTTTGGTTATAACTGGGGCTGTAGTTCTGGTTCTGCCCCTAGTTATAGTTTTGATTGTACCCCTGGTTGTTTCTATCGTAGAAATTGTCATTTCTTAATTGTGTGATCTCAATGGTCAATCTTCTTAAATGTGCAGTGATTTCTTTGATGTCTTCCCTTTCCTCTTGTGCTTTTGCTATAAATGTATCCTGAGGTGGTTGGAAGAAAGCTTGGCTATTATTCTGACTATTACTGACAGTGTTACCAGTGTAGGGTACTATAGCTTGGACTGGGGCTGGATTGTATATAGGAGCATATGTAGGAACTAGGTTTAGCAATGGAGTGTTCTGTAGAGGAACTCCATTCCAAGGCTACGTTTGATTTTGCACTCCAGTATTCCCTCCATTGAGGAATGGATTATAAGTCGTCTGTCTCATTTCCTGATTTATAGAGGATGCCTCTTTATAGGCTTTAGATACTGTATCCATATTAGGTTTCCTCTTGAAAAACATGGCGGTCAATGGATCTAAGGCCACATAATACATGGCCAACAAGGTATCCAGATTTATGGGGCTACCAACCTAGAATAAGCCTTTTGAAACCGGTCATTGAAATTGTCTATCAACTCCCCTTCTCTTCTCTTAATGGTACCCAGCTTGTGGTATAGGATGGAGGGGTCTATAGGTCCCCTCAATCTAGATAGAAATGCTTCCTCCATAAGTGCCCAGGAGGAAACATAGCCATTAGGTAGATTTACATACCAGTTAGATGCTTGCTCATTGAAAGTATAAGGAAATAACCTACAGACTACATCTTCATGTTCTAACTGGGCTCTAAAGCAGGCTTCCTTAAATATCCTTATATGGTCTTCCGGATCCTGGTGTAACTGGTATTTAGGGCATATTTTCTCAGGGTTCTTTGGCATCTCATGATAATTAGCAGAATATATGGGAGAATTGACATTGAAATAAGCCATTGTAGGTATTTGTGTTTGACCTGGACCTGTAGGAACACCTAGATTTATGGGTGGATTTGGATTTCTGGGAGGATTGGGACCTCTAGATGGACTAGGACCTCTAGGAGAACCTGAACCAAGACTTAAGGACCTGGATGAAGAACTGTTACGACTACCAATACTATGGGTGTAAAAAGGTGATCCAAGAGGCGTTCCAGATGAACTTCATGTATTTGATGTTTTAGGACTCCAAATTAGAGGACCCCTACTCTGTCTTCTATTAGGTAGTTGCACAAATATGTCATCAGGATTAGCTGTAGACCTAGTCACTCTGCTACCATTATGAGTCAACTTTACTCAACTACAACTTTAAGTCCTATCAGGCCCTCCTTCTAGCACCAAAAACTGTTGATGATTGTTTTTTACACACTCATAACAAAAGTTAAAATTCATAAATGAACCTAACTATCTTGAAAGATAAGAAGAAATCAACTAAGATTACTTAATCCCAAGTTTCCTTATTGGTCAGGTCTTGACTTGTTGGACCGTTTAGTAGGTTATTATGAAGCTGTAATATGCAAGGGGCCTTACGTGATTTAAAGTGGGTTTGCGACTCACTAGACTCTTATTATGCAAACTAACACAAATATCAACTTTCTAGTCATTCATTTGCATAAGACTATTACTGTACTTCAAAGCTTTATATGATTTTATATTCAAACATGCTTTGCTTTTCAAATATTTATGAAGATTATCAAATATCAACTTACTGCTCTTAAAATTCTTTAAAATGTCATATAATCTCCTTTGGATTTCAATGTTTAATCTAAGTATTCAGAGTTGTTGGGAAAAGTTAGAGAAATTTAAATTCAACATCATTCACTACAGGATCTAAACATTCCATTATGCACACAGTAAGAAATACAGCAAATTCAATTAAACCAATAGATTAAATCATTAAATGCAAATATCCTGAGTATTTTCACAAATATTACATTCAAGACCACGAGCTTTAAGAGGAATTATTTTAAATGCAAGGAAGAGCTAGAAGACACTCAGAAAATAGACACAGACTTCCAGATTTGCTTATACTCAAAACATAGTCATACAAGATTTATAATGTAGAAATGACTCTTAGCTTGATTAATCAAATATACCAAAAAACTTACAGTGCTTTATAGATACATTAAGAAAGCTGGACATTCCACATGTTCCTTAATGCAGACAATAGGCGACCTCCTCTAAACTAAAATATTCTACTCAAAATTCTCAGAAAGAATTTACAACTTCTGGCTAAATGCTAAAATCCCTATGTAAAGAATATACAAGTAGCAATGCTTCTTATATAGAATTTGAATTCCCTCTCTTGCTACGGTTACAACCTCCTTTCTATGGTTACAACCACTATTCTACGATTGAGATCCCTTTACTATTGACCAATGGTGTGTCTTTATTTCATAATCGCATGCCAATCCACTACTTGGCATCTTTTCCTCTCCAAGGATGCTCTTGGAATCTTTTACAAATAAGATTCCCATTTCATGTGACCTTTTCCTGCCAAGGCTCTTCATTTGATTTCTTCTCAAGATTCTTTGCTCCTGCCTTCTAACTTTTTCAAGTATTTCTTGAAATTGTTAACTACACTCTCCACAAAGGTGTGGTCCCCTCCTAGACTTTTTGCAAAAATATATTCTTGCATCATCACCTTTTCTCTCAATTCTTTCTCTTTATCCTCTGAGCCCTCTGTTCTTTTCTTGTACTTCTTTATTTTGGCCTTTTCTTCCATTAGTGTATCCATCATTTGTTTGCTAAGGACTACATCAGGATTTTTTGTACAGGGTGTGAATATGGCCCTGAACTCTGTCAATGCTCTGTCTAAGTCATAGGCTGGCATCTCTGCACATTCATGTTGTAGGAGTCTTTTCATGATTTTCTTATGTATTCTGATCATCCCCTCTATCTTTTTCTCTAGCTCCTGCATGACTACTATATTTCTTTTGAGGTTATCTTCCTCAAATTTGAGCTCTGAAATCATCTGTGGCACTTGATTTGCCAATGTGACATTGAGTGCTCCCTCATTTATCAATTCTTCAGCTCTTGTCTTAGTCTCTGTCAACTGTTCAATCTCAGATCTGCATTCTTCCTTTCTTACTTGACAATTATTTATTAACACCATACATTTGTTCTTCTCTTTTGTGGCCACTTTCTAGCTCTTCACAACTTGCTTATGGTTTGTTTGCCTTCTTGCAAAAAATCGTGAAACCATTCATCAAAAATATTGGCCTTGAACCTCTTATTTTCCATGTCCTGCACTTCCTCTTTAGATACTATCGCTATGTTAGCAGGTAAGTCAGGAACTGTGGCACTGGAGTCAAATATCCCCTTAATGAATTGCTAGAGTTGGACAATGTGTCCTTTCAATACCTCCTATTTATTTTTGTCTTTCCTCAGCATTTCTGCTCACCTGGTTCATATCTTTCCACTCAACAATGTGTTGTTCCCTTGTGGAATGTCGAAGGTCTAGATTTAGTACCTTGTATTCCTCCAAGGTAATTGTACCTTTTTCTTTCTCCTTTTGTGGTATAGCTAGGTTCAAAGTTCTGGATCCATCTGGACCTCTCTGTATTTCTGATACTGTTCTAGCCTTTCTCTTTTCTTTCCTTGGAGTAGTTTTCTCACCCAATAAGCTTCTGATGTCAATAGGAGCCAGATGTATTCCTTTCTTCTCCTTCCTTATTTCTCATTCCAACCATGTAGGAATCTCTTTTGTGCCCACTACCATTGTATTTTCATCAACTACATCTTCATGGGGCTTCTCTGTTTCCCCTTCTACCTATTGCTATTGTTCTTGTTGCTGCTCTTATTGTTGTTGTGGGGGCTCTTCTAGTTGTTCTTGTTGTGGTGCTTGTTGCTGTTGTGGAGGTTGTTGTTGTTGTTAATCCCTTTCTTGTTCTCTGGATTCAACTTCATCCCCTTCTTCTATCTCAGTGTGCCCTCCACCCTCAACTTCTTCTTTTATTTGTTCCTCACTTTGTAGATTAACCTCTTCTGCTTGTTCATTTGCCTTGTTTTCATCTCTTTCTTCTGTTTCTTCTACCTCCTTAGGCTTTTTGACTTCATCCTCTATTTTGTTTATACCTTCTTCCTGTGGTTGCTCTAGATGTACTGGTAAACTGGCCTTTACCTCATCCTCTTTTACTTCCTCTTCTTAGGTTTGCAAGTTTTCTGTATTTTCCTCTTCTTCACCCTGCTCCCCATACATATTTAGCATGTCCAAAGCATCAACCTCTGAGGTATCCTCTTGTGCTGTGTGTCCTTCTGTATTTACCTCTTCGGATGATTTTCCCTTTTCAGCCTCTTCAATCTTATGTGCTTCCTCTTGCACATCTCTAATGATTTCTGGTGGCACTAGAGTACCAAATGGATCAACAGCCCCTGTTTCTGCCTACACCTCTTCTTCTTCAATTTCTATACTTTGTTCTGTTTCCATTTCAGCTTGCAGGTTTGATTCCTCTTCTTCACTGAGGAAATCACTTGACTCTTCCTCTATGTCAATCACTTTTCCTCTATACATTATCCTTTTTTCATTATCGCTGCTCTCAATTTGCACAGTCTCCACAGCAGTAGGTTTGGCTTTGCTAACTTTTGACTCTTGCAACCTTTCTTCAGCCAATTCTTCTTTTACTTTAATAAATGTTTGTCCTAGTTCTAATGATGTGGAGGCACTAGCTATATTCCTTATCTTTTCATCTACTTCTTGTGCTCCAATCACATTAACTGGTTTAGAAGTTTCTCCTTTGGACAAACCTATTGGAATTGTTCTCATGACTGGTTGTCCTGTTGCTCTCTTTGCAACCTGTGCTTCTTCTACACTAATCTCATGGCTTATGGATTTTGCATAAACAAAAGTGTCTGATGCCACTACTGTTGTTATGCCTAAAGCATAGGGATCCATCATTGTAGCATTTTTATCTTTCTCCATAATTCTAGCCTCTACAACTTTTCTCTTCTTCTCATAGAAACATTGCAAGTCTTCACTGGGCTTTGCCTTTCTCTTCCTTCCCTTCTTTGGGAATGTAACTTCTTTTCCTTCAGCCTTGAACTCTTCTATCCTGTCCTTAAGCCATGTTTTTGAAAATAATATTACAGGTTTTGACAAAACATCCAATGATGTGTTCCAAGGCTTTGACTAATCAGGCTCTGTAATGGGAGCCAGCCTAGCCTCTGCATAACTTTGATGTAGCAATTTGTCATTCTCCTAAACCTCTGGAGGAACATAGATATTACCTGTTGGTTAACAGATTCGTCCTTATTCTGAAAATAATTTATTTTGACTCTATACCCCTCTTTTGAAGAACAAATGAGTTAAGCAACAAATGGGTGAACCTTTTAAATTAGTTCCCCTCTGAATTTAGGTACAACTCCCTTTAAGATTTTCAATGAATTTAATCTATTCAACTATCCACATGCACTTTTAACCAGAAAATGCTTAAGGCAGACTAACATTCATACATAACCATGTTATGAATGCGATAGATTTATACAGTAACAATAAGCAATAGAATGCACAGATCATATTTTTGATACATTCAAATATAAGAATACATTCACACGAGCTTGCTGAACCAATAAATAATAAAACACATATGACAAGTTGTCCAAATAAAGAACAATTACCAGATGAAAGGAGATTTCACACAGAAAATCTAATTCCACACATTCAGATGCACAGATCCAAATAAGCAGTAAATGTTTCTTCTTCTCATTCATAGATGAAAATTACTCAGACAATCATCACATAATGTAAAACTATGAATAGTTTAGCCAAAAAAATTCTTCTTCTTTTCTTTCATAAACTTCTATATCCATCCAAGATTTTAAAAACCTATAAATATGAATGTCTTAATCATATCTTTGAGTAAATCAAACCCAGAGTTAACATAACTCTGACCCGTACGAGATTTAGTTTTTAACAACTGATTTTAAAGATCAAGATTTTCTGAAAATAACATAATAGAGGAACTGAAATAGAGGAAATGAGCCAATGAGGTCATGACTGGGACGACGGGTTTGTATCTCTGGATTTGTTATTGGTGGCCTGGGCAGCATGTTGGGTTTTCCATTCAGGAAAAGCAGCAATGAACTCCTGAAGCTTCGGGAAGTTGGGAATACTTATATGCTTCATTCTTGACTTCCAAACTTCCTTTTCCCTTCACATTTTACCAAATTTTTCTTTGTGTTCTGGGAGTGCATCGATGCAGAGGTAAAGTAGTGATTCAACTTTAGAAATCCTGGAGAAATCCTTAATTAAAATATTGTCGTTTTCTCTGATGAAGCTGATTTTATCTTTGAAAGATTGGACCACTGCATCGACGTCTTCCGCTGGTTTTCCATCATCTTTAATGTATTTAATATCAATACATTGCAAGTCATGTTGCAACGATTGAGTGAATTCTGTTATCTCCTTAATTAACTTTGAAAGTTCAAAACGACCTTGCCGGGATATGGAATTCCTCCAGTCAATATTCTTCTTGTTCACATATAACAAATCCTCGTCCAAACTAGTCAGGCTTTTCTCTGTCAAAAACTTAGCTAGCCCATATTTTTGAACTTCATCTATTTGGTTTATCACATTCGTCCACTTACCTTCATCTTTCACCTAGACAACAACCTGTGCTTTAAGATCCTCGATTGTGGTAGCAGTCAGATCGTATATGGTCTTGAGCTCATGAATGTATTCAGTCCCTTTTTGTTCAATGTTATTCAACCAACTGTCAAATGTTTTTGTCACCATTTTGCTTCTATGAACCTGATCTAACATCTTTTGGTTGACAGGTGATTTCGGGTCAAAAGACAAGGGAAGCTGTGAGATCAGCTGCAGGTTAGGGTTGTTAATAGCCTCAATGTACTCTGCCATTGAGCGCAGAGTTTGTTTCAACTCCCTCTTGTCCTTTTCATCTTTCCATGTTCGACTGACCATCCTCTTAGTAGAAGCTTCAAGGTGGTGGACATCTGCAGCTCTAGAAGCAACAGCGAGATCCACTCTCTCCACAGTGAAATCATGCACTATTGGATCCTGCACTTCTTCCTCAGTTACTGGTTTAGCAATTTCAGCACTCCAATTACCAGTGTTTGGGTCAATGTTTATTCTGGATGTTTTCTTGAGTTTCTTGGACTTGGGGGTTTTCCCCAAACATTTGCTTACCATGTCCTCCAAAGGGACAACAAAAGAAATCACTTTTTTCTTGTCAGAGATGGAACTTTCTAGCCACTTTGCTGCAGGGGCTGAGATTGTCTTCTCAGGGTTCACTGCATCAGAGGATACATTTGAAATCATTAATATTTCAGGATTCTCTAGAACGGTCCCTAACTATGACCCGGTATCAACCTCCTCTGTTCTCTATGGACTTAGCTCCTTGTCACCCATAGGTTCTTCTGGATCTTCCTCTGAATTTAAATCAACAATTATTGTTTCAGAAACTTGTTTCTTTCTTTTCCCTTTAGTCCTCAACCTGGTAACACGAGATGGCAGAATAACTGTGAGGACACTTCTGGATCTCTTAGTGGCAGGGCTTCTCTTAGTTGATGGCTTGGAAGCACCTGCACCACAGATAGCAATAGGTTGATTAGAAGAGTCTATGGGAGGTGATGATTCAACCATTGAAGAGAATTGTTGAGCATTTTTATCCTGCAGTCCTTCCTGTCTCTTTTCTCTCAACCATTTCTCAGTTCTCCTTATCACTGGAAGGGTTTTAATTTCAATTCTATCTTCCTCCTTTTTACTCCAGTCGACTTCTGGAATAGGTAACTATTCTACTCTTTCAAATTGTGGTTCAACCAACTGTTCCCCATCATCAGAAATACCAGAAATATCCATGTTTAAATTGAGTGTAATTATCTGCCCCAAAGAAACCTACACCACAGCCTTCTTCTAACCTCAAATTCATCTGGACAGTCTTCCCAGTAATCCTCCAGTTTAGGAAGGTGTGAATGCCCTGTTCCAGAATCTAGGTTCTCTCTGACAAATCTTTTACTGTCAAATTGAGACCTAGCAGTGAAGAAATAAAAATTGAACCTCTTAAGGTTCACCTCCAAATTCAAGGCATCAGATTTTGATCGGCATGAGTAATGCCCAAGTTCAACAGGAAAAGAAATACGACAACCCTTTTTTGATGGAAATTTCTTATCGACATGTGCTAATTGTCTACACACCTCCATCGGCATGAAACAGTCAAACACATATCTCGGTAACTTTACAGGTTCACCCTCAAATCCTCCAACTCTGATATAAGTGAACTCAAAGAATTGAATGAAGAAGCTACCATAGATATTGATCAGTTGCATTGCTTCACTGGACATTCTCTTACCTGGATTGCCTGCCAGTTCATAGGTCATTTTCCCAGTGAAGACATCAATAACCCTTTTATAGTTTTCATAGCAATTCCTTCTCTGCAACTGTGAATAATATTCATAGACTTTACTATTCTCAGCCAAGGGTGCATGGGGTAGGTCAAACCAATCTCTTGTAGATGCTAGACAATAGAATAGGTACGAAGACATATAGAAGTCTCTGTTACCCAGACAATTACTTAAACCCTGATGTAGACAGTCAGCCACTATTTCAGCCCAATCTAAATATTGTTCTCCTTGAAGGATGACTTGTATGAAAAAGTACATCCAATCTTCCCAATAATAGGCATGATGATTGCCCTTCAGTCTGTGTAACAATGCCACAATATCCCTTACTTCTTTTATCAAATGATCTCTGTTAAGTGGCCTGGCCAACCTAGAACCGCCCTTCTGAAATTTTAGCAACCAGTTCCTCGCTATTACACTTTTGTAAGTTGGTCTCTTCTCTGAGAAATACCCATTGGAGGCAGTAATGTCAAGGCTGGAATACGCCTCCTTAGGCAGTATCTTCATCACAGACATGAGGGTTTATCTGTTGACATAAAATAACACATCCCCGTTTGCATTTCTGACACATCTGTCCTGGGGGTCGTACCTATTCATACACTCTTGAACCAATTCTGGGCATAGTATAGCCTAAAGAAAAGTTCCGGCCTCAACTAAGCCGCTATCTACAATTTTCTTTATTGTAGGGGTTTGAACAGTGTTTCTAGCTCTTTCTTTAAATTCCTCTAAATCATATTGAACCAATGCAGTATCTCCAAATTCTGAGTGAGAATAAGTAAGGCCAGGACCATGTTCATCCCCCAAACATGTAGATTTCAAAGACATAGTTGGAGGATTACAATAAAACACTTGGAATTTTGAAAACAACAGAAATTCCAGAGATTCTTCTTTCCAGCATAAGAACTAGGAATAGCAAATGGGAAACAGAACTCACCTTCAAGATATCTGAATTCACTACGAAAACTTGAATAAAAAGAGCCTTACACTTCCGGCGCTATCCTCCTCCGCGTTGCACAGTATGTTTACTTGCTAAACTCGGCTTGTTCTTGGTTAATAATGGCACTAACCAGAATGAATAATTATCGCTTGGAACAAAATGTGCCAAAAATATTTGAAAAGACGTGAACTCTGATTTCTTCATTAGTAGCAAGTAGTATTTAAGCATCATCATGAAGTATAATGATTATCCATAGCCTCCGCTAAATTAGAGCTCTCGGTCTCATAATGAGTTTCTGACATAATTTCCTCCAACTTTCCCGCTAAATTTGACTTAGAAAGCCACGGGAACAAACGGGACCAAAATCACCAAATCTTTGAACTATTGAACCATTGAACCTTTAGGACGTGGTTCAATATGTTGGTTCAATATGGTGGTTCAAACATGCCAATCGGACTATATAGATAAGCAAAGGATTGACTTACTGAAATAGAGACTTAACTCATGAACCGTTGAACTTGTAAAGATATGGTTCAATATGAAGGTTCAAAGAAGCAAGGGTTATGTAGACCAATAAACAGTTACGCGGCTTTGATTAAAGGCTTCCAATTATAAAACAATGAACTGTTGAACCTTGAACCATTGAACCCCGCTATAGAGTACGAGCGGAAGGTTGAATGATACAATAATTACACAAGGTAACTGCATGACCCAACTTATAAGAAGGCAGTGAGTGTTGAACCTTTAGATCATTGAACCATTGAACCTCGAACAAAAAGGTTCAAGTTCAACCCAAAAGTTCAAAGATGTTTAAGACAAACAAAACGACAACTTGCTTTATGAGACACTTCAGACATATTGAACCATTGAACTTTGAACTTTGAGAATGGTTTAGGTTCAAAGGTTCAAACCTTGAGCAACTTTGTCTACAAATACGACCAATGGGTAAAAATTGAAGGACCAAGAGTCGATTTACGAAACAAAGGTATGACCAAAAATATAACACGGTAAACCGGCTCTTGTTCAAGAAATATTACCAATAAATAAATAAATAAGGGTGACTCAAAAGGTAACATTGGCTCTGACTGGGGACTACATTTTATGGCAAAATGCAGAGAACTCAGAAGCTCTGGTTTTGCAGAAAAAGGAAAATAGAGAAGAGAGGAAACAGAACGGGGCAAAACAAAAACGGGAAAGGAAAACACAAAACCAAACAAAAAGGGAAGACTGTACAAAACAGGGGACCCTATTTACAGATGATATAGCTTGAGATCCTGTCCATTATAGGATAGGGGTAAAATAGTTCCATCAGGATATTCCAATTTAAAAGAATTTGGACCCAATACCTAGTGAATCTTGAAAGGCCCACTCCAGAGTGAGTCAAATTTGCTATGTGCACCCTTTGAATCTCTTCTTCTATCCCACAGTAATACTTCATCTCCTTCCATAAACTTCCTGGGTCTTGTTTTCCTGTCAAAAATTTCTTTAACTCTGGCCTGATGCACAGTAATTCAATCAACCAACTCATTTCTCTCTTCTTCAATCTTAGTTAAATACATAATCCTCTTCTCCAAGGAATCTTGGAAATACTGATCCTTAATTACACTTTGCAGCTTGAATGTAGATAGCTCCAGAGGTAAAGATAATTGGGCACCTATCCCATAAACTAATTCAAAAGGTGCCATCCCAATTGCTCTTTTCAGAGTTATTCTATTAGCCTAGAGTGCTTCATACAACTTCTTATGCCAATCTCTGGGGTTGTCATTCACCAATTTCTTCATGATAGCAATCAGGTTCTTGTTACTGGACTCATCTTGTCCGTTCCCTTGGGGATAGTAATCTGATGAATGGGAGAGAGAAATACTATGTTCATAACAGTAAGAAGTCATTTCAACTGAAGAGAAACTGGTAGCATTGTCTGCTACAATCTTCTGGGGCACACCAAATCGTACCAAAATATTTTCTTTGAGAAAATTACAAACCACCTCTGAAGTTGTTCTTTTTACAGGGGCTGCCTCAACCCATTTTGTGAAATAATCTATTGCTGTTAAGATGTGGGTATGCCCTGCACTTGAGGGGGGTGAGATAGGCCCAATAAAATCCAATCCCCATTGTTTAAAGGGTTCTTCAACAACAACAGGCCTCAAAGGTAGAGCTGCAAGTTGTGGCCTCCCTGAGAACATTTTACATTTTTCACAATTGGCCACCCATCTATATGCATCCTTAAACATCCCTAGCCAATAGTGACAATTTCTAAGAATCTTGAAAGCTGTAACTGAAGAAGAAAAATGTCCACCACAGGCTTCATTATGGAAAACTTCTAAGAGCTTATTCTGTTGCTCTTTATCTAGACACCTCAGGAAAGTTCCATCTAATCCTTTCTTGTAAAGGACATCTCCCCATATAACATATTTCGCAACCTTTAGTTTTAGGTTTCTTTTTTCTTTAGGAGTTAAATGATTAGGACAATCCCCATATGTAAGATAATGTGCTACATCTAGAAACCATGGGTCCTGCAAGCTTACCAATAAGACTGTGGGGAGCCCTTCTCCTTCTCCTTCTTTGTTCTCAGCAATCAACTTACATAAGCCTTGACCCCTGATCAGCTTAGTAGGCTTAACTTCCAGGTCATATTCCTAAATTTTAGTAACCCACGTTGCTCTATTGTTTAATCCTACTTCTTGCTGAGTCAAAATACTTTTCACAGCTGAATTTAGAACAAAAATGACTAAATGGGAATGAAGTATATAATACCTGAATTGCTTAACAGCTTTAACCATAGCGAAAGCTTGTTTTTCAACCAAAGAATATTTCAGCTCATGCTTTTTAAGAGGAATGCTCATAAAAGCTATGGGAACCTCTTCATCCAATTCATTTTTCTGTAACAAAATACTTGACATGGTGTGTTCCAAAGCATAACAGTAAATAATAAAATCCTTTTGAAAGTTAGGATTTACCAAAGTTGGAGTGTTTGCAATTGCTTCCTTGATGTCCTCAAATGCCTTCTTAGCGACTTCATTCCACCTGAATGGTTGTTTCTCGCTCATCATTCCAACAATGTGTTTTGTAATCTCAGCAAAGTCAGGAATGAAACTTCTGAGAAAATTGATTTGACCAAAGAAGGACTTGACTCCAGTCCTATTTGAAGGGAGACTAAGCTGTTGAATTGCCCTAACCCTCTCTGGATCAATTCTGATTCCATCTTTTGAGACTAGGTGTCCCAACAATTTTCCCTCAGTCACACAGAAAACTGACTTCTTGGGATTGAGTGAGATGCCATGGCTTTGACACCTTTGCAAGATAGACTCTAGATCTCTCAAGTGATCTTCTCTATTCTTGGAAAAAATAGTCAAATCATCAAGGTAAATAACAATAATTCCGTTCTTTAGGTCTCTAAAAGATGAATCCATTGCCCGCTGAAAAGTTGCTCCTGCATTAATCAAGCCAAAGGGCATTCGATTATAGGCAAAAGTTCCTCGAGGTGTGGTGAAAGCAGTCTTATGTTGATCCTCTGCTGCCACACCTATCTGATTGTAACCTGAGAAACCATCCAACATAGACATCATTTCAGACCCAGTAACTGTCTGCAAGATGTGGTCCATCACAGGTAATGGATAGTTATCTTTCAGGCTGGCTTGATTTAAGTTCCTGAAGTCAACACAGATCCTTATTTCTCCATTCTTCTTTCATACTGGAACAATATTTGCCACCCAAGTGGAGTGATGGATCAGATAGATAATTCTAGCTTTCAACATCTTATCAATCTCCTTAAAATGGGCTTCAGCAACTTTCGGGTTATAATTCCTCAGCTTTTGTCTGAATGGAGTTGCATTTGGTTTCAAAGGAATATGATGTTGAAACTGTCCATGTCTAAAAATTTTGAGATCATCATAGCACCAGGTGAAAACATCCTTATATTTGATTAGCAATTTGATCATTTGTTTTTCTCCTTCGAAGAGCAGCACTTACCAATGGATACCCATTTAGGATTAGCTTTGTCTCCAATATTTATCTTCTCATAATCCTCTGCTTTATCAGTAATACAGGGAGGTTTGCCTTTAACATATTCATCTCTTCAAGAAAATAGATGTTCTAAAGAGACCAGCCCTTTAGGGATTTTGTTTCCCTTTAATTGAATCATGTCATCTCTTGGATTAATCCTAGGGTCAGGACTAAATTCTTTACACTCTATTTCAGAACCTTCAAAATAGGTCCATAGGAACATTTCAGCATTTTCTAAAAACTTTCTGATCTGATTATCACTTTCAAAAACTTGCCAGCTCTCAGCATTGTCGGGGACATTAGGACGATATATCATTTCTGTTCTATAAGAATCTTTTTTGAAATCTAGATGTGACAAAAGGAGAGAAGCTGATACTGCTAAAGAATCTACTTGGGAGTTCTGATCTCTGGGAATTGTTTCGATAGAGAAGGCATCAAAATATTCGATTTCATCCCATACCCTATTTATGTAATGCCTTAGTCTCTCATTCTTAATAGAAAAGATCCCCCTTACCTGTTTCACAATTAGTTCAGCATCACCCTTCACCTTAAGTACCTTCACACCCTTTCCTTTAGCTTCGAATAATCCAAGCAGTAAAGCTTCATATTCTACAGTATTATTGGTGTTTTTGAACTCTAGCTTAAAAGAATAAGAAAAAAATTCACGTTCAGGTGAGATCAGCACAACCCCAGCCCCTGAACCAGCAGTAGCACAACTGCCATCAAATTCCATAACCCATAGGTCATCAGAATGTACAGATCTTTGCATTAATTCTTCTTTGGGGTCTACCTCACAGCTCAGTTTAGAGGAGAGAAAATAATTGCCAAATTCACATTCCTCAAACAAAATCTGTGCCTTGGGATCATCAGAAGGATAGACAGTGAACTTGCACTTGGGCTCAGGTTCTAGCTTCACTTTCTGCTTCCCCACTAGGATTGTGGCCTCTGACCAATCCAGTTTGATTTGTCCACCCAAATCCTTGCAAAATGTCCTGCTCAAAAGCATTCCATAACTGGTAGGAATATCTACTACCAAAATAGTCAATTTCACCCTTTTGTCAGGGTAAGCTGCAAGAGCGACCCGTGCATCTTTAATCTGCCTGAGCAAGGAAACCTGTTTTCCATCCATAGAATAACATCTACCAAATGTTTTTTTGAGTGATAACCCTAGGGCTTTAGCCACAGAGGAAGGCATAATGTTATCAGAGGCTCCTAAATCTATAATGCAGTTACTAAGTTTATGACCATTGATAAACAGGGACACATAGAAAGGATTGGGTTTCAAATCAGTATAAGGAGCATTGGTTGCTGAATTGGGAGTTGTTTTAGGGGCAGACAAGGATGACTCAGATGAGGAAGCAAATAGTCTAGCAATGGGGGATTCAGTATCAACCTCCAATTGATTCTCAAATTCAGTTTGTGCAGGACTACCCTTAACATGTTTAACTAATTTGTCAAGTTCAGTAGGTTTCAACTTGAGATACTCAATAGGAGAAATTTGAATTTTTGCAGACTTACAGAAATCTACAATATCAAAAGAAGCATCTAGATCATTTCTATGTAGCAATCTATTTTCCTGAGTCTTCAAATTAGCATCATGAGTTCTAGTTAAAGGTTCCTTACCTTTGCCAGGTACTTCTTGAGTATTAGAGGGTCTCATATTCCTCTAACTCCTAGTGAGCACAGCGCATGAAGGATCTTCAAGGGTTACCAATATTTCACCTCCCCTTTCTGAATCAAACTCATATTCCAGGAAGTGTATTTCAGAGCCACCAGGTTCCTCAAAGTTCCTTTCTTCTTCTGTGGATTCCCCTAGCATATCTTGAGTAGCAGTCATCTGAGTGTACCTAAGCATTTCTGGGCAAGAATTTCCATCATGGTCGGTAGTCAAGTGAAAAATACACATGTTTCCCCTCCCAAGAGGAGGTTCAATAGCCAGTCTTGGCTATGCTGACGTCAGAGGTAAAGCTCTTCTAGTATTTGCTTGTTGATTCAAATTCCTTCTGCTTATATCTTGATACAGTTGTTGGAAGGGGGCACTAGTCTTAGGTAGTTGCCTCTTTAAGGCAATCATATCATTCACCAACCTTTGCAATACAGGATCCGTAGATGATGAAGGCTGGGCATTTGGCACCTGGACCTCTCTCTTCCATTTACCGGCCATAATGAGATCATCCTCCAATCCGACTGCTAAGGCTTGTGCAGCTGGTAAATCAGCAATTACACCTCTCCTGAGATGGAAGCTAATATCAGGAGGCATAGAATTAACAAAGAAACATTTTTTATTTTCGCCAGACGGTCTTTTAGTAGCAGGGATTTTGTTCACAATTCTATTAAATTTAGCCATGAACTCCCTCATAGGTTCATGAATCTCTTTCTTAAGCTGAGTCAGCTGTGCAAGGAGGTAATGCTCATCCTCTGCACTTTTGAACCTATTTTCAAAAGTAGTCTTTAGTCAAAGTCTACACAAAGAGCCTTATGGCAACATCTTGGTGTTGTACACCTAACACACTACATGCTGCTGCAAAAGCACACAAATGTTCTTCTGGTGATTGTTTACCGTCTCCATTGAACCTAGGTAAATTTTCTCTTGCATTTTTAGGTAATGGATTTAGGTTAGCCCCTAGGTTCAGAGGCCCTATGGTAGCTCCCCAAGGTTGAGCCATGGGTAGAAAATTTATAGCTAAGGGGATAACGGTGCTAAGAGTTAAAGCTTGACAGACAGGGGAAGTAGAAAATTTAGGGGGACTAGGGGGTCTACTTCTAGCTCTTCTTGCATGAGTAGGGATATAAGGAAAATTAAGATTTTGCAGTGCTTGAAAGGTAGGGTCCTCAACTCCCTCTCTTCTCGAAGACCTGGTATACAGTCTAGAATCCAGCTTAAAATATTGAAACTGGATAAATAGTTATTGATTTCTTTGTTGTTCTTGATTTCTTTGTGCTTCAAGGACTTGGTTTCTTGCTGTGTTCCATGCCTGCCTTCTTCTCTACCTGAGTAATAGCAATCTCAGGTTATCGGCCCATTCCTCTTCTTGTTCTAATACTCTGCTTGCTCTTCTTTAATCTTCACTATTCCGATGAGTACGCCAAGCAAGGGTATTCAACTGGCCAATAATGTCTTCCTGCTTGTCTTGAAATCCAAGATTGGGTTGCAGAACAGGAATTATGTTTTCATGTGGACACACCATTGTTGCTTCATATTCAGGCGACCAATCTTTAATTAATGATTTTATCTATATTTCCCCAGTAGAGTCACCAAAAACTATTGGTTAACAGATTCGTCCTTATTCTGAAAATAACTTATTTTGACTCTATACCCCTCTTTTGAAGAACAAATGAGTTAAGCAACAAATGGGTGAACCTTTTAAATTAGTTCCCCTCTGAATTTAGGTACAGCTCCCTTTAAGATTTTCAATGAATTTAATCTATTCAACTATCCACATGCAGTTTTAACTAGAAAATGCTTAAGGCAAACTAACATTCATACATAACCACGTTATGAATGCGATAGATTTATAAAGTAACAATGAGCAATAGAATGCACAGATCCTATTTTTGATACATTCAAATATATGAATGCATTCACACGAACTTGCTGAACCAATAAATAATAAAACACATATGACGAGTTATCCAAATAAAGAACAATTACTACATGAAAGGAGATTTCACACAGAAAATCTAATTCCACACATTCAGATGCACAGATCCAAATAAGCAGTAAATGTTTCTTCTTCTCATTCACAGATGAAAATTACTCAGACAATCATCACATAATGTAAAACTATGAACAGTTTAGCCAAAAAATTTCTTCTTCTTTTCTTTCCTAAACTTCTATATCCATCCGAGATTTTAAAAACCTATAAATATGAATGTCTTAATCATGTCTTTGAGTAAATCAAACCTAGAGTTAACATAACTCTGACTCATACGGGATTTAGTTTTTAACAACTGATTTTAAAGATAAAGATTTTTTCAAAATAACATAATAGACGAACTGAAATAGAGGAAACGAGCCAATGAGGTCATGACTGGGATGACAGGTTTGTATCTCCGGATTTGTTATCAGTGGCCTGGGCAGCACGTTGGGTTTTCCATCCCTGAAAAGCAGCAACGAACTCCTAAATCTTTAGGAAGTTGGGAATACCTATGTGCTTCATTCTTGACTTCCAAACTTCCTTTTCCCTTCGCATTTTACCAAATTTTTCTTTGTGTTCTAGGAGTGCATCGATGCAGAGGTAAAGTAGTGATTCAACTTTAGAAATCCTGGAGAAATCCTCAATTAAAATATTGTCATTTTCTCTGACGAAGCCGATTTTATCTTTGAAAGATTGGACCACTGCATCGACATCTTCCGCTGGTTTTCCATCATCTTAAATGTATTTAATATCAATACATTGCAAGTCATGTTACAACGATTGAGTGAATTCTGTTATCTCCTTAATTAACTTTGAAAGTTCAAAACGACCTTGCCGGGATATGGAATTCCTCCATTCAATATTCTTCTTGTTCACATATAACAAATCCTTGTCCAAACCGGTCAGGCTTTTCTCTATCAAAAACTTAGCTAGCCCATATTTTTAAACTTCATCTATTTGGTTTATCACATTCGTCCACTTACCTTCATCTTTTACCCAGACAGCAACTTGTGCTTTAAGATCCTCGATTGTGGTAGCAATCAGATTGTATATGCTCTTGAGCTCATGAATGTATTCAGTCCCTTTTTATTCAATGTTATTCAACCAACTGTCAAATGTTTTTGACACCATTTTACTTCTATGAACCTGATCTAACATCTTTTAGTTGACAGGTGATTTCGGGTCAAAAGACAAGGGAAGCTATGAGATCGGCCGTGGGTTAGGGTTGTTAATAGCCTCAATGTACTCTGCCATTGAGCGCAGAGTTTGTTTCAACTCCCTCTTGTCCTTTTCATCTTTCCATGTTTGACTGACCATCCTCTTAGTAGAAGCTTCAAGGTGGTGGACATCTGCAGCTCTAGAAGCAACACCAAGATCCAATCTCTCCACAGTGAAATCGTGCACTGTTGGATCCTGCACTTCTTCCTCAGTTACTGGTTTAGCAATTTCAACACTCCAATTACCAGTGTTTGGGTCAATGTTTATTCTAAATGTTGTCTTGAGTTTCTTGGACTTGGGGGTTTTCCCCAAACATTTGTTTACCATGTCCTCCAAAGGGACAACAAAAGGAATCACTTTTTTCTTGTCAGAGATGGAACTTTCTAGCCACTTTACTGCAAGGGCTGAGATTGTCTTCTCAGGGTTCACTGCATCAGAGGATACATTTGAAATCATTAATATTTTAGGATTCTCCAGAACGGTCCCTGACTGTGACCCGGTGTCAACCTCCTCTATTCTCTGTGGACTTAGCTCCTTGTCACCCATAGGTTCTTCTGGATCTTCCTCTGAATTTAAATCAACAATTATTGTTTCATAAACCTGTTTCTTTCTTTTCCCTTTATTCCTCAACCTAGTAACACGAGATGGCAGAATATCTGTGAGGACACTTCTGGATCTCTTAGTGGTAGGGCTTCTCTTAGTTGATGGCTTGGAAGCACCTGCACCACAGATAGCAATAGGTTGATTAGAAGAGTCTATGGGAGGTGATGATTCAACCATTGAAGAGAATTGCTGAGCATTTTTATCCTGCAGTCCTTCCTGTCTCTTTTCTCTCAACCATTTCTCAGTTCTCCTTATCACTGGAAGGGTTTTAATTTCAATTCTATCTTCCTCCTTTTTACTCCAGTCAACTTCTGGAATAGGTAACTGTTCTACTCTTTCAAATTGTGGATCAACCAACTATTCCCCATCATCAGAAATACCAGAAATATCCATGTTTAAATTGAGTGTAATTATCTGCCCCAAAGAAAACCTACACCACAGCCTTCTTCTGACCTCAAATTCATCTAGACAGTGTTGGCACTCGTTTTGACCTGGAGGCTGAGCTTGTTTGTTGGAGGGTTTCTTCATTCAAACCCTAGGTATTCCTGTCCATCGGCAGGAGTTTGATCTATCGGCAATGGAGTTTGTGGTTCCACCGATGGTATTGGTCATGCCGATGAGGGTATCTCAGGTGTTCATCGGTGAGCTTTGGCATATCGGCAGCAGTCTTTTGTGGTTTGCCAATGAAAGGAGGTCACCCCGATGGGGAATGCCATCGGAGTGAGGTTTTATACCGAGCTAGCCGTTGGAGGGTCCGTCGATGGGGTAGTGTCAGGCCGATGAGGATTTGGAGTGGTCATCGGCATGTGTTTGGCTATCGGTGAAGCAAATTTTTGGGCTGCCGATGTAAGGTGTCTGGCCGATGAGGGATGTTCAAGGTGGTCGTCGGCAGGGCTTGTGCTATCAGTCAGGGATTTTCTTGTTGCTCCGAGGGAGGATGGTCTCACCAAAGACCTAGGATGTGGTATGCCATTGGAGTGAGATTGAGTATCGGCATAGGCATTTCGAGGTTAGCCGATGGCTTTGGTCTGACCGATGAAGGGGGAGGCCAATATATTATCGGCAGGAGTTGTTCTATCGGCAGGAGGAATTTCATATTGGCCAATGGTGTCAGTCACACCGACAGGGTAGTTTGGAGTAGCGATCAGAGAGGCTCATGCTATCAGTGGAAGTTTAGAAGGTTGGCTCGATGGGGAATTGTGGTGTAGCGGTCGGTGAGACAACGGAGGTCGGCAGGAGGTTTTTGAGGTGAGCCGATAGACTATGTCTGGCCGACAGGGGCTTGTGGAGGTGCGATCGGAGTAACTAGTGAGGTCGGCAGGAGAATTTGGGAGTTGGCCGATGGCTTGTGTCACGGCGATGGGCTCTTGGGCAAAGGCTTGTGTGTCGAGTGCAGCAAAAGCACTCGACACTTAGTATGCATGTGGCCCCGTTTTTAAACTAATAAAGTGATCTCTTCACCGTGCATGTGGGATTATTCCCTTGTGTATTTTCAACTTGCAAAGAAGCATGTTTTGGCAGAAAATCCTTTTTGAATGCAGCGACGGTTTTCAAGCGGCCGCGGGTGGTTGAGACCCTTAATGGTGACGATGCAGGGATGTGGGCAATGGTACACATGGTCAGGTCGCCCGATTTTTGAAAGAAGACCCTAGATGATGGCGCATGGCTCGAGGCCCCCCCTTTGTCTGCTGCATTAATAATTTTGAGCACCATTCCTTTGAAGGATCTGTATCTGGCAGATTTTTGTAAAAGCCTTGTAATTAATTGTTGTGGTACACTTTCTGGCTGATATAAGCAGACTGTGTTACCATTGTTTGGGTTGTTGAAAGTTGAACATTTGGCTCTGTAATACAATACAACTAATTTGGTTGCTCTATATAGCAAAACCTCTGAGTTTATGTATCTCTTGTTGTACGTTTTTGCATGAATCCACTGATTTCATGGTTAATTTTATATGAGAAATGCTATGTTAGCATGTGTTTTGTTAATTCTGTCTCTAGTATTGCATGTATCTCTCTTCTGAGTCTGGATATTTAAGCAATGTTTGAGACTCTAGAACATAGAATTCATGTGTTGAATGTCTGATCTCTTAACTTCTGCTCAAGGGGTAGATTAAATTGTTCTCAGATTGAACATTGGGAAGGGTATACTGCAGTACGGATGCCATAAGTATAGATAGCTTAACACTCTGTATTGGGAGATATCTGTAAGGCAGGTATCATATGTGTCCCACTGAAATCTAGTTTTAGTTGTTCATGCATATCATTCATAGGTGTATGTCTACTGACTCTAGGCCTTGGATAGGCAGCAATCTTGCTTTGTGTTTGTGTTACAACCATGTCCAGCTTTGCATCCAAACTTAAAATCAAAATCTAAATCTAAAACAATCTTTAGGACATTAGAATTAGTTTTAGGATCTTCAGTCCTCTGTCTACAACTGCAAATAGGCCCAAAGCTAGCCCCTTTGCTCTTATCTTAGAGTTTTGGTCTACTTACAGGAGGACTTATCTGCTTTCTGTCAGCATCCCTGCCTTGTATGTATATCCTCATGGATGTTGAGTAGGGAATACCCCCCTAGGTTTTGCAGAGCCTGAAGAAGAAGAGGAGATAAAATATAGAGTCTATCTCCTACACTGTTGGCCCTTGGCCCAGAGATTCTGTTGATCATTGATGGCTACCTTGTAGTGAAATCTGGGAATAAGCATCCAGTCTGGGAAAAAACCAACAGAAATTGGCGACTCTACTGGGGATGGTGATTTGAAAATTGTTATTTTTGTCCTCCCTGGTGAAATATCTGTGTGCCCATCTGAGTCACCAACAGAAATTGGCGACTCTACTGGGGAGTTTGTGAAAGAACCCTGATTTTCAAAAGAAAATAGTTCCTAGTAATAGGTGGCGACTTCGAAGTAATCTCCCAACTGATCAAAGTAAAATTTATATGCAGGGGAGAAGATCTCAACAAAATCCTTTATTTGAAGAGTTACCGGTAACAAGAAGAATGATGTACAGAAGAAAGGGAGCTGTCTCAGTTAGTCATGAGGGTTCCCCCAGAAAAAATGATGATATGCAAGATAACCCTAGGCCATCAGGACAGCATGTGCCTTACTTTTCAAATGCAGAAGCTGATATTCAGGGTGCATATGAGAGGTAACAGGGTGGTAGTGTGAGAATGAGGTCAGAGGTGTTCCAAGAACGCCCATTTCTAGACCCTAGTGAAAGGTTTGAAGAGGCAGAGTCTATGAGGGATGATGAAGATGAAGATCAGAATATGGTAAAACCATCCTCCTCTAGGCCTAACGAGGAAGAACTAGCTGATGAAATTAGGAGCTTAAGGGCCAAGTTCGAATATCAGCAGGCAATAACAATCAGAGATGACCTGAGGAAGAAAGTGCAAGCTTTAAGGACTGCCCAAAATAATTCAATTCCTACCCTTGAGAATGCAAATGTGTAGAGACATCAATAGAGAAATGAAGTGCAACATCAGCATAATGATGAGAGACAAAATGTGAATGATGCTAGGATACCACTGAACAATGTAAGAAACCAGAATGCAAACAGAAATATTAATATTAATCAGTTTGACAGACAGCCCATGCAATTAGATAGATTCAGACAACTAGTATTTGATGGTATTCTTAGGTATCCTAACCCCATTGACAAGCATCTGAGGTTGCAAGTGCCTAAATTTTTAGGAAACAACACTGTGTCAGGAGAAGATCATCTAAAAGCTTTTCAAAATGTCATGGATAACTTTGAGGTTGAACATGAGGATGTTTTCATGAAGTCATTCATGCAATCTTTAGTAGATGAGGCAAAGGAATGGTATAAGAATCTGCCTGACTGGAGTATTTCATCATGGGATGATTTTAAAAGGATGTTCAAGGAGCAATATGGTGACAAAACTGACCCTAGCTTTTTTGTAAATGAGTTTACCAGTATCACTAAAGGGTCAAATGAGCAGGTTGCAGATTTTAATGCAAGATTTACTAAAGTGTTAAACAAATTGCCACATCACATGAGGCCAAATGAACCTATGTGCATAATATTGTATATCAACGCCTTTGATGCAAAAACTGCATATGGATTAAGAGATAAAAGTCCTGCTACTATCAGGGATGCTTTTAGAATTGCAGTAAATATTGAGAACAACAGGAAAGCATCTGACAAGACTAACAGAAGGGATGATGTGAAAATTCTGCAGAATCCAAACAAGCCTCAGAACACTCAAGGTAATACATTTGCCCCTGAAGATAAGATAGAGAAATTGGCAAATGTTGTTAAGGACCTAAGTTACAGACTAGCTAGAAGTGAAAAAGGGATAGGTCCTGATAGGCAAGTCTATCAAAGGCAGGAAAAGAGGCCATCATTGCATGATATGCCTTATAATACCAATTGGCATAATGGTAAGCCTATATTCCCACATAATGACACAAATCAGAGGACTCAACATGTCAAAGAAACTCCTGATCCTCTAAAGAAAGTTGTAAATATTGTTGATGATACTCCATGGTGTATAATTTGTCAGATGCCACATTCACAGTCACAGTGTACGATTGCTCAGTCCTTGTGTGATAATACTACATCTTGTAATGAATGCAATGAGCCACATTATGTGCAAGATGATGATGTTAATATGATGTCCACAAACAATGGATATCCCATTTATGATGCTAATGAGAGTACAGATGATGGATTTCACGCCTGTCAACAGGACTTTTATGATGAAGGTAATGAAGATAACTATGTATATGCTCAAAGCTCACACAATTTTCTGAGTAACTTACAACGACCTTCTAATGAGGAAATTAGGGCCTTCACAGCTACAACAGTTGCTCAAGTCAAGAGCAACTACAATCTTAGAGGTAAAAATCAAGTAAGCAGCCCACATTAGCCAGAAGGTATTTCTGTAGGTCAGCCAGTGCATGGTCATAAAGGAATTGAACCACAAAAAAGGCAGTGGGGTAATAATAAACAGAATTTTAGACATAGAACAGGTCATGAATCCCAAGGACCAGAAAATAGAATCCCTCAGGCTGAAGATCAAAGCAAAGGTTCCCAAGACAAGAATGATGATCAGGGAACTATGAAAGTAAAAGCTAAATTAGTTCAGGATAAAAACAAGATTGTGGAAGCAAGCTACAACTGTTATACAAATTTATGCTCCATTTGATATAGCTCAAGTCCTCTCCTAGGTAAAAGTCTCTGTTCCACTTATGGAACTGATGAAGGTTGAAGAGATCAAGAATAGGACAATATCCCTAATTTCAGGGGTGCCTTTTCAAGCTAAACAAAATGTTCAGACCCAGGGTGAGAAACATGTCATGTGTAATGAAGAAGATGATGCTCCTGAAGTCTATTTAGGAGTGACTATGACAAAGTGTCCTTCACAAGTGGAACCATTTTATGTATCCTTGGTTATAAATGGAAAAATAATCAGAAATTGTATGCTTGACTCTGGAGCATCTACAAATGTCATGCCTTTAGCCGTCATGCAACAAGCTAGATTGAAAATCGACAAGGCATGTGGAAAATGTTACGCTATGGATGCCAGAGAGGTACCAGTTATTGGAATCATGAAGGATGTAGATTTCAAACTGGCAGCATTTCCTGAGAAAAGATATAAAATGAATATAACAGTGGTTGATATCAAGCCACAGTATGGTATGTTGCTGTCAAGAAGATGGGTTGCACTAATTGGTGGAAGTATGCAGCTGGACCTGTCATATGCCATGATTCCAATGAATGGCAGGGATGTTAAGCTAATCAGAGAACAAAGATCATCAGAGATAGTGGAAGACCAAGAAGCAGAGGAACAGATATGCTTTGTAAACATTGACTGTGATAACTTCAAGGTTGTCTCAGATGATAGAGAAGATAAAGAGAAAAATGTCTGCAGTGAAGAGCTAGACTAGCAGGGTCTGTGGACCATGTATTTTGATGGAGCTTGTGCAAAAGAAGGCTCTGGAGCTGGAGTTATTTTCCTGTCTCCAACTGGTAAGCTCCTCAAATTTTCTTTCTTGCTGAGGTTTGTTTGCACAAACAACATTGCAGAATATGAGGCTTTAATCTTAGGCCTAAATATAGCTCTCAAACGTGGAATCAAAATGCTAAGAGTATTTGGGGATTCTGAGCTGATTGTATCCCAAATTAGAGATAGGTATGCTTCAAAAAATAAAAGATTGAAACAATACAAGCATGTTGTTTGGGATACCATTGAACTATTTGATGCATTTTCAATAGGCTGGGTAGAGAGATCAAAGAATGTTATGGCTGATTTCTTAGCTAATGTTGCAATAAGGCCATATGACATCACTCTGTCAGATGTTACAAATGTAGAAGTTAAAATCAAGCCTGCAGTACTAGAAAATATATGCAATTGGCAAGTGTTTAATGATGATAGGGATTTGTTAAAATTTTTGCACTGCATAGATGAATATGAGAATCAAGAAATTGATTTCCAAGCCTTTGTAGAGACTATAGATGGAAAAGAAACTCTTGTGGGAAAAGAGATAATTCAATTGAAGACTAATAAAATCCCTAGAGGGTTAGTAGCTTTGGAAAGAGCTTTTGACAGTAGAGACAAATTGGTCACAAGGACATCTCCCACAAATAAGGAAGATTTAGAAGAGATAAATTTGGGGACATCTCAGGCCCCCAAGAAGGCATACATTGGTAAATAGCTCAAACCACACATTAGGAGTATGCTGATTGCATTACTGAAAAGGTATAAACATGTTTTTGCTTAGTCATATGAGCACCTAAAAGCCTATAGGGAAGATCTATTCCAGCATGAGATCCCATTGAAGCCTGGAGCTAAGCCATTCAAATAGAGGCAAAGACCTATTAATCCTACCTTAGCTCCAAAGATGCAAGAAGAACTTAAAAAGCTTAGGGAAGCTGGAATAATTGTGCCAATCAGACATTCAACTTGGGTGTCTAACCTTGTCCCAGTCAGAAAAAAGAACGGTGATATTAGGCTTTGTGTTGATTTCAGGAACTTGATGTATCCTCTTTAAAGGATAACTATCCACTGCCTAATATGGAAGCTATGTTGCAGAGAGTGATTGGTTGTGAACTCTTATCCATGATGGATGGATTTTTAGGTTATAATCAGGTGAAGGTAAAGGAATCATAATAGTATAAGACTGCCTTCACCACTCCATGGGGAACTTATGTATATGTTAGAATGCCATTCGGATTAACAAATGCATGTGCTACATTTCAAAGAGCAATGGATGTTGCTTTTGCAGGGTTGATTGATTCAATCCTGGCTGTATATTAGGATGGCTTAACTGCATATTCAAAGAAGGAAGAGCAGCATTGTTTGCATCTAGAGCAGATTTTCATAAGAGCACTAGAGTATGGTATTTCTTTAAATCCAAAGAAGTGTGCTTTTGGGGTAGTTGAAGGAAAACTCCTAGGGCACATTATTTCCAAGGATGGAGTCAAGATAGATCCAAAGAGAGTGGCTGCTATTGACAGAATTCAAATGCCAAAAACTGTAAAAGGAGTTCAGTCCTTCTTTGGATAGATAAATTTTGTTAGGAGATTTGTTCCCAACTTTGCAGAAACCACAAGGAACATTTCCAAGATGATGAAGAAGGATGCAACTGTCAACTGGGAAAGTGAAGCAATAGAATCATTTCAGAGTATCAAAGAGGCAATCAAGATGGCCCCTATTCTTAAATCTCCTAATTTTTCTAGGCCATTCCAAGTATTTTCATTTGCTTCCTTTCACACTGTTGCTGCATGTTTGCTACAGAAAAATGAAGATGGTTTTGAACAGCCCATAGCTTTCTTCAGTATGTCCTTGCAGGCTTCTGAGTTGAAGTATGATATTATGGAAAAATAGGCATATGCACTAGTCAAGGCCATCAAAAGTTTCAGACCATACCTGGTAGGATCACATATAATTGCATATGTACCCCATGCAGCAGTCAAAGACATATTCACTCAACAGGAGGTGACCGGAAGAAGGTGCAAATGGATAAACAAACTACAAGAGTTCAACATAGACATACAAGTTACCAAGTTGGTAAGAGGACAAGGATTAGCCAAGATGATGGCACAGTCAAACTTGGAAGCATGCCAAGTTAATGCAGTCCAAAATGAGAGTGTAAATGTATCAAGATCTGAATGGTACAAGGATATTATCTACTACTTGCAAAATCTAAATTGTCCTTCCCATTTCAGTGATAGTCAAAAGAGGACTTTAAAGTTACATGCAATCAGGTATGTTATTGTTCAAGGTGAGCTATACTGGAAAAACCCTGATGGTGTGCTGCTAAGATGTGTGGATGAAGATGTGGCTAACAATGTTTTGATTGATATGCATAAAGGATTGTGTGGTGGACATTATACTACCCAAACAACAGCTCATAAGACTCTCAGAGCAGGATATTGGTGGCCCACTCTCTTTTCAGATGCAAAAAGGTTAGTAAGGAAGTGTGACCCTTGCCAAAGATTCTCAGGAAAATTGAGATATGATGGTGCTTTACCCCTCAGAACTATAACTGTGGATGCTCCATTTCAGCAATGGGGAATTGACTTCATAGGGGAAATTGCAGACAAGTCAAGTGGGGGACACAGTTGGATTTTAGTGGCAACTGATTACTTTACCAAATGGATTGAGGCCATTCCAACTAAGAGAGCTACAAGTAAGGTGGTGATGGATTTCATACAAGAAAATGTTATCATCAGGTTTGGGGTACCATTCAAGATAGTCACTGATAATGCTATGTGCTTCAGATCAGCTGAATTTGTTGATTTTTGCAACAGGTATGGGATAAATCTATCATATGCATCACCATACCACCCACAAGGAAATGGTCAAGCAGAATCAAGCAATAAAAGCATCATAAAAATTATCAAGAGGATACTGGACAAGAACAAGAGAGCTTGGGACTCAAAGTTAAAGTTAGCAATATGGGCTAACAGAGTGACAGTAAAAAAGGCTATTGGGATGTCACCCTTTGAGCTAGTATATGGTGCATCAGCCAGATTGCCCATAAATAATCTCCTACCAGTTTACAGATTCATCTAGGAAAATGATGAGGAGATTGAAGACTCCATGACAGAAAGAGTGAATCAGCTGGTTGCATTGGATGAGAATAGAAGGAAAGCACACCAGATTAACCTCAAGAGACAACAAGATATGAAATATTAGTTTGACAGGAGAGCTACAAAAAGGAAGTTTCAAGTCAATGATCTGGTGCTCATATGGAATGCAAAAGGTCAAGAAAAGGGTAAACATGGTAAATTTGAACCCTTATGGATGGGCCCATATCAGATTTGCAGCACTCATGGGGAGGATTCTTATTTCCTCCAAGCCCTAGATGGTGAATTTCTGGAATTGCCTGTGCATGGCCAATTCCTTAAGTTCTATTTTGCATAGATGACTTGTCGCTGTGCACATTTGTAAAAATATGTATATAGTGTAAATGTTCTATACAGTTCGTGCTTTTTTGGCTTTTTTGCCTGGTCTGCCCGAAGATCTGGTTCTCGTTGCAGGTTTTTCACCTGCACGTCCCCATTCGGAGCCAGTGTTGGCACTCATTTTGACCTGGAGGCTGAGCTTGTTTGTTGGAGGGTTTCTTCATTCAAACCCTAGGTATTCCTGTCCATCAGTAGGAGCTTGATCTATCGGCGATGGAGTTTGTGGTTCCACCGATGGTATTGGTCATGCCGATGAGGGTATCTCAGGTGTTCATCGACGAGCTTTGGCATATCGGCAGCAGTCTTTTGTGGTTTACCGATGGAAGGAGGTCACCCCGATGGGGAATGCCATCGGAGTGAGGTTTTATATCAGGCTAGCTGTTGGAGGGTCCGCCGATGGGGTAGTGTCAGGCCGATGAGGATTTGGAGTGGTCATCGGCGTGTGTTTGGCTATCGATGAAGCGAATTTTTGGGCTGTCGATGTAAGGTGTCTGGCCGATGAGGGATGTTCAAGGTGGTCGTCGGCAGGGCTTGTGCTATCGGTCAGGGATTTTCTTGTTGCTCCGAGGGAGGATGGTCTCGCTGAAGACCTAGGATGTGGTATGCCATCGGAGTGAGATTGAGTATCGGCATAGGCATTTTGAGGTTAGCTGATGGCTTTGGTCTGACCGATGAAGGGGGAGGCCGATATGTTATCGGTGGGAGTTGTTCTATTGGCAGGAGGAATTTCATGTTGGCCGATGGTGTCAGTCACACCGACAGGGTAGTTTGGAGTAGCGATCAGAGAGGCTCATGCTATCGGTGGAAGTTTAGAAGGTTGGCCCGATGGGGAATTGTGGTGTAGTGGTCGGTGAGACAACAGAGGTTGGCAGGAGGTTTTTGAGGTGAGTCGATAGACTATGTCTGGCTGACAGGGGCTTGTGGAGGTGCGATCGGAGTAACTAGTGAGGTTGGCAGGAGAATTTGGGAGTTGGCCGATGGCTTGTGTCACGGCGATGGGCTCTTGGGCGAAGGCTTGTGTGTCGAGCATGGTAAAAGCGCTCGACACTTAGTATGCATGTGGCCCCGTTTTTAAACTAATAAAGTGATCTCTTCACCGTGCATGTGGGATTATTCCCCTGTGTATTTTCAACCTGCAGAGAAGCATGTTTTGGTGGGAAATCCTTTTTGAATGCAGCAACGGTTTTCAAGCGGCCGCGGGTGGTTGAGACCCTTAATGGCGATGATGCAGGGATGTGGGCAATGGTACACATGGTCAAGTCACCTGATTTTTGAATGAAGACCCCAGATGATGGCGCATGGCTCGAGGCCCCCCCTTTGTCTGCTGCATTAATAATTTTGAGCGCCATTCCTTTGAAGGATCTGTATCTGGCAGATTTTTGTAAAAGCCTTGTAATTAATTGCTGTGGTACACTTTCTGGCTGATATAAGCAAATTGTGTTACCATTGTTTGGGTTGTTGAAAGTTGAACATTTGGCTCTGTAATACAATACAGCTGATTTGGTTGCTCTGTACAGCAAAACCTATGAGTTTATGTATCTCTTGTTGTACGTTTTTGCATGAATCCACTGATTTCATGGTTAATTTTATATGAGAAATGCTATGTTAGCATGTGTTTTGTTAATTCTGTCTCTAGTATTACATGTATCTTTCTTCTGAGTCTAGACATTTAAGCAATGTTTGAGACTCTAGAACATAGAATTCTTGTGTTGAATGTCTAATCTCTTAACTTCTGCTCAAGGGGTAGATTAAATTGTTCTCAGATTGAACATTGGGAAGGGTATACTGCAGTACGGATGCCATAAGTATAGATAGCTTAACACTCTGTATTAGGAGATATATGTAAGGCAGGTATCATATGTGTCCCCCTAAAATCCAGTTTTAGTTGTTCATGCATATCATTCACAGGTCTATGTCTACTGACTCCAGGCCCTAGATAGGCACCAATCTTGCTTTGTGTTTGTGTTACAACCATGTCCAGCTTTGCATCCAAACTTAAAATCAAAATCAAAATCTAAAACAATCTTTAGGACATTAGAATTAGTTTTAGGATCTTCAGTCCTCTGTCTACAATTGCAAATAGGCCCAAAGCTAGCCCCTTTGCTCTTATCTTACAGTTTTGGTCTACTTACAGGAGGACTTATCTGCTTTCTGTCAGTATCCTAGCCTTGTATGTATATCCTCATGGATGTTGAGTAGGGAATACCCCCCTAGGTTTTGCAGAGCCTGAAGAAGAAGAGGAGATAAAATATAGAGTCTATCTCCTACACTGTTGGCCCCTGGCCCAGAGATTCTGTTGATCATTGATGGCTACCTTGTAGGGAAATCTGGGAATAAGCATCCAGTCTGGGAAAAAACCAACAGACAGTCTTCCCAGTAATCCTCCAGTTTAGGAAGGTGTGAATGCCCTATTCTAGAATCTAGGTTCTCTCTGACAAATCTTTTACTATCAAATTGAGACCTAGCAGTGAAGAACTGAAAATTGAACCTCTTAAGGTTCACCTCCAAATTCAAGGCATCAGATTTTGATCGGCATGAGTAATGCCGAAGTTCAACAGGAAAAGAAATACCACAACCCTTTTTTGATGGAAACTTCTTATCTACATGTGCTAATTGTCTACATACCTCCATCAGCACGAAACAGTCAAACAAATATCTCGGTAACTTTACAGGTTCACCCTCGAATCCTCCAACTCTGATATAAGTAAACTTAGAGAATTGAATGAAGAAGCTACCATAGATACTGATCAGTTGCATTACTTCATTGGACATTCTCTTACACGGATTGCCTGACAGTTCATAGGTCATTTTCCCAGTGAAGACATCATTAACCCTTTTATAGTTTTCATAGCAATTCCTTCTCTGCAACTGTGAATAATATTCATAGACTTTACTATTCTCAGCCAAGGGTGCATGGGGTAGGTCAAACCAATCTCTTGTAGATGCTAGACAATAGAACAGGTACGAAGACATATAGAAGTCTCTGTTACCCAGACAATTACTTAAACCCTGATGTAGAAAGTCAGCCACTATTTCAGCCCAATCTAAATATTGTTCTCCTTGAAGGATGACTTGTATGAAAAAGTACATCCAATCTTCCCAATAATAGGCATGCTAATTGCCCTTTAGTCTATGTAACAATACCACAATATCCCTTACTTCTTTTATCAAATGATCTCTGGTAAGTGGCCTGGGCAACCTTGAACCACCCTTCTAAAATTTTAGCAACCAGTTCCTTGCTATTACACTTTTGTAAGTTGGTCTCTTCTCTGAGAAATACCCATTGGAGGCAGTAATGTCAAGGCTGGAATACGCCTCCTTAGGCGGTATCTTCATCACAAACATGAGGGTTTGTCTGTTGACATTAAATAACACATCCCCGTTTGCATTTTTGACACATCTGTCCTGGGGGTCGTACCTATTCATACACTCTTGAACCAATTCTGGGCACAGTATAGCCTGAGGAAAAGCTGCGGCCTCAACTAAGCCGCTATCTACAATTTTCTTCATTGTAGGGGTTTGAATAGGGTTTCTAGCTCTTTCTTTAAATTCCTCTAAATCATATTGAACCAATGTAGTATCTCCAAATTCTGAGTGAGAATAAGTAAGGCCAGGATCATGTTCATCCCCCAAACACGTAGATTTCAAAGACATAGTTGGAGGATTACAATAAAACACTTGGAATTTTGAAAACAACAGAAATTCCAGAGATTCTTCTTTCTAGCATAAGAACTAGGAATAGCAAATGGGAAACAGAACTCACCTTCAAGATATTTGAATTCACTATGAAAACTTGAATAAAAAGAGCCTTACACTTCCAGTGCTATCCTCCTCCGCATTGCACAGTATGTTTACTTGCTAAACTCAGCTTGTTCTTGGTTAATAATGGCACTAACCAGAATGAATAATTATCGCTTAGAACAAAACGTGCCAAAAATATTTGAAAAGACGTGAACTCTAATTTCTTCATTAGTACCAAGTAGTATTTATGCGTCATCATGAAGTATAATGATTATCCCTAGCCTCCGCTAAATTAGAGCTCACGGTCTCATAATGAGTTTCTGACATAATTTCCTCCAACTTTCCCGCTAAATTTGACTTAGAAAGCTGCAGGAACAAACGGGACCAAAATCACCAAATCTTTGAACTATTGAACCATTGAACCTTTAGGACATGGTTCAATACGTTGGTTCAACATGGTGGTTCAAACATGCCAATCGGACTATATAGATAAGAAAAGGATTGACTTACTAAAATAGGGACTTAACTCATGAACCGTTGAACTTGTAAAGATATGGTTCAATACGAAGGTTCAAATAAGCAAGGGTTATGTAGACCAACAAACAGTTATGCAGCTTTGATTAAAGGCTTCCAATTATAAAACAGTGAATTGTTGAACCTTGAACCATTGAATCCCGCTATAGAGTACAAGCAGAAGGTTGAACGATACAATAATTACACAAGGTAACTACATGACCCGACTTATAAGAAGGTAGTGAGTGTTGAACCTTTAGACCGTTGAACCATTGAACCTCGAACAAAAAGGTTCAAGTTCAACCTGAAAGTTCAAAGACGTTTAAGACAAACAAAATGACAACTTGCTTTATGAGACACTTCAGACATATTGAACCATTGAACTTTGAACTTTGAGAATGGTTCGGGTTCAAAGGTTCAAACCTTGAGCAACTTTGTCTACAAATACGACCAACGGGTAAAAATTGAAGGACCAAGAGTCAATTTACGAAACAAAGGTATGACCAAAAATATAACATGGTAAACCGGCTCTTGTTCAAGAAATATTACCAATAAATAAATAAATAAGGGTGACTCAAAAGGTAACATTACCAATAGACTTCATCTGTTCAATGGTCAATCTCTTATGAGCCCTTTTTCTTATTTCCAAGTCACTTTTACAGTTAGCCTAGAAATCTTCAATGTGCACTTGATGTTTGTACTTTTTGTCTACAAAATTTTGAATTCTGTGAAATGGATCAAACTTTCTAGCCAAATCAAATTCCTAGAACCCATAATACCTTAGTTCTTGCTCTGAACAAGCTGCAACATCTTCACTAATACAAGAATACCTACCAATGGCCCAAGTTAATCTCACATTTCCCCTGCCATTAAATTTCCTCTTGTACATTTTAAACACATTCAAATTTTGTCTTGAAAATTCCAAGACAATCAGTTTATCATAAAGATATCTTGGGAGCATAAATGACCTCCCCTCAAATCCTTCAATTCTTATGTATGAAAACTGTTCAAACTGTATGAACCATGAACTATGCCATCCAATTTCAGCCTCTTTAGACAACCTTTTGCCTGGTTCCTCATTTAGTACTCTCACCATGTAGGTATAGAAAACATCATTAACCAAAGAAAACCTCTTCAATGCATTTTCTTCTTGTAATTCTGGGTAATGTTCATAAACCAACTTCTTCTCAGGACCATTCCCTAAAACACCAACTCTTTCTAGCCCATGTATGTGTGGTCTAATCTCTACAGCACAGGAGTATAATACATAAGAAGACAAATAAAAGGGCAAGCCTTTCTGCTGTCTCATCATAGCCTGTCTCCATATGGATGTACTAATGGCCTTGGCCCAATGAATTGGTCCTTGTTTCTTTTCCCCTGTTCTTAGGTATTCTATGACAGTGAACATCCAGGGCTCACATTTGGTGCTATCCCTCAACCCAACCAGTCTGCTCAGCATAGTGATCATCAAATATATCACCTCCCTAAAATGTATCCTCATCAGATTTTTAGGAATTCTAGCCATTGCCTTTGGTTTGTTCTCTGGATTGTACCAGTGGCGAAATATTTTACCCTTACAATCTCCATCATTTGTGTAGAAACTCTCAATATACTGATCAATATCAATGTCTATCATCTTATCAGTGATCTCTAATCCAAAAGTTCTTGCAATCCCCTCAGGAGTCAGATCAGCAATTAATCTGTCATGTAGCATTACCTTTCTTATATTAGGGTCATACAAGATTACATAGTCTAGACACAGATCCTTTGCCTCCATGGCCAGAGGAAACCCTGTAGCTCTATATAGCCCACTATCCCAAATACATTTCATATCTAGTGAGGCATCTGTAGCAGTGATTTTCTTCAACACATCCTCTGCATCATAAGCTCCTATGTTTGTATCAGTACCCATTCCACCTGTACCAATCAGGGTTGGACAACCTCTATATATTGGCAATTCTTTTTTTTCTACTTCCTTCCTTGGTTTTCTCTCTTTCTTTACTTCATCCCCAGTGTCCTTCTATTTAGGGGCCATCCTGTAGAAGTATACATGTTTCAATTTGTGTTTCCACTTCATATATAGGATTTTGTTGTGAATATCTATTTTCTACCATTTACCCTAACCTATTTTTTTTTTCCTGTTATTTTACCTTTAAAGGGACTAAGTTCTACTTAGCTAATTAACAGTTAAAACAGTAATTTTAACAAATGCATGCATTTGAAAATGAAATTACTAGAATTAACAGGTATGACTTCCAGAACAACTGTTGGTTCACTTTTTTCCTTCTCTTCTAAAGCTTGCTCAATTCTTCTCTTCATCTTTTCAATAGCCTCTTTAGTCTTGCCAATACTTTCTGCATATGCCTTAACTTGCTTCTAGACTTTGCTCTTGGTTTCATCCTTCCGAAGTTCTACATGTATTTGCACATGTAACTCATCATAAGTTCCAAACCTTTCCACTTTAGGATCTCTTAGTTTGCTTAACAAGTGTTGAGCATATAGTTCAAGAACCTGTTCATCTACGTCATATCCCATAGGCATGATCCATACTATCCTAGGTTCTACTGCCTCCATTGGGCACTCATCAGTATCTATCATAAAACATATGGTGTCTTTGTACTTTTCTACAACTGATTTTGGGATTCTCTCCCTGGCATGCATAGTTCTCTGGAAATTTTTGAAATAGCCCCAAAGTGTGGTCTTTTGGGCATTAGCATTTCCAATACTATACAAGTATTTCATGATCTGCAGGGCCACTGGTTCATTATTTGTCCAGTAAAGACTAGGTGTCCTGGGCATTTTGTTCATGAACTAGGAAAATTGGCACATAACAAAGGGTACCATATTTGAAGGTATTCTTTCTATCTTTCTTTACCTTACCTAGATTCTCCATTAGCTTATTCAATAGGAGTTCATATAGGTCATAATCTGTGTTTTCCTTCACCATTTGATAGGCTACATAAATTGCAATCCCGGAGACTGATTTCTCTCTACTGGAGTGGTAGATTTTTGTAACCTAGTACCATGGATGCAAATTTTACTACCGGATCATTTATATCATTGTTGGTCATGGCCCTTCTGTCAAATTTTGATCCAATGACCTTTGTAACTATCTAATTCCTTATGGACTTTAGCATGGGCAATCCTTTGGTTGAGTTCAGCCCTATTAGAATTTTAATTGCATCTTTGGTTATTTTGAATGGCTTCCTTAACCACATAAAATTTTCGTGTACTTGACTCAACACATATCAGACCCACTCATCCTCACCAAAAAATAGAAACTAAATAACCTAAGTGAAATGTTTATCCTCTAGCAGCTTGTACTCTAGTTTGATAATGAAATTATCATCTTTTAGGTGGTTGTCATACACATCTATCAATTTAGAGTTTCCAAATTCATCTAAATTGTAGTGTATATATGCCCTAATATCCTCCATGTATAAAACCCCATTTAGAACTTTAGAGAATGCACCCATTTGATCTACATCCAAAGATTTGTAAGGATGTTTCTTAAATTTAGGTCTTGGGTGCTCAATAATGTCAACAACTAAAGGTGTAGCCATTTGCAGATATTGAAATTTCAAAGAGATTTCACAGATAATGGAAATACATTGTTCTGCATGTTAGGGTTTTGCTTGGAAATCCTCTTCACACTTCAACTCTTAAAAATTCTCAGCTCAGGACTCATTCACCTCTTTTTTCTTGGATGCAAAGTGATTAAAATGAAGGATGAACAACTTTTTTAAGCTCCGCAAAACGTAATTTATCTTTGCAATAAATGCTCTACCCTAACACATCTGGTTACACTATTTCTGCATATAGTAGATCTTCAATTGCTCCTCAAATTGTTAAATCCACTTCCTTTCTTCCGAAAATCCTTTCAAATGATCTGCAGTGACCCAAATTATCTTTTCCCATAATTCCAAATTCAGGCACCCACTTACTAGCTGGAGGAATTTGATTTTCAATGTAGCTCCCCCTAAACTAGAACTCCTAACTCAATTCCTGGAGGAATTATCAACACCAGATTCTGGTGCAGACCCATCACCACTATTCATTACACCTTTCTTCACCCAAATTTTGTTCATTTCACTTTGAATCTCATTTGCATCCACTTTGCCCTTTCCTTTGTCTTCTTTTTTATCTCTGTTTATCAGACCTCTTCTTTCATTACTTCTGCTTCTACAGAATCTTGCAATATGACTGGATTTGTTGCAGTTGAAACACATAATCTTATTTTTTTGACAACCACATGTTGGAACAGGTTTAGATTTGTAATGCACTGCAATATGCCCAACCTTATTGTAGGTAAAACATCTTCCATTGAACACTTGCTTGTTCTTATAAGGATTCATTGTTCCATTTATGCATTCCTCAGCCTTATGACCTATTCTCTTGTAGTTAAAGCATTGACCAGAGAAAAATGATGTATTTTGATTTACTTGACTTTTGCATTGATTAGCTTTATGACCATATCTATAACATTTGAAACAATTGCCATTGATACCTTTGAGCATTAGGCTATCTTACCGGAGGTCTTCTAGGTTTGTTTCTCCCATTCTTTGATTGAAAATATCTTTGTCTAGATTTGGAGCTTTCACCTTTTTCATACCCAAGACCATGCTTATCATCATCCTTTTTCTAACTCTCAAGCATCACTTCAAGTTTAGCTGAGCTTATCTTGATCTTCTTATATTCATTTGCAACTTCTAGGTCATGTCTTAGAATAACAATTTGCTTTTCAAGTTCCTCTTCATTATATCTACATTCTTGTAGATCAGATTTAAGGTTCCCAATTGTTTTTTCCATTCTACAGCATTCTTTAGTTCTTTCCTTTAGAGTTTGATTTAATTCTTCTTCAGTTTTCTTCCTTTGCTCAATTTCTTTGGTTAGCCTCATTACCCCTGATTCCATTTCATGGTTTACAACAAAAACTTCTTTTATCAGTTTCTCACATTCCTTAGTCTTTTCTTCCAAAGCTTCATTCAGGCCATTTTCATCAGTAAGATTAGGTATCTGCTAGAGTAGCTCCTTTTTTTTCTATAGATTTCTTAAGTTTCTCTTTCAACATCTCAATGCAATCATCGGCATCTTTAATGTTCTCTTTCAGTTCTCTTACTTCTGCATTGGACTGATCAAGATTGTTGGGATGAAATTTTGGCCTCCTTTTATAATGTTTTCATATGTTTTAAGACCTTTTCTATATGGTTCTACAAAGACTTCATAGGCATTATCTCTATTTTATGTTGTTTCATATATACTTTCCAAAAACTTTAACCCTATGCTGATAAATGAAACAAGGTGGTTATATTATCAAATGGATTATTTAAATTGTTGATATGCATGTAATATAGATAGGATTTCATAAGTTTAATATGAGATGTTGTTTTGTGTATATATATGTTGGGATGATTAACCCTGTGCAGCTAGATAAAGAATCCAAGGAGGAGTAATTGCAACAGAATGTAGAATAGAGGAATTAATGAGAATGTAGTCCAAATGCCAGACATGACAATCAGTGGAGATAAACATGGTCATCATGGGAGAATAAACACAGGGGAGAAAGAAGACTTATTCTAGAAGCCTCACTAAAGTTTATGAATTTTATTTATGAGTTGTTATGGTTAGAGTTTCTATTTGGATAGGACTCTATTTCCTTTGTTCTAGTTAATAAGTTGATCTCAAAACAATATCTTGATGTCCAGGGATGAATTGATGATTGCAATTACTTAGAAGGTTGCATAAGACTCTCCCATCTTTATATAAGTTAGGGGATGAGTTCATTGATTAGTTGGTTGATATATTTTACTTTCCATATAGTTATCACTTTGTTACAGTTATCAGTTATTCTAGACATGTTCTAATTTTGAATAAAATCTGAAGAAGATTTTGTCTTTGATATGAAGTGAATTCAACTATATGTTATGGGATGTGTGAAGATCTAAAGTAGATTTAATCTCTAGAAAAACTGATATAGTTCCCTGAACTAGCCACTCAAGATACTAACTCTCACTTTGTGTATTCTCTTATTTATTCATGCATTTTTAGTTAAATTATTTCATTCCATCTCATGTGCTATATTGTGAAGCAAGTGAGAAATCTTGATTGATATTTCCAGTAATTGTGATTCATGAGCAGAGTGCATGTTTTTAATCCTCCAGAGGTTAGTGTTAGCCTTTTGATCATTTTGAGTTGTTTAGATTAAAACTATAATTTTCTATTGAATACAGTTATCTTCAACTTCTACTAAGGGTACCCGTAGCAACTGGAAGTTTAGATTATTTTTGTTGCTTTACATTTTTGTTTATTGTTTTACATTCCTGTGCATTCTAGTGAGTAGAACTGAGCAAAATAAGAATTGTATAGGTTAACTTAGAATATAAATGAGTCTGGAAAGCATGGATAATGTAGGCATCATCATAAGCATATGCTCCTTGGTTGATAATTCAATGTAGGAATGTAATGATAGTGGACTATTCAGTTAGGTTTAACCCTGAATTTTATTTAAGTCTACAACACATTAGTTTTACTCTACATTTTTGGCACCATTTCTGGGGATGGTGCTACCTTCATAGTCTCATTAGTTTATATGCTTTCATAGCTTAAATTGTGATTTTTGTATGAGAATTAACAATTCTCCTTTTTCAGGACAATACCAGCCATTTTACTAACACTATGTAGGCCCGCTAAAATATAAAGATCAATCCACTATATATGGAGGCAGAGAGATCACCGAGGAAGATTCCTACCTTCAACATCTCAAGGTAATGAGGACACAACTGAATTTATAAATTATATAGTAGAAAGTGTTGAAAAAGAGTTCCCTCTTCAATCTTCATCATCACCTTCCACATCTTCATCAGCCTCCTCCACAACCATAGAAGGGACTTTTAGAACCATGGCCAATGCAATAGAGCATCCTCTAGGACAAGCTACATTTGATTTCACTATACTAGACCTATCACGGGAAGCTACTCTAAAAAATATGCCACCTTCTGCATTGCCTATTTTCTATGGTTTGGTGACTGAAGATCCTGACACTTTCCTATTCATGTTTGATGTTCTCTGTAGGAGTTATGATTATACCACTGATCCTTACAGACTCAAGTTATTCCCTGCTACCCTAAAAGATGCTTCTTTAAGATGGTTTATGGGACTAGGGAAAGATGCCATTCCAGACTGGGATACCATGAAGACAAAATTCCTAGCAAAATACAAAGACTACTGTAGAGGACATGATAGGAAGAAAGATGTCATCTTTAGGATGTCACGGAAGGAGGATGAGCCACTAGAGGACTAAGTTGAGAGATTCCAATTTTCCTTGAAGAAAAAGCCTCAAAATAGGTTGTTCGAAGAATCATTGAAGCTGGTCTTTTTAAGAGGAGTTAATGATGATTACATGGATGCCCTAAATCTCATAGGAATAGGGGATATCTCCAAACTTCCCTTTGAGGATATTTGTACAGCTTGCAAGAACTACTCTAGGACTTTTCCTAGAAAACCTAGAGGAGAAAGAGTAGCCATTGTAGGCAAGGCAACTAATGGAGTTTCTCGAGTGGAAATTAGAACTTGCTACATAGTCGGACACTCTTCACATCAAGAAGAAACAAGAAGAGGTAGATGCAATGCTCACTGAATATTGCTCCAGTTGTAGACAAAGGAAAGCTAATTGCAAATGTAAGAGGGTGGCCAGTATCCAGCAAGAAAGGATTGAGCGACCAGAGTTACAACAATTTGAAGGAGAGGATGGGCAATTATTCTTCATTGCTCAAAGAAGGCCATGGCAACAAAGACAAGGTATGCCTCCTAATCCACTTAATTTTAATCCTCCCTTTCTTGCTGCAAACTAGAATTATTCTGCTTGGAATACTCAGTAATGGCCTGGCAATCCAAATACATGGCAAAACCCACAATGGAAAAATCCATAATGGCCTACCCCGCAAACTAGTTGGAGTCAACAATAACCTAATTCCTAGCCTCAACCAAGTTTCCAAAGCCCTAACTATAACCCCCAATGGCCTACTCAACAACAACAATGGCAACCTCAATGGAATAAGGGTCAACAATGACAACAAAATGCACCCTTTTAGCAACCCATGATTCAATCTTAGCTACAACAACCTACCTTAATGCCACCATCAAATCCTCAAAATCCACCTCCTAGACCTACTCAAATCCCTATCCAACCTCAACCTAACCCTAATAGTAAGCATGTTCAGCAGGCTTATACTAACCAGGTAATGCAATATCCCACCTATGGGGTGGAAGTGAGTAATGTTCATCTTAGATCAGGGAAGCAACTTGCAGGTCCTTCATCCCCCCAAATTATAGAACTTGACGATGAAGAACCCATAGGGGAAGCCTATGATAAAATACCCTTGGAATCTGAACTAGCCCAAGATACCCAAAACACCTTGCATCAGAAGTCCCCTCCTTTTCCTAAGCGCTTGGCTATCCAAAAACAAATTGTCCAGCCAGATATTGTTCTTCTCAACCAACTCAAGGATATCAGTATTAAGATCCCTTTAATCCAAGCCATTAAAGATATTCCTATCTACACCAAGAATATTAGGGATCTTTGCCTAAAGAAGCCAGGAAGGAAGAGAATAGACTCCCAGACAGTGCATGTGTTAGGTAACCTTGTAAACATCATGTTGGGTAATATAACTATTCCAAAATATACAAACCCAAGAAGTCTAGTGGTGGATGTCAAGATCATTGGGACTCTAATTAAGAACACTGATAGATTTAGGTGCTACTATTAATGTCATGACCAAGGAAACAATGCAGATATTCCAATTGAACAATATTAGGCCTACTCAGACAGTTCTTCAATTAGCTGATAGGTCTATAGTCAAACCTCAAGGAGTCATAGAAGATTTGGTCATTACATTAGACTCTTGGGAGTATCCAGCTGATTTCATAATTTTGTAGCCCAAAGTTAATCTTGCTAGCTATCGTCTTATACTAGGTAGACCATGGCTTGCTACTATTGATGCATTTATAGGTTGTAGGTCTGGTAACATGATAATATCTAGTGGCACATTGACCAAGAAACTGGTGTTGTATCCCCCAGCCCAATCATACCATGAACTTAAGAAGACCATTTGGCCTTTCCTGGAAGAAGAAGACACTTATTCCTTGCAAACACTAATGACTATTGAATGTAGCCCCTTGTTAGATGTTCCAGATGAAGATGAACTAATTGCTCATGTCCTCCATAATGATTGTGGAAGGCATCCATGGCAACAGGATTGTCTATCTTGCTTGAAAGACCATTTGAGCACCTTAATACCAAGCAGTTCATCAAAAGCGGTGTCTCAAATATTTCATGCTTTATTACCTCAGCAATGCTTACCTATGTTACCCAGCCTTGATTTGTCTTCTATGCAAGAATTGACCAAACAAATAGAAGTCAGACCAAGAAGGATGTTAAATATTAATAATGCCTTGACTGATAAACAACAGAAATCCTTGCATAGAATATTACATACACACTCAACAGCATTTTCTTGGGATTAGAATGATATGAAATGCATTGATCCTGCCTTGTGCATACATAAGATATACATATATGATGGATACAGACCAATCAAGCAGCAGCAAAGGTGCATGAATCCAGCCCTTAGGGAAATTGTTAAAGCTGAGCTATAGAAACTTTTGGATGTAGTCTTCATATACCCCATTTCGGACAGTGAATGGGTTTCACCATTGGTTATAGTCCCAAAGAAAGGAGACAGGTGGAGGGTTTGTGTTGACTACAGAGAATTGAACACTGCTACCAGGAAAGATCGCTTTCCATTGCCCTTCATTGACCAAGTTCTTGACTCTCTAGCAGGCAAGAAATATTTCTCTTTCCTTGATGGTTTTAGTGGCTATAATCAGATTAAAATTGCTCTAGAAGATCAAGATAAAACAACGTTTACTTGCCCTTGGGGACATATGCCTACTTTGTCTTACCCTTCAACTTGTGTAACGCTCCAGCTACATTTCAAAGGGCAATCCTCAGTATTTTCTTTGATTTTGCACATGAGAGTATGGAGATTTATATGGATGACTTCACCACATATGGTGATACATATGATGAGGCCCTACACAACTTGGAGAAGGTATTGAAAAGATGTACACAGAACAATCTCTCTTTGAGTAATGAAAAGTGTTTTCTTATGATGACACAAGGAATAGTTTTGGGGCACTTTATCTCAAGTGCTAGAATACAAGTGGATCCAAAGAAAATTGAAGTTATTTCCACCCTACCTATTCCACAAAAGCAGAATGATGTCAAGAGTTTCCTAGGACATGCAGGTTACTACAGAAGGTTCATTCAAGATTTTAGCAAAATTGTTGCACCTCTATTTACTATGTTAATAAAGGACAGTGAATTTGAGTGGACACCAAATTGTCAGACTTCTTTTGAAAAGATGAAAACTTCCTTGACACAAGCCCCTGTACTTAGAGGACCAAACTAGACCTTACCTTTTCACATCCATACTGATGCATTAGATTTTGCTATTGGTGCAGTTTTAGGCCAACAAGAAGGAACCAAGGAATATGTTATTTACTATGTAAGTAAGAATCTGCAAGGAGCTAAATTGAATTATAGTGACAAAGAAAGAGATATTAGCAGTTGTTTATGCCATAAATAAATTTAGACACTATATTACTAGCTACCAAGTATTCATCCACACAGATCATGTTGCAATTAGATATTTGATGAATAAACCCATAGTGTGTGGCAGGCTTGTTAGATGGTTATTACTACTCCAGGAATTTGACATCACAATTGTTGACAAACCAGGCAAGGCTAATGTAGTTGCTGATTTCTTATCCAAACTACCAACATAATCATTAGGAGTGGTTGATGACTCTTTTCCTGATGAGAATCTCTTTTCTCTCACTGTTCACACACCTTGGTATGTAGAAATAGCTAACTATTTGGTTTCAGGACAAATTCCAAGATACTTTCTCCAAGAGAGAAGAGGCAGCTAGTTCATAAATATTTTCCATATTCTTGGATTTCTGGATTTCTATTTTATACTGGCCCAGATAACATAATGAGAAGATGTATCAGGAAAGATGAGGTGTTTGACATTTTGAAGGCCTATCATGATGAACCTTGTGGGGGGCATTTTGTAGCCAAAAGAACAACATTCAAGATACTCACAATAGGGTATTACTGGCCAACACTTCATAAGGATGCTATCAAATACACTAGGTGATGTGATAGATGTCAAAGAATGGGAAGACCTACTAGGAGTGATGAAATGCCCTTGTAACCACAAATCTCATTAGCTCCTTTTGACAAATGGGGACTTGATTTTGTAGGTCCTATATCTCCAACATCAAACAACAAAGAATATTACCTGGTATGCACTGATTATTTGACAAAATGGGTTGAAGTTAAGGCTTTACAGTTTGCCAGAGATGGTAATGTGGAAAAGTTCCTATATGAAGATATATTCACTAGGTATGGAGTGCCAAGAGAAATAGTAACTGAGACCATAGTTTACATCTGATCTAATAGCAAAATTGGTTGAAGAGTATCAATTCAGGCATAAGAAGTCCACTCCATACCATCCTCAGGCTAATGGTCAGGTGAAGGTCACTAATAGGGAAATTGAGAACATCCTGACCAAAACCATCCAACTTCATAGAAGAGACTGGGTTTCATGACTCCCAGAAGTTGTTTGGGCATATAGAACAACTTGGAAGACCACTACAGGATTTACACCCTATGAGTTGGTCTATGGTAAGATAGCAGTCTTGCCTATTGAATTCGAGCATAAAACCCTGAGGACAATAGTGGAACTTGGAATGGATTTGACAGCAGCTCAGCAAGATAGACTTTAGCATTTGAATGCCCTCGATGAAATCTGTTTGGAGGCCATCTATCACACTAAAGTCATCTAGAAACAACGAGCCAAATGGCATGATAAGTACATTAAGACAAAGGAGTTCATTATAGGTGACTGGGCACTTCTTTATGATTCTAGATATAAAGACTTTAAGGGTAAACTTCACTCTTGCTAGTTAGGCCCATATGAAATCCAACAAGTTTTTCCTAATGGTGCAGTTCAACTGCAAACTATTTATGAATTTCTGTTTTCTCTATTGGTCAATGGGCATAGGCTCAAATTGTACAAAAAGCCACTTTAGAGAGATGACTTTCTAGTATCTCTAGCTGCTCAGTATGCTCCTCCTAACACTATTGATGATGATCCTATGACACCAAAACATACACCTTCATATGTTGATCCACAAACACCATCCAGTGATGTGGAGGTTGAGTTACAATACTCAACCCCTCTTGCTGACAATTAAATTTCTTTGATTTTAACTCACATGCACACACAACACAATTTCCATGGTTATAACAAATCATTTCCACTGGGACCTATTCTTCACTCATGCAGTGGGACCTAATTCAGCTGGGACTTGTTATATTGCGTTTACATATACACAGTCAGGACCTGTGTTGTAGGCACTCGTAGCAACATCTGTATACTGCTCTATTCCATTACTTGGTGAACACTACCTCACTTCTCCCGCCCATTCCACATACCTATATTCCTTTCAAATTGCTTCATTCATATTAATCCAAGTGTCAATTCACCTTTATGAGTTGGTACTTTCATCCACCATCTTGTGCTATTCCATTATAACTTTGTAATCATACAACCAACCTACCATTTGCCGCATGCATATTCTATCACCTCACTAGTGTTGTTCACAACTTCCAAGGTACATTAATTATTTCATTTCGATATATGTGTACATTCAATAACTCTCCAATATTACACTTAGATTTCTTTTTATATTCATGTTTAGTCATAGTTTATTTCATGCATGTGATGTATATTACCACCATTTCTTTTAATCACTGCTTCTCCATCTATAATACCTACCATATGAAGTGTGGTCACTTCATAATTAAGTTGGGAGGAGGTCTGTCTTTTCAATGATTGTCATTTGATCATTGTTTCTTTTACATTTTTGCCTTTGAAAACCTTGTTTTAAACCTTTCCTTTTAAGAAAACCAGACAAATACTCTACGCCATGAACTTACCTCTATCAAATAATGAATTAATACCCTAAGGAGTTATGGAGTTATAGTGGAGAAGAAGGAAAGAGGCAAATTGAAAGACTAGTTTTTTGGGGTGGTGAGCTGAAGCAATAGAAATTGAACAGCAGAAGTTACATTGTACAGAAATTGACACTGTAGAGTTGTAATTCACAGTAGTAATGGGAGGAGACGTAATTAGAAGGGAACCCTCGACAAACAAGGAAATATTGGAGGATGTGCTAGTTCTTCTTCTCTTTACGATAGTAGGTTGACTTGATTACTTCCTCAAATTGACAGAATATGACAATGACATGGTAAAAGAATTTACACTTACTTTGTAGTATGATGAAGCAATGGTTAGAGGGTTGACAGTAGATGCTTCTGAGCTTGTAATTTCTCAAGTTTTAGGGTTACCTAGAATAGGGTCTGAGTATCTAGTCGGGGTTGATGCAACTACAGCTAGGGAGGAGTTTTGTGAAAGAGGTGAACACCTAGATCTACCACACAAGGTACCAAACGACTATCTCTTCCATATTTTTGGGGGAAATGTGCTTCCTATATTATCAAGTATATTCTTATGATGGTAGATATAATATGTTGTATATTGCACATCTTAAACTGCTCAACCATTTGAGACATGAGAAACTTGTCAATGTTCCCAATTATTTGTATAGTATGTTGAAAAGGATGTCTTCAGAGTATCAAAAACAATAAGCAGACACAACTCTTTCTCACCATTGTTTAATAGCTTTGTTAGTAAAAAGGAGTTTAAGGATTTAGTACACACAAATTGAGTGGGAAGCCTTTAAACAATGTGTAGACATCTCAACACTTTTAGAAGCACCAGACCCAAAAGAAGATATTCCACATGAAATTGAACCCCCTATTGAAATTGAGTAGGAAGTAACACAACCAGAGAACCCTCCAGAGTTTATGCTTGTATCAGTTGAAGAGCCCTCAACCTCTACTCCTAAAACAAAAAGAACCACTTCCTCAACATTTGGAAAGGAAAAGAAGAGTAAGAGGGAAGTGAAGAAGCCCAAGAATGTATCAAAAGGAGAAGGAACACGGGAAAAGAGTAGGAGGGAGAACAACAAGAAGAGGAAAAAGGTAGAAAAACATGAGACATTTACTCCTAGGCAATTGGGGAGGTTAAGGAAGCAAGGTGTTAAAGAGAAAGTTGTTGAGCACCAAAGAGAAAATAAAGGCCAATAGGATACTGATCCAACCCCTCTGAATCCTAGATTCAGTTGGAGGAGAAAACCCTCTTGAGGATGCTTCTATTGATGACTGTGCAAATGTTAATATGTCTGCTAGAAAATGAAGGTACATTTCTTCTTCTAATTTTGAATCAAAAGATCTGTTTACTACTAGAAAAATGGGAAAACCTATGCTAGATGACTTTGCTAAGGAAATTTTTTATGCCCCTGAAAAAGGGAATGATGAAAATTTTGAAGGTGAAAAGGAATTGTTAGAAGACAGAGATATTAGGAAGGAATTTTAGGAATCCCTAGACAGAATAAGGCAACTTGAGGAATAGGTAAGGGGTTATGAAGAAAGAGATAGAGAAAAAGAAAAGAGGATTCAGGAGTTGGAGGAGAATATCCAAACTTATGGCCACGATTCTAACTTAGATTTGTTGGCACAGTTCACTAAAAGTAAAACAAAGATTGAGGAAGAAGTACTTACTCTCTGGTGCAGGAGCACCCCTACAAAACAGGACATAAGTCTATTTTTAGTATGTTTGACTTCATGATGTAATAAGGTCCATTGGACCAATGCGTATGTATTAGATCAACCTAGGAGGATGTGTAGGTTAGTTATGAGTTTGTTATGCCAACTGTCATAGCTGTCTTCTCCTAGCTACTTGGAAGCTCCCAGCCACTGGGAATTGAGTTGGTAGTACTCGCGAAGGATTGCTATTTATGCCCTAGATCAGTTGGTTTTAGATATAGATACAGAGTAGACTAGACAGTGGAGAATTGATAGTTTGGTGAGGTTTTAGCATTGCAGAATTAGAGACAATTGTGATACAGTGAGACTGTGAAACTTGTATGCATCTTTGTTATTGAAAATAAGAGGATCCCATTGATTTCATTGGTTTGGTTCACAAGCTATCTGTATATTGATTCTTTTTGGTTACAGGTGAATGGATTCAGTCAACCTTTCCACCGGTTGATTCTCTGAATCGGTGGAAAGGACATGTACATTAGTTTAGTTTGCATCTTTATTTTTCTGTTTATGCATTTCATGTTTGTGGGATCAGTTTGTAGCATGCTGTGAGTCATCCTAGCATCCTCATGTGCTAGGGTTAGGAGGGTAAATTTCTAAGTGTGAATCGCTCAGGTGATGATCCAACCCGATCGTCATGTTTTCTTTGTGAAGTTGTGAAGATCTGGGAACTTTATGCATTCGACGGATATACAGCATCTGCATGCGACACTACAGACTGTGTAAATCACACCTACATCTGTGCACATATTGCTATCCAGATCGAGTCTTGAAACTTAGGGAAAATGCATGTTTTGAGTGCATCAGGATGATATAGGTTGGATGTATATTTTCTGTGTATATCATCGTTAGGATCATCATTTTGTGTGTATCCATCATCTATATATCACTGTTGTATGCTGGAGCATGCATGTAGGTGAAGGTACAAGTAAACAGGTCAACAGTGAGTCAAAGTCCCTTTTGCTAAAGAAAGGGGGAGGATCATCTTTTGTTTAAGTATCGGGTAGCCGAGGATCACATAAATCATCATTAGGATATTAGGATATAACCTGACAATTCATATCATGCTGCAAAGTATGTAAGTGAGTCTTACATCCGAGTGACATTGACATCAGGTGCATGTGACGTCATCATCATTAGGACATTTGCATATATCACCCGATAAAAGGTTTATCCTGCCGACGACAAGTATTTGGTATAGGCGCAGGATATCAGGTTGATCGGTGTGAAGTGTTCATGTTCATCGATGGAAGGAATATTCGTCATGTATATAAAGTTGAGTATCGTCATTAGGATGTGTCAATGTAACCCGATAATTTATATCCTACTGAAGCCGAATATCATGATGCTACAGATAGAGTTAGGCAGTAAGGTGAATAGTGATCGTCAGGAGGATAATTGAGTTCGCTGAATATGATACTGCTGATAGGTTTTAGACGTACATGCTGTATGTCAAGATTTTAGCTATTTAGTGGGTTTAATGGGTTTTTCATCCTGTTTATAAGCTTTTGCTGTGTGACTCTGCATCATAGTGGTATCAGAGCAAATGAAGGATCTTCTAGAAAAGATAAGAAGATAGCAAGATGTTAGATGAAGAAGGAACATCAGAGATTCCAGCAAGGATGACCAACGCTGAGTTGACAGTTCTGGTAAAGAAGCAGATTGCTGAGAGCAAGGCCGTGAAGGATCAGAATTAGGAATTGAAGGATGAATTAGAGAAGTTGAGGGACAGAGTAGGTTCTAGTAGAGAAGAAGATAGGGAAGAAGAAGAGATCCCTAGGTGGAATGAGGAGGTCATTCCTGTAGACCAAAGGCCACTATTGAACTCCCTCAAAGCCATGGAGAGGAGAACCATGGATGTGAAACTAGATTTACCAGTGTTTACAGGAAAGATGGAACCTGATTCAGTGATGGAGTGGATAGACTCCTTGAACAATTTCTTTGAAACAGAGGAGATACCAGAACAGCAGAGAGTGAAGATATCCCAATCAAAGATGAAAGAAGCCGCATTGACATGGTGGAATTTTGTCCAAGATGACAGAGTACAGGAAGGAAAGCGTAGAGTCACTACATGGAAGAAGATGATGGCATTAGTAAAGGAAGCCTATGTTCCATTGGATTACAGTATCCAATTACACAAGAGGAAGCAAAACCTAAGGCAGAAGGAGCTAGATGTCAGCTCATATATAGAGGAATTCATGAAACTTTGTGTGAAGACAAAGGTAAAAGAAAGTGAGGAAGAAAAGGTAGCTAGATACCTTAATGGATTGAGGTTCAACATTCAGGAAGATTTGAATCTGCATAATCCAGATACAGTTTAGAAATGTTTTCAGTTGGCATTGAAAGTGGAAGAGAAGTTAACAAGAACAGCATAATAGAGGAAGAGGAAAACAGCAAAGAGGTGGAAGAGGTCCTTTTAGAGGTAGAGGATATGGACATGGATATCAGGGAGAATCTAGTCATGACAATAGCAAGGGAAATAATAGTCAGAACCAGAGAGAAAGTTACAGTCAGCAAGGAAACTTTAGAGGCAGAAGACATTTTAGAGGAAGATCCCAGGGCAGAGGATCCATCAGATGTTATAACTGTAACAAAGAAGGCCATATAGGTAGCAGATGTCCAGAAAAGGCCACAAGCTCAACAAGAGAAAGGAGAACAAATCTGATCCAAGAACCTAATAGTCAAAGTACAACAAGCTCTAATGCTTTTCAGAGTGTGAATGCTCTTGATAATTATGGATATCCAGAGAGTGGAGAATCTCTGATGATGAGAAGAACAATGACTACCATGAAGGTACCTAACAAAGAACCCCCACAAAGGAAGTATCTTTTCAGAACCATTTGCAAAGTGGGAGGTAAGGCATGTAAAGTTTTAATTGATTCTGGTTCTACTGAAAATTTTGTATCTGATGAAATGGTGACAAAGCTTAAGCTTAGGAAATTGCCTCACCCATCCCCATATAAGGTCTCATGGCTTACCCAAGGTCAGCAATCAGTTGTAGAAGAATAGGCTTGGGTAGAATTTCAGATTGGAGCATATAAAGATAGGTTGTTTGACATTACCAAGATGGATGCTTGCAATCTTTTGTTTGGTAGACCATGGCAGTATGACTTGAAGGCATTGCATGATGGTGTTAGAAACACCTATACAATCACCAAGGATGGTAAGGTGATAGAATTACTACCATTAACAGAGAAGGAGGAGAAATCCAAAGGAAAAGAGGTGAAGGTAATGCTGATGGAAGGGAAACAATTCATGAAAGAAGTAGCAGCAGAAGGTACAGTTGCATATGCCCTAATTCCATGTATGACAGTGAATAAAGAATAGAAGCAAGAAGTCAGGAAAGAGAAGAAGCCGAGGTTCATAGACCCAGCTATCCAAGAGCTATTAGATAAGTATAAAGGTATCATCTATGATGGAATGCCAAAATCCCTACCACCTGTAAGGGATATCAGCCATTGTATAGATCTAATTCCAGGATCGACACTTCCAAACAAGGCAGCATATAAGCTAACTCCAGAATAGAATGCAGAAGTAACCAGACAAATTGAGGAATTGTTGGGCATAGGTCTGATTGGTAAAAGTTTAAGTCCATGTGTAGTACCAGCTGTACTAGCACCAAAGAAAGAAGGCACTTGGAGGCTTTGTACAGATTCCAGTGCTATTAATAAGATCACAATCAGGTATAGGTTTCCAATCCCTAGGATAGAGGATTTACTTGATTGTTTGGGAGGTGCTAAGTATTTTACAAAAATAGATTTGAAGAGTGGTTATCATCAGATCAGGATTAGGCCAGGAGATGAATGGAAAATAGCATTCAAAACTAATGAAGGGTTGTATGAGTGGAAAGTTATGCCTTTTGGTTTGTCTAATGCACCTAGTACTTTTATGAGGTTGATGAATGAGGTTTTGAGAGAATTCATGGGTAAGTTTGTTATAGTATATCTAGATGACATTCTGATTTTCAGAAACACAAAGGAAGAACATCTTAGACATATAGATTTGGTTCTCAAGAGGTTACATGAAGAGCAGTTGATGATAAATTTGGACAAGTGTTTGTTCACGCGAGAGGAGATCACATATTTAGGTTTTGTCATTTCACAAGGAAAGCTACAAATGGATAAGGAGAAGGTAAGTGCCATATTGTCTTGGCCAACTCCAAGGACTATGAATGATGTCAGAAGTTTCCATGGGTTAGCAACCTTCTACAGAAAGTTTATAAGAGGGTTTAGTCATATTTGTGCACCCATGCTTGATACTATAAAAGGAGGACAGAAGTGCAGATTTGCTTGGACTAAGGAAGCAGATGATTCTTTTGAAACATTGAAGAAGAAGGTGGCACAACAGCCAGTCCTTGCACTTCCAGACTTTAACAAAATCTTTCAAGTGGAATGTGATGCCAGTCACATGGCCATTGGAGCAGTACTCAGCCAAGAAGGTAGACCAATTGCATTTTTCAATGAGAAGCTCAATGATGCTAAAAAGAGGTATTCATCATATGATTTGGAAATGTATGCTTTAGTCCAGTCACTCAAGAAATGGAGGCATTACTTGATGCCAAAAGAATTCATAGTATTCACAGATAACCAGGCTCTGATTTTCATAAACAACCAAGAAAAGCTGAACCACATACACATGAAATGGGTAGAAACCTTACAAGCTTTTACTTTTACATTGAAGCATAAGAAAGGAGTCAAGAATAAAGTAGCAGATGCCTTGAGCAGGAGAGCTCTAACAGTCAACCAGATTCAGTTGGAGAGTGTTGGCATTGATTCATTGAAGACCATGTATGATGCTGATGAAGATTTTGGAGAGATATATCAGGTATGTACTTCTTTTGGAGATAAATATCATGCTGAATTCTCTAAATTTCTGATCCAGGATGGATTTCTATTCAAAGGTGGACAGTTGTGTATTCCAAGGTGTTCTATGAGGTTGAACATCATTAAAGAGAAACATTGTGGAGCTATGGTAGGTCATTTTGGTTTGGATAAGACTCTTGATCTTGTTCGAAGACATTACTTTTGGCCTAAGTTACAATCAAATGTCAGAAAGTTTGTAGAGACATGTGTGATATGTCAGAAAGCAAAAGGGAGATCAACTAATGCATGTTTATATCAGCCTTTACCCATTCCTTCCAGACCATGGGAAAGCATAAGTATGGATTTTGTCTTGGGTTTACCAAGGACAAGGAAAGGATTTGATAGTGTTTTTGTTGTAGTGGATAGATTTAGTAAAATGGCACAGTTCTTGCCATGCAAAACCACTGATGATGCTTCATACATTGCAGATTTGTTTTTCAAGGAAATTGTCAGAATCCATGGATTCCCATTGAGCATAGTGTCAAATAGGGATGTGAAGTTCATTGCTCACTTCTGGAGAACTCTTTGGAAGAAATTTGGAACAAATTTGTCTTTTTCATCTGCATATCATCCTCAAACGGATGGACAGACTGAAGTAGTTAATTGTTCCTTAGGGAATTTGCTCAGATGTTTGACAAAATAGCATGGAGAAAAGTGGGATAATATTCTCTCTCAGGCTAAATTTTCCTATAATGATACTGTCAATAGGAGTACAAGGAAATCACCTTTTCAGATAGTGTATGGTATGCATCCAAGAGGAATTTTGGAATTGAGAGATCTACCTACAATCGACCCTATTAGTGGGGAAGGAGAAGCTTTTGCAGAAGCTATAAAAGAGGTTCATGATCAAGTAAAGACCCAGCTACAGTAAACTACCTTGAAGTATAAAGAATATGCTGATAAAAAGAAGAAGGATGTACAGTTTGATGTTGGAGCCTTGGTATGGGTTCATTTGAAAAAGGAAAGACTCCCTAAGGGTAAGTATACTAAACTCATGCAGAGGAAGATTGGACCATGTCCGATTTTGAGCAAGCATGGACAGAATGCTTATGAGATACAACTCCCTCCAGATCTTGGTTTATCACCTATATTCAATGTATGTGATTTAACTTGATACAAGCATAATCCAGATGCAGAACAGGAACTCCTACAAGATACAGTAGCTGATGACATTCCAAAGCATGATTCACCATAGTTGCAGAAGGTTTTGGACACACAAGTGATCAAGAAGACCCGGAATAAACAATATTTGGAGTATTTAGTGTCTTGGCAGGGAAAACCTAATTCAGAAGTAGTGTGGATGACTGAAGAGCAGATCTACATACTCTCATCTCAAGTGGACTTGAGATTTCTTCTTCTAGGGAGTATGGTGCAAGAGCACCCCTACAAAACAGGACATAAGTCTATTTTTAGTATGTTTGACTTCATGATGTAATAAGGTCCATTGGACCAATGCGTATGTATTAGATCAACCTAGGAGGATGTGCAGGTTAGTTAGGAGTTTGTTATGCCAGCTATCTTAGCTATCTTCTCCCAGCCACTTGGAAGCTCCCAGCCGCTGGGAATTGAGTTGGTAGTACTCGCGAAGGATTGCTATTTATGCCCTAGATTAGTTGGTTTTAGATATAGATACAGAGTAGACTAGACAGTGGAGAATTGATAGTTTGGTGAGGTTTTAGCATTGCAGAATTAGAGACAATTGTGATACAGTGAGACTGTGAAACTTGTATGCATCTCTGTTATTGAAAATAAGAGGATCCCATTGATTTCATTAGTCTGGTTCACAAGCTATCTGTATATTGATTCTTTTTGGTTACAGTGAATGGATTCATTCAACCCTTCCACCAGTTAATTCTCTGAATCAGTGGAAAGGACATGTACATTAGTTTAGTTTGCATCTTTATTTTTCTATTTATGCATTTCATGTTTGTGGGATCAGTTTGTAGCATGCTGTGAGTCATCCTAGCATCCTCATGTGCTAGCGTTAGAAGGGTAAATTTCTAAGTGTGAATCACTCAGGCGATGATCCGACCTGATCATCATGTTTTCTTTGTGAAGTTGTGAAGATCTGGGAATTTTATGCATTCAACAGATATACAGCATCTGCATGCAACACTACAGACTGTGTAAATCGCACCTGCATCTATGCACATATCGCTATCTGAATCGAGTCTTGAAACTTAGGGAAAATGCATGTTTTGAGTGCATCAGGATGATATAGGTTGGATGTATATTTCCTGTGTATATCATCATTAGGATCATCATTTTGTGTGTATGCATCATCTGCATATCACTGTTGTATGCTGGAGCATGCATGCAGGTGAAGGTACAAGTAAACAGGTCAACAGTGAGTCAAAGTCCCTTTTGCTAAAGAAAGGGGGAGGATCATCTTTTGTTTAAGTATCAGGTAGCCGAGGATCACATAGATCATCATCAGGATATTAGGATATAACCCGATAATTCATATCATGCTACGGATTATGTAAGTGAGTCTTACATCGAGGTGACATCGACATCAGGTGCATGTGATGTCATTGTCATCAGGACATTTGCAAATATCACCCGATAAAAGGTTTATCCTGCCGATGACAAGTATTTGGTATAGGTGCAGGATATTGGGTTGATCAGTGCAAAGTGTTCGTCGACGGAAGGAATATTTGTCATGTGTATAAAGTTGAGTATCGTCATCAGGATGTGTCAATGTAACCCGATAATTTATATCCTGCTGAAGCTGAATATCATGATGTTGTCGATAGAAGCCAAATATCATGATGTTGCAGATAGAGTTAGGTGGTAAGGTGAATAGTGATCGTTAGGAGGATAATTGAGTTCACCGAATATGATGCTGCTGATAGGTTTTAGACGTACATGTTGTATGTTAGGATTTTAGCTATTTAGTGGGTTTAATGGGTTTTTCATCTTGTTTATAAGCTTTTGTTATGTGACTCTGCATCACTCTCCAACCTCCTATGGTAAAAACCCCAAAGTACCATACTACATTGTCCTTGGGCTTTGAGCTAATGAAATTAAATGATGAAAATAGGCAAGAGAAGGAAAATTGGGAAAAAGAGGAGCATAACCTCAATGAATCTATTGTAGAAAAGGATTTGAAGATTAAATAGTTAAAGAAAAAGTTGACAGAGGTTATTGAAAGAGCCAAGAAGATTATGGGATGTAGACCTCTATCAAGAGTGTATGCACTATTTTTGAAAGAAAAATTTCTCAGTTTTTAGTTTAATAGATTTATCAATGATCAACTAGACTTGCATTCAAGGTTTATCTTTTGTAATTACTTCAAAGAGGTTAGCCTAGAAGAACAAGACCAGTTGTGTGAGTATTACCTACACAATTATATGATGGATTAAGATACACAATGGAATCCCTGTATTTATGTTGGAGACCTACAGGTCAGAGTATTAATGTCATATTTCAAAAATGAACAACTCAGAGGGTTATTGATGGACCAATATGAAGAGCAGGAAAAGAAAGTACCACTGCAACTAAGCAAGGAATCCTTGGAGCCTAAAATCATCTTGACCCAATGGTTATGATTATTGTCCCATAAAGGACCAGGTAAGGTGATCATGGATTTAAGACTTAGGGACTACAAAAGAATACAGAGGATGGCAGTGTCTATCATCCAAAATTGTTAGAGGTATGTGCAGAGTAGATGGGACAGTTTAACTCCAGAGTTACAAAGAAAGGAACCCCATTCTATCTACAACTTCATGAATATTCTTGAGAGATTATGTAGGTATATCCAGATATCATAGTAGAAGGGAGTACCATGGTTACCTCTCATTTATTAGCCTCCTAAATTTCTTTATCCAATGCCACATTGGATGGGAGGGAAAAGTGAGCAGTGTAGGCGTGCTGAGCTGATTAGGATGGAAAGACTTGCATGCTATAATGGGTTGTACCTCAAGCAAGGATGAGGAGTTAGCGAGGACACATACCTCAAAAGAATTACTTTGCATTATAACTGATGCAGAACGACACGCAGTGGACACACACACACACTCAAAATGTTAATTCTGTCAATATTGGCCAGAGACCTCAAATGTCTCACCGAGCCTCTTGCACTCTTTCCTTGTCAGCCTGACTTACCTTGTCAGCCTCACTATCTACTGTCTTCCCAATGGTTTCCTTCATACCAATACCTTCCTATGCATCGGCCAAACATTATACTATCAGCTTCCTTTTCAAATGTCATTTCGAATTGTCTTGTCTTCCCGACATCCCCTTGATACATTTGAATCTGCACATGCATTACTTGACCTTCCATGTCAGTTCCTTCCACCATTTCTGTCGGTCAACAATTGTATCAAAGATAATTATATGTCTTGACATACAAATGAAATATACAAACGGAATATACAAACTGCAACTTCCTATCGCCGGTTCTTTGCCCCACTATCACTAGTCGTTCTTTGTATCTATAGACAAAATATCCTTCCAACATGCAAACTATCTACCACCTCGGTCGGTCACCTTTTGTATCATATGCAATGTATATTTTCGTTGTATCTTCCCAATATACAACAATGATATGCAATTACAGTATACACACAAACTGACACTGACATACAATAGCAATATACTCACAAACTGTCTATAACATACAATGGACGTTTACATAGGAAATGTATCTCCTTAGATCATTTTGACATACACAGGAATTATCTACCAGTATATTTTGATGATATATACAGACAATTGACTTTTACATGCAAGTGCAGGATACACAAAGAATATTCTCAGGTACATTAGCAATATGCACACTGTTTGTATATTCGACTAACAATCACAAATTTAACCCGAATGGACTCTTACACATACATTTCATCATAGGATATACATAGGAAATGTACCTTCATACATTTGCGATATATACAGGAATTACATATTCAAGGAATAACACAACTTAACCCAAATAGACTTTTATACATACCAATGTTCACAGCATATACCCAGTAGGTAACTTGTATGTGAATGTGATATATTCACAGATTGTCACCGCACACAATTGATGTATATACATCAAATAAACATTTGAGCTTCCTGCCAATAACTTCCTCTATGATGAATTTCATAATTCCTATTTTGCCATGTTCATCGAACAAAAGAAAAACAAACAAAAAACTAATATACATAATCCATTCCACTGATTTCACAGAAATCCACCAATGGAATGGATTTAACTATGCATCTCGACCATAGAAAAACTAAATTAAACACAATGGATCTATACAACTAATATACAAAATGATTTACTATACGGAGAATTTACACAGAATCCAGGATTTGGTAGAACACAATTTACAGGATTTTCTATTTCTTCATTTCAACTTTATCGAACACAGGCTAATTACAGAGATTCCATTCTTTTATCTTTCTGAAGGTGGAAAAAAACTCTAGACCTCGACCACCTTCCCTGTTTTGTTACTGACTCCCCTCTCCTCTATTTTTGAGATTTTGCTTAAACCAAGATTATTACAAAAAGCCCTAATTAATCACACGACACTTGTTTTGCATAAGACAGTAAAACATCAGATAATACGACACATTTGCTTTAATCCTACACATAACCCAACTATCTACTATTATCGATGATGCTAAATACTGGCCTTGGGAAGAGATATTAAAACGTAAAATGTCAACACAAAATGCAACATTTGACATTTAGCATCATGGATATTTGACAATGACATACAAATGCTACATGGTAACATTTAATGTCAAAAACACATTAAAGCCTTATTCTTCTCCCTCTTGTGCATATTTATCTTGTTGAAGGGGTGCTCCTGCACCATACTCCCCGGGAGAAGAGATCTCAAGCCCCTTTGAGATCAAAGTTTGAAAATCTGCACCATATTTTGTAATCTAATCTTCAGCCATCCAAACTGCCTCTGAAACAGGTTGCCCGTGCCAAGCTACCAAGTGTCCATGTACTCTTTGTCCCTTGTCTTCTTTGTCACTCTTGAGTCTAATATCTTCTTCAATTTTGGTGGATCATGCTTAGGAATATCATCCTCTGCTACATCCTGCAATGGCTCTTGTTTGACATCTACATTTGGCTTGTACAGAGTCAAATCACATATATTGAAAATGGGTGATAGTCCAAGATCAGAAGGAAGTTGGATCTCATAAGAATTCTGCCCACATTTCTTCAAAATTTGACATGGTCCAATCTTCCTTTGCATGAGCTTGGTATATTTACCTTTTGGGAGCCTCTCCTTCTTCAGATTAACCCACACCAAATCGCCAACCTCAAATTGTACATCTCTCTTTTTCTTATCAGCATATGCTTTGTATTTCAATGTAGTCTGTTGAAGCTAGTTCTTGACTTGATCATGCACTTCTTTGATAGTTGAAGCAAAAGCTTCTCCATCTACACTAGTAGGCTCTCCTATAGGTAGATCTCTCAGCTCCAAAATACCTCTTGGATGAATACCATATACCACCTGAAAAGGTGACTTCCCTGTACTCCTACTAATGGTGTCATTATAGGAAAATTTTGCTTGTGGTAGGATGTTATCCCACTTCTCTCCATGCTGCCTGGTTAAACATCTTAACAGATTTCCCAATGAACGGTTAGCTACTTCAGTCTGTCCATATATTTGAGCATGGCATGCTGATGAGAAGGATAAATTGGTTCCAAGCTTTTTCCAAAGAGTCCGCCAAAAGTGGCCAAGAAATTTTACATCTCTATCTGAGACTATACTCAATGGCAATCCATGTATTCTCACTACTTCCTTGAAAAATAGGTCTACAACATATGAAGCATCACAAGTGGTTTTGCATGGCCAGAAATGTGCCATTTTACTAAATCTATCTACTACAACAAAAACACTATCATATCCCTTCCTTGTCCTAGGTAAACCCAATACAAAGTCCATGCTTATGCTCTCCCATGGCCTAGAAGGAATGGGTAGTGGCTGGTACAAACCTGCATTAGTGGACCTTCCTTTTGCTTTCTGACATATCACACATGCCTCCACATATTTCCTCACATCTGACTATAACTTGGGCCAACAGTAATGCCTCCTTACAAGATCAAGAGTCTTATCCAAGACCAAAATGTCCTGCCATGGCCCCACAATGTTTCTCCTAAATGATATTCAGTCTCATAGAACATCTTGGAATACACAATTGTCCACCCTTGAAAAGTAATCCATCTTGGATTAGAAATTCAGAGAACTCAACATGATATTTGTCACCAAAAGAAGTGCATACCTTGTAGATCTCTCCAAAGTCTTCATCATCATCATACATGGCCTTCAAAGAATCAATGCCAACACTTTCTAATTGGATTTGGTTGATGGTTAGAACCGTCCTACTTTGTTCTTGACCCCTTTCTTGTGCTTGAGTGTGAAGGTGAAAGCTTGCAAAGTTTCCACCCACTTCATATGCCTATGGTTTAGCTTCTCTTGACTTTTGATGAAACTAAGAGCCTGATTATCTGTGTACACTATGAATTCTTTTGGCATCAAATAATGCCTCCACTTTTTAAGTGACTAGACAAGAGCATACATCTCCAAATCATATGATGATTATCTCTTCTTTGCATCATTCAGTTTCTCGATAAAAAAATGCAATGGGCCTACCTTCTTGACTGAGTACTGCTCTAATTTCCATGTGACTGGTATCACATTCTACCTAAAAAATCTTGCTGAAGTCAGGAAGTGCAAGAACTGGCTACTCTGCCACCTTCTTCTTTAATGTTTCAAATGAATCATCTGCCTCTTTTGTCCATGTGAATCTGCACTTCTGTCCTCCTTTTATGGTGTCAAGCATGGGTGCACAAACATGACTAAACCCTTTTATAAACTTCCTATAAAAGGTTGCTAACCCATGGAAACTTCTAACATCATTCAAGGTTTTAGGGGTTGGCCAAGACAATATGGCACTTACCTTCTCTTGATCCATTTTTAGTTTGTGATGTGAGATGACAAATCCCAAGTAGATGATTTCTTCCTGCATGAACAAACACTTGCCTAAGTTGATCATTAGTTGCTCTCCATGTAACTTTTTGAGGACCAAGTCTATATGGTTGAGGTGCTCTTCCCTTGTATTACTAAAAATCAGGATGTCATCTAAATATACTATGACAAATTTTCCCATGAATTCCCTCAAGACCTCATTCATCAACCTCATAAAGGTACTAGGGATGTTGGACAACCCAAAAGGCATGACCTTCCACTCATATAAACCCTCATTGGTCTTAAATGCAGTTTTCCATGCAGTTAGATCTATTTTTGTGAAATATTTATCACCACCCAAACAGTCAAGTAAATCTTCTATCCTAGGTATTGGGAACCTATACCTGATTGTGATCTTGTTGATAGCCCTTGAATCAGTACAAAGTCTCCAAGTGCCTTCTTTCTTTGGTGCTAGTACAGTCGGTACTGCACATGGGCTTAAACTTTTGCCAATTAGGCCTGTCTCCAACAATTCCTCAATTTGCCTTGCTACCTCTATATTCTATTCTGGGGTAAGCTTGTATGGTGCTTTATTTAGTAGTGTAGATCCTAGGATCAGATCTATGCAATGGCTGATGTCCCTCATTGGTGGTAGGGACCTTGGTATTCCATCAGAGATGATGCCTTGGTACTTGTCCAATTGTTCTTGGACAGCAGGATCTATGAACCTTTGCCTCTTCTCTCCCTTGACTTCTTGTTGTTGTTCCTTGTTCACCTTTAGGCATGGAATTAGAGCATATGCAACTGCTCCTTCTTCTGCCATCCCTTTCATGAATTGTTTGCCTTCTACCATCATCACTTTAACTTCTTTTCCTTTTGATTCCACCTCATTCTCCATTAATGGTAGCAGCTCTATCACCTTACCATTCTTGGTAATTGAATATGTGTTTCTAACTCCATCATGGTATGCTTTCAAGTCATACTGCCATGGTCTTCCAAATAGGAGATGGCAAGCATCCATCTTGGCAGTGTCAAAAAGTAACCTATCCTTGTATGGTCCAATTTGAAGTTCTACCTAAGCCTTTTCTTCCACAATTGTTTGCTGACCTTGGGTGAGCCATCAAATTTTATATGGGCAAGGATGTGGTAGTCTCCTAAGCTTAAGTTTTTCTACCATCTCAATGGACACAAAATTCTCAATAGACCCAGAGTCAATCAGATACATACCTTTCCTCCTACCTTGCAAGTAGTTCTAAAGAGAGACTTCCTTTGTGGAGGTTCTTTTCCAGGCACCTTCATGGTGGTCATTGCTCTCCTAATCATCAAAGATTCTCCATTCTCAGGATACCCATAACTGTTAGGAGCATTCACACTTTGATTAGTACTTGAGCTTGCTACACTTTGACAATCAGATTCTTGGATCAAATTGATCCTCCTTTCTCCTATTGAACTTGTTGTCTTTCCTAGACATCTGCTGGCTATGTGACCTTCTTAATTGCAATGGTAACATCTGATAGGTCCTCTGCCCTAAGATCTTCCTCTAAATGGTGGTCTTCAGCCCCTGAAGTTTCCTCTTTGATTGTAACTTCCCCCTTGGGTCTGACTATTGTCTTGTTTGTTGTTCTCTTGATTGGATTCACCATGGTATCCAAATCCATTTCCTCTGCCTTTGAAAGGACTTCTTCCTCCCCTTTGCTATCTCCCTTTCCCTCTATTGTTCTGTTCATGCCTTCTCTTTAATTTCTATTCCACTTTGAGTGCTAATTGGTAGCACTTTTGGATTGTATCTGGGTTATGCAGATTTAAATCTTCTTGGATGTTAAACCTTAATCCATTGAGGTACCTTGCTACCTTCTCTTCTTCACCCTCCTTTACCTTTGTTTTGACACATAGCTTCATGAACTCTTCTATGTATGTGCTAACATCTAGCTCCTTCTGCTTCAAGTTTTGTTTCCTCTTATGTAATTGGATGTTGTAATCCCATGGAACATAGGCTTCCTTCACGAAGGCCATCATCTTCTTCCAAGTAGCAACTATGTTCTTTCCTTCTTTCACCCTGTCATCTTGGATGAAATTCCACCAAGTCAGTGCAGCTCCTTTCATTTTGGACTGAGCCATCTTCACTCTTTGGTGGTCTGGTATTTCCTCGGTCTCAAAGAAATTATTCAAGGAGTCTATCCACTCCATCACCGAATCAGGTTCCATTTTTCCTGCAAACACTGGCAGGTCTATTTTCATATCCATGGTCCTTCTCTCCATGGATTTAAGGGCATTAAGTAAGGGTCTCTGGTCTGCAGGAACCTCTATCTTTTTCTACTTTGGGATCTCCTCTTCATCCCAATCTTCTTGTTTACCAGAATCTTCTTCCCCTTTTTCTAATCTGTCCCTCAACTTCTCTACCTCTTCTTTCAAAGCCTGATTCTAAGCTCGAGTTGCTTTGTTCTCTGCCATTTTCTTTCTTACTAAGGCCACCAACTCAGTGTTGGTCATCTTTGTTGGGTACTCTTCTTACCGCTCTCCTTCTGACATCTTGTCTTCTCCTTCTACCCAAAGAACACTACTTCGCTCTGATACCACTATGATGCAGAGTGACACGCAGCGGACACACACACACACACTCAAAATGTTAATTATGTCAATATCAGCCAGAGACCTCAAATGTCTCACTGAGCCTCTTGCACTCTTTCCTTGTCAACCTGACTTACCTTGTCGGCCTCACTATCTACTATCTTCCCAATGGTTTCCTTCATACCAATACCTTCTTATGCATCAGCCAAACATTATACTATCAGCTTCCTTTTCAAATGTCATTTTGAATTGTCTTGTCTTCCTGACATCCCCTTGATACATTTGAATCTACACATGCATTACTTGACCTACCATGTCAGTTCCTTCCACCGTTTCTATCAGTCAACAATTGTATCAAAGACAATTATATGTCTCGACATACAAATGAAATATACAAATAGAATATACAAACTGCAACTTCCTATCGTCGGTTCTCTGCCCCGATATCACCGGTTGTTCTTTGTATCTATAGACAAAATATCCTTCCAACATGCAAACTATCTACCACCTCGGCCGGTCACCTTTTGTATCATATGCAATGTATATTTTTGTTGTATCTTCCAATATATAATAGTGATATGCAATTACAGTATACACACAAACTGACATTGACATACAATAGCGATATACTCACAAACTGTCTATAACATACAATGGATGTATACATAGGAAATGTATCTCCTTAGATTATTTCGACATACACAGGAATTATCTACTAGTATATTTTGATGATATATACAGACAACTAACTTTTACATGCAAGTGCAGGATACACACAGAATATTCACAGGTACATTAGCGATATACACACTATTTGTATATTTGACTAACAATCACAAATTTAACCTGAATGGACTCTTACACATACATTTCATCACAGGATATACACAAGAAATGTACCTTCATACATTTGCGATATATACAGGAATTGCATATTCAGTGAATAACACAACTTAACCCAAACAGACTTTTATACATACCAATGTTCACAACATATACCCAGTAGGTAACTCATATGCGAATGCGATATATTCACAGACTGTCCCCACACATAATTGATGTATATACATCAAATGAACATTTGAGCTTCTTACCAATAACTTCCTCTACGACGAATTCCGTAATTCCTATTCTGCCATGTTCATTGAACAAAAGAAAAATAAACAAAAAACTAATATACATAATCCATTCCACTGATTTCATAGAAATCCACCAGTGGAATGGATTTAACCATGCATCTCGACCATAGAAAAACTAAATTAAACACAAAGCGGATCTATACAACTAATATACAAAACGATTTACTATATGGAGAATTTACATAGAATCCAGGATTTGGTAGAACACAATTTATAGGATTTTCTATTTCTTCATTTCAACTTTATCAAACACAGGCTGATTATAGAGATTCCATTCTTTTATCTTTTTGAAGGTGGAAAAAAAACTCTAGTCCTTGACCACCTTCCCTATTTTGTTACCGACTCCCCTCTCCTCTATTTTCAGGATTTTGTTTAAACCAAGATTATTACAAAAAGCCCTAATTAATCACACGGCACCTGTTTTGTATAAGACAACAAAACATCAGATAATACGTCACATTTTCTTTAATCCTGCACATAACCCAACTGTCTACTATTATCGATGATGCTAAATACTGGCCTCGGGAAGAGATATTAAAACATAAAATGTCAACACAAAATGCTACATTTGACATCTAGCATCATGGATATTTGACAATGACATACAAATGCTACATGGTAACATTTAATGTCAAAAACACATTAAACCTTTATTCTTCTCCCTCTTGTGCATATTTATCTTGTTGAAGGGGGTGCTCCTGCACCAATAACTGTCTGCCATAGATGTCTAGTTCTTTATTTTTCTTAGGGACAAGCAAAAGTTTAAGTTGGGGGGAATGTTGGGATGAAATATTGGCCTCCTTTTATACTATTTTCATATGTATTAAGACCTTTTCTATATGGTTCTGCAAAGACTTCATAGGCATTATCTCTACTTTATGTTGTTTCATATATACTTTCCAAAGACTTTAACCCTATGATGATAAATGAAACAAGGTGGTTATATTATCAAATGGATGATTTAAATTGTTGATATGCATTTAATATAGATAGGATTTCCTAAGTTTAATATGAGAGGTTGTTTTGTGTATATATATGTTGGGATGATTAACCCTATGTAGCCAGATAAAGAATCCAAGGAGGAGTAATTGCAACAGAATGTAGAATAGAGGAATTAATGAGAATGCAGTCCAAATGCTAGACATGACAATCGGTGGAGATAAACATGGTCATCATGGGAGAATAAACACGGGGGGGAAAGAAGACTTATTCTAGAAGCCTCACAGAAGTTTATGAATTTTATTTATGAGCTGTTATGGTTAGAGTTTCTATTTGGATAGGACTCTATTTCCTTTGTTCCAGTTAATAAGTTGATCTCAAAACAATGTCCTGATGTCTAGGGATAAATTGATGATCGCAGTTAGTTAGAAGGTTGCATAAGACTCTCTCATCTTTATATAAGTTAGGGGATGAGTTCGTTGATTAGTTAGTCGATATATTTTACTTTCCATATAGCCGTTACTTTGTTACAATTATCAGTTATTCTAGACATGTTCTATTTTTGAATAAAAATTGAAGAAGATTATGTGTTTGATATGAATTAAATTCAACTATATGTTATGGGATGTGTGAAGATCTAAAGTAGATCTAATCTCCAGAAAAAGTGAGATAGTTCCATGAGCTGGCCACTCAAGGTACTAACTCTCACTTTGTGTATTCTCTTATTTATTCATGCATTTTTAGTTAAACTGTTTCATTCCATCTCATGTGCTATATTGTGAAGCAAGTGAGAAATCTCAATTGATATTTCCAGTAATTGTGAGTCATGAGCAAAGTGTATTTTTTTAATCCTCCGGAGGTTAGGGTTAGCCTTTTCATCATTTTGAGTTGTTTAGATTAAAACTGTAATTTTCTGTTGAATACAGTTATCTTCAGCTTCTGTTGAGGGTGTCTGTAGCAACTAGAAGTTTAGATTATTTTTGTTGCTTTACATTTCTATTTAATGTTTTACATTCATGTGCATTCTAGTGAGTAGAACTGAACAAAATAAGAATTGTATAGGTTAATTTAGAATAGAAATGAGTCTGGAAGACATAGATAATGTAGGCATCATCATAAGTTTATGCTCCTTGGTAAATAATTCAATGTAGGAATGCAATGATAGTGGACTGTTCAGTTAGGTTTAACCCTAAATTTTATTTAAGTCTACAACACATTAGTTTTCCTCTACAAAGATCTTCTAATGCCAATTGAAGTTGATCTTGGAGTGAACCCATTGAAACTCTTTCCCAGATCTTCCTTCAGTTGATAAGCTTCTTCAAGGAACATTGCTCTGATACCAATTATTGAAGTTGGGGTAGACAACTAAGAGGGGGGTGAATCAGTTGTCTCAAAAACTTTAATGTTTGGTACAGTAAATTCCTTTTTACCACTTATTAAAAGATTAATGATATAACCATGAAAAGAAAGAATCAATAACACATGAGTAGAAACACAAATAACACATTTGACACCAAGATTTTAACATGGAAACCTGATTAAGGGAAAAACCACGGTGGGGGTTAACCCACAAATATTATACTTTGTTAAAAGTATTACAAATGGGGAAGGCACATGCCTTCGGGCTCACTGCCTAGAGCTCACTACTCAAAAGAGGCTCACTACCTACAAGAATGATTACAAGAGAATTACAAAATGTTTAAACTAATGAACTGCATCTACAAATGCAGGAATTCAGTTCTGGTTAAGCACAAAACACTGATCTTACACACTTCATCCTTACTCTGCCCTATTTACTATTCTACCATAATCCGGTCCTTAGATTTCTTCTTCTTCACACTTTTCTCTACCTTAATCACACTTACTTTATCATTACTGCACTGCATATCAATTCACTCAAGCCCATCGGCTATATATATTCACCTCAGGAAATTCAATCACTTTTCTGTTGGCCTTATGAAGAACTTAACAAACAATACAAGTACTATGTTCTCTCGGCTGAATCCATACACCAATATTGATGCGTACAAGAAATAACATTTGTAGGTCACTATACATGTCAGCCACTAACATTATATCCGTTGCGCAACTCACCAAAACACTTCTACTAGATCCGCACAAGGATCTAACACAAATCAGCTTGTTCTTCACTGAACTGTTCTGTCATATTAGGACCCGATACTTAGATGCTCATAACTTTTAATCCCTTTGTCACCAGAGGCTGAAATCTTGAATTTGGATTATCCTAACATTCCTCTACACTCCCTCAAATTTGCAACACACAATGATTAAGTAGAGAGATCCACTGACCAAAATACTAAACTTTGCCATATATCAGTGTTCCTGTCTATCTAGGCTAGACAAATCTTAGAACTAACTTCTGATATGATCTGATACTACACTACAGATGTGTGGAATAGACTTAGTTTCTATCAATGAAAACACATGACATGCCTTGTAGTGTCTCTTACCAACACAAGGTTGGCATTACAATCATTTACAAAATAGGTCTTGTCCTAATACAAAATTATGCTAAGGAAATACAACAAAGATGTATGTAGATCATGTCACACCTTAGCAAGGACTCAAACATGATCTTCCACACTACAATACACTTCTACAATCTTCAAGAGATCTCCACAATCACTAGAATTAACCAAGTCGGCTAAGACTGATTATACACTATGTTATCTGAGAACAATCTTCAAACATGATCTCAATTCCTTAACATAGACCAATGTAAAGGTAGGAAAATGATCAGGAGGCATCCACAAGCACATTGTAATCACTAGGAGCAACCACACAAAATCTAACCACTTTATCCATGAGATAATTCACATCAGAGCATATGAACTTTACTGTCTTCAACTATCATAAAAGAAAGATAGCTTACAGACCACCAAATCACAAACCATTGGAGTTGTAGGCACTTATCATCATCCCAGACTTCCCTCTAGAACTATAAAGCAAAATACTTCATTGCGGAGGAATGTGGAGCAAAATACTTTCTCCTTGTCACCAGTGAATAATCAGAAAAATTAGGTTTTACTCTAGTTAATGTAACTCATTCAATTCTTCATACCAGAGGCTCAAGCTCAAGATTAGAAACTTTAGACATGCCTCTAAATAACTTCCAATCCATAGACCAAGATCTTCAATATACAAGAAATGTGGAGCAGTCTTTTGGACTATTCTTCAGTATGCAACACACTATCTTCACTACAATTTACTGCAACTTACTATTTCTTTTAGAGGGACAAATTTTCTCAATATCCTCAACATAAAGCTTCTTAAATAGAATACAGTTGACACCAATGACAACAAAGATATGTTGACATCAATGACAACATCGATTAGGCACATACTTGCAACACTTCTATTATGGCAATTATGTCATCAAAATCAAGATAACCATTTGTTACTTCTATCCATCTAATGATTTCATTGTAGTCATAATAAGATTGTTGTTCTGTGAGATATCTTTCCACATTCACCAATGCTTCATCTTGGCTAGCAAGAGCATTGGAATAAAAGAAAGGTAAAGTGTTGTTAAGAAGTTTAGGTGTTGTATCATTATTATCCTCATCATCATAAGTTTTAGCTAATGATTCCATTCCATTAAGAGAATTTTCATACTCATCATTCTCAATGTGGTGTGTTAAGTCTTCTACTACCTAAGGGTATGTGTTCATGAGAGATGTGTAATAGTCAATATCATATAGTGTCCCAACATTAGTGTGTACAATATGTGTTAAACCTCGAATAACATTAATACCATATTGTCCTAATTTTATCAACTCTCTTATGTTATGATCAATAGGTATAACTTGGTCCTAAAATGATGCAGAGCAAACAGTGGAAGTGGACACTTATCAAAAAAAAAAATTGAACCTTCTAACTCACTATCGGTAGGACTTAATACCATCGGCAAACTTAAAAACTATGTCGTTGACACACTGATCACTTCGATGTCACCTTCGAACCACATTCGTCGGCAAGACTTAGATCATCGGTGAACACTTATGAAGATTTGGCTAATGTGCCGATACACTTGACTTTGTTTGTCTACCCCCGACACTTCGGTGTGACCACTCCCTGTCGGTGAACTCCTTGTTTATTCTCCCGATTTGCTGATGTATGTTGTCTTCGGTGAGACCTAAGCTGTTCTGCACTGATGCACCTCTTATCGGTCCAACATCTTGATCGGTATAACTTCCAAAAGCTTCCCCGAGGGGCTATATTACACCGATGATAACTTCTGTAACTCTGCAACTACGTAGACACTAAACAAGTATATAGAAACAAAAACTCAATAGAACAGAAAACACTATAACTCTAAGGAAGTCATTCCACTAATTTTGAAGAAATCTTAACCAGTGGAATGCTTCCGATTTACATCTCTACAATTAAACCGATCAAAACTTTTTATTGCTTCTTCTCAGGAAAAATATACATACATCAATCTTCTCTGCCTCTGTGTCTATCCCTTAACAAACACAACCCTACTATATAGAATCTCATATCGATGGTTACATAAGGTGGAAAATGAATCACCCTACAACTGCCTCTGCCATTCAGTTACATCCATTCAAATTAGTTACAACCTTTAATGACACGTATATAGACTCAATGTTATACTGTTACTCGGCCAACTATGATTCAATATGGTGCTAAGGCCTTATAGACATGAAAAGACAACTTTGACAAAATAGAGTAGTAGGGATCCTCCTGATCCTCAATGTCTCAGGGTGCTCCTGCACCATATAACCAACCAACAAAGATTTCCAAGTCCCTTGGAAATGTATCTGCAAAACAAAATAGTTTTCATCTCCATCTCTATTTGTCCTGGTCTTTATCTTTCACTCTACCTCTTCAGCTTTAAGCTTCAAATCTTCATATCAATGGAATAGTGGTGACCAACCAATCAACAATTGCAAACTACTATCAGCATTTTAGAGTATCTTCAGGCAACTTCTACTCCTAGCAATGGAGTACTCTCAAACTGATCAAATCCTCAATGACTACAACACAATGCTCAATAAAATGTCCATCCTACACGCTACTACAAACCCATTCCTCTCATCCAACAGCAGATCCTAGAGATGCACTACTACTCTCTCTTGTAGTGGCCTCACTCTGCACCCTCTTCTAGCCAAACCTCTATTGGTGAATTATCATGACAGACCTCATCATCATCTACCCACACACTACAGGAATCCTATTCCTTCTCACAACTAGATGGAACGAGCATCTACAACAGTCTAGCAACTACTGTCAGCCTTCAAAATACTTTGTATGATCTTTGTTTTCAAAATGGTCACCAACCAAACATTTTGCTTCAACTCTTCATCTACCTTCTTAGTGACAGAAATCAAATACACAACTGCCTAGACCTTTCGCTAGCTCTGATACCAATTTGATGTGGAGTGCACAGTGGAAGTAGACACTTTATCAAAAAAATTTAACCTTCAAACTCACTATCGGCAGGACTTAATACCATCAGCAAACCCAAAAAATATTCCACTGACACACCGATCACTTCGATGTCACCTTCAAACCACATTCGTCGGCAAGACTTAGATCATCGGCGAACACTTATGAACATTTGGCTGATGTTCCGATATACTTGACTTCGTTTGTCTACCCCCGACACTTCAGTGTGACCACTCCCTATCGATGAACTCCTTGTTTATTCTCCTGATATGCCGATGTATATTGTCTTTAGTGAGACCTAAGCCATTCTGCACCGATGCACCTCCTATCGGTCCAACACCGTTGATCGGTATAACTTCCAAAAGCTTCCCCGAGGGGTTGTATTACACCGATGACAACTTATGTAACTCTGCAACTACGTAGACACTAAAAACATATACAGAAACAAAAACTCAATAGAACAGAAAACACTCTAACTCTAAGGAAGTCATTCCACTGATTTCGAAGAAATCTCAACTAGTGGAATGCTTCCAATTTACATCTCTGCAATTAAACAAACAAAACTTTTTATTCCTTCTTCTCAAGAAAAATATACATACATCAATCTTCTCTACCTCTGTGTCTGTCCCTTAACAAACACAACCCTGCTATATAGAATCTCATATCAGCAGTTACATAAGGTGGAAAGCGAATCGCCCTACAACCGCCTCTACCATTCAGTTATATCCATTCAAATTGGTTACAATCTTTAATGACATGTATACAAACTCAATGTTATACCGCTACTCGGCCAACTATGATTCAATATGGCACTAAGGCGTTACAGACATGAAATGACAACTTAGACAAAATAGAGTAGGGATCCTCTTGATCCTCAGTGTCTCAAGGTGTTCCTGCACCATGAAAGGAAGCAAGGTATGCGGAAACACTTCCTACACTGATCTAATGAGGAAATACTTATGCAAATTTTTTACTTTTACAGTTACAAATTAAGATGCACATTAACAGAAAGATAAGAACAACTTCCAAATGCAAACACAAAACTCACAACATAAGATATATGTGGGAAAAACCCTTTCCAGGAAAAAACCCCACACTCCAAAGCTGCCCAATATATTATTCAGAAATCACAAAGATTATAATATACTTGTAGAGCAAGCTTTTATAGGAGTATATCCAACTAGAGATCTAGGAGGTAATTCAACCTCTATAAGATTCTTACATACAACCTCCATCTCAAGTTCTTGATATATAGGAGATACAATACAGTACATCACCAATGGTAATTAAAAAATCATGAGCTAAAACCACCCAAAAGTGGTGCCCAAATTATCTCCAATCAAAGATGCATTGTGATGTGCCAAACCACAAACCAACATGTGTAACTCTCCCCTTTACATCTCTTTTATGTGTCCAACATGTTTTTACATTTCCCAAAATAGAAGGTCCAACATCCGGAGGCCATAACTTTTGATCTGGGTCTCTGATTGATGAACCATTTTATGCATCAAAAAGCTTGTGAAGAGATCTATCACCCTATAAGCCACTATACTAGTTATGATAATTTTTGGGATATTTAGAGAAGTATTGATTTTGATAACTGAGTTCAAAACTTTTTCAGCAGTTTCAAAAATAGAAACTTTAATATCTCACAATCCAGATATGATCGTAAGTCGAAACTCACCTCAAATGTTTACTTAGTTGTTCCTCACCTTCTAGGAAAATTTTAGGTCAATCCAAGGTCAATTGAAGGACTTACTAAAAATAGTAAGTCTCACTATTTTTTGTTCATTTAGAAACTTTTGGAAACTTTGAAGGTTCCAGACCATTCTCCAGGATAAAGGGTATTCAAAAAGATCAAAACTAGGAAGAATAGTAATATTTCAAAGTTGCAAGGTTGAGACACTTTTCTTAACATTCTCCCACCTATCAAACACCTTGCAAGAGCAAAGGGATCATCAACACCATGATTTAATTGCTAGGGGTCGTGAGGCCCATAGACTCTGAACACCATCTGAACTTCTCTATGCTCATAGGTTTTGTCAAGGAATCTGCAACATTCATCAAAGTTTCAACTTTTTCCAAGTTTACCTTCCCATCCTCTACCATGTCATGAACAAAATGGTATTGGACATCAATATGCTTAGTCCTTATGTGGAAAGTAGGATTCTTTGCCAAACATATGTCACTCTGACTGACACAACAAATAGTAATCTTCCCTGCATCAAACCTAACATCAGAACACAATCTCTTAAGCTAAATGGCTTCTTTACAAGCATGAGTTGCTGCCATGTACTCAGCTTCAGTAGTGGACAATACGACCATAGGTTACTACTTACTCATCCAAATAAGAGCACCACCAAACATAGTGAACACATAAGCACTGATGGATCTCTTGCTGTCAATGTCACCTACCCAATTTTAACCCACAAATCCACGATTACAAAGTGAATTCTGAGGTCCTATAGGATAACCATGATAAAATAAGGAATACTCAGAAGTACCCTGCAAATATTTGAACACTATCTTCACTACATCCCAATGTACCCATATAGGATTGGTCATAAATTGACTAAGGGCTCCCACTGTTTGGGCAATGTCTAGTCTTGTGTAGACCATCGCATACATCAAACTGCCAACCACACTAGCATAAGGAACTTTGCTCATATCCTTTGTCTCAGAAGGAGACTTTGGACAATCTTCAATAGATAACTTTGTCCCCATTGTAATAAGAACACTCAAAGGTCTACAATCCATCATGCAGAATCTCTCCAACATAGTGTTAACATACTTACTCTGGCCTAACCAAAGTTTTCTATTTTCTCTGTCTCTTCTGATTTCCATTCCCAGAATGTATCGAGTTGCCCTAGATTTTTCATCTCAAACTGTACAGACAACTAAGACTTCAAATCAGAAATCAAACTTTTACCATTACCAATGAGTAACATATCATCGATATACAATGCAATAATGAGAATGCGATCACTATCAAACTTGTAGTAAATAGAATGATCTAATTTCAATCTCTGAAATCTAATACTCAACACAAAGGCATCAAACTTCTGGTACCACATCCTAGGAGACTATTTCAAAACATACAAAGACTTTTTCAACTTGCAAACTAGATTTGCTTTACCTTTCATCACGTAGTGCTCTAGTTGTGACGTATCGATTTCCTCCTCCAAGTCACCATGAAGGAATGTCATCTTTGCATCCATCTGTTCCACTTCTAGATCATACGTTACTGCAAGAGATAACAAGAACTAAATAGATGTCAGCTTTGCAATGGGAGAGAAAATCTCACCATAGTCAATTCCCTCCACCTAAGAATACCCCTTTGCAACCAATCTAGCCTTATATTTTTCAACACTGCTATCTACACCGAATTTCTTTTTGAACACCCATTTGCATCCAACAGGTTTTCATTCCTTCAGACAAAGGCACCAAGCCCCAAGCATTATTCTTTTCCAAAGAAGCCATCTCCTCTCCCATGGTCTCCTTCCAAGAACCTACATCTTTCATACCAATAGTCTCTTTCACAATTCTAGGCTCATCAGTGTTAGAAATCAAAGCAAAAATACAACTAGAATAATGCAATGAATAACCAAACCTATCAAGTTGCTACCTTATCCACGTGGACCTCCTCAAAGGTTGAGGATGAGGTTCTTTATCTTCTTCTAAACTTTTAGAGCTACTAGAGCTCTCCTCATTATTGTTTCAACTTTCTCAAGGGTGGAAGGAAGCTAAACTACATCATCCTTCTTCTCTTCTTTCTCTGGTTGCAAGACAATAGAAGAATGATTGAGCTCTCTGAAGATCATGCTTCTACTATACAGAACTCTCTCAACTACTGGATCCCAAATCTTGTATTCTTTCACATCGATGCCATAATAGATGAAGATACACTTTACAGCCTTGTTCTCCAACTTAGACCTCTTCTCCTTAGGCACATGTGCATATGCCTCACAACCAAATACTTGAATGTGTCTTATTGAAGGATTTTTACCAGGCCATACCTCCATAGGTGTCTTATCAATGAGTGTTGATGTAGGAGACTTGTTAACTAGGTAACAAGTGGTAGCAATAGCTTTAGCCCACAAATTTTGTTCAAGACCATCTCCACTTAGCATACTCCTTGCCCTCTCCATCAATGTTCTTAATGCAGAGCTCCAAGAGATTGATCCAAATCGTCGAAAGTCCACAGTCAAAACACTTCCCTCTATCGGAAAGAGTAGTCTATTCTCCTTCTGACATACCATATCGACTAGACATGGCTTATCGGCATCTTCAAACTATATCACTCTGAGTCATTAGTTACTCCGACACCACCACCGACAGGAAACTCTCTATCTTTTCGATGTATACTATCAGTAACACCTTGCACTATCAGCTCCTCCACTAGGCTTCACTCTGACACTTAGAGTCTTCCTGATGAGCCCTCCAACCGCTTTCATTGGCTAGACCTTATACCATCAGTGAATTTAACATTTGCTCCGCTGATACATTCCATCTCTCTAATGCTTACGTTATTCTGACACCCACAACTATCGGCCAGATACTCTGTGTTGATAAGACTTTCCAAAGTCTCCCTTCTAGTCTCAGTCACTCTAATATCACTATGAAACTCCCGCCGATAGCCTCCTCTGCAACAAATCTTGTAGATTCTATCTGTCGAGCCCTAGCACATAGAGATGCTAGGCTCTCTATTGGATCCTCTGTTCCATTCTGCCATGATCATGAATAAAAAGAAAACAAAATAGTAAACTATGTATAGGGTCCATTCCACTGATTTCAAAGAAATCCACCAGTGGAATGGTCTCAATTTGGCATCTTGACAACAAAAAACTAGATTATGTTCAGCACAATTTTATACACAAAGAATTTATGCAGAACACAAAACTTGTCAACACAAACTGACAAAATTTCTATTTCTTCAATCAAACTTCGTCTCCCCCCTCCTTTGGGATCCTAGTCCTCAAGGTGCTTATAGTTTCTTTCCATTCAGTTCCAACCAGAATACTAGAAGTTGGAGTCGTCACAACTTCCAACCGGAATACCAAAACACTAACTAAACTCAAGACACATGTTTAGCATACGACATGACTTAAACACATCTGAAACACCTAAAAACATGACACAATTGATTTGATCATCCACATACCCTAATTGTCCAAGTTGTTCAAATTGGCTTATCAGGATGCCAAATTTGTAACACTAGTTCACATGATGGGGTCTTTATTACAAACATGAAATCACAACACAAGTCCTACATGAACAAACATAGAAATGCATAAAACCTAACATTATTAAGACTTTAGTCTTCTCCCTTAGATGTATATTTGGCTTGTTGAAGGGGTGCTCCTGCACCATACTCCCCGAGAGAAGAGATCTCAAGCCCACTTGAGATCAGAGTTTGAAGGTCTGTACCATAGTTTGTGATCTAATCTTCAGTCATCCAAACTACCTTTGAATCAGGTTTCCTGTGCCAAGCCACCAAGTACTCCATGTACTCTTTATTCCTTATCTTCTTTGCCACTCTTAAGTGTAAGATCTTTTTCAATTTTGGTGGATCATGCTTAGGAATATCATCATCTGCTATACCCTACAATGGTTCCTGTCCTACATCTACATTATGCTTGTATGGAGTTAAATCACATACATTAAAAATGGGTGACAATCCAAGGTCAGGAGGAAGTTGGATCTCATAAGCATTCTGCCCACACTTCTTCAAAATCTGACACGGTCCAATCTTCCTCTGCATTAGCTTGGTATGTTTACCTTTTGGGAGTCTCTCCTTTTTCAGATTAACCCACACCAATCTCCAACATCAAATTGTACATCTCTCTTTTTCTTATCAGCATATGCTTTGTACTTCAATGTAGTTTGTTGGAGTTGTGTCTTAACTTGATCATGCACGTCCTTGATGGCTGATGCAAAAACTTCTCCATCTGCACTAATAGACTCCCCTATAGGCAGATCTCTCAACTCCAAAATACCCCTTAGATGAATGCCATATGCCACTTGGAAAGGCGACTTCCCTGTACTCCTATTGATGGTGTCATTGTAGGAGAATTATGCTTGTGGTAGGATATTATCCCACTTCTCTCCATGCTACCTTCTCAAAGACCTTAGTAGATTACCAAATGAATGGTTAACCACTTCAGTCTGACCATCTATCTGAGGATGGTAGGCTAATGAGAAGGATAAGTTGGTTCCAAGCTTCCTCCAAAGAGTCCTCCAAAAGTGGCCAATAAATTTCACATCTCTATCTGACACTATGCTCAATGGCAATCCATGTATCCTCACTATTTCTTTGAAAAATAGTTCTGCAACATATGAAGCATCACAAGTGGTTTTGCATGGCAAGAAGTGTGTCATTTTACTAAATCTGTCAACTACAACCAAAACACTATCATATCCCTTCCTTGTTCTAGAAAAACCCAATACAAAGTCCATACTTATGCTCTCCCATGGCCTAGAAGGAATGGGTAGTCACTGATATAAGACTGCATTAGTTGATCTCCCTTTTGCTTTCTGACATATCACACATGCCTCTACAAATCTCCTCACATCTGACTACAACTTGGGCCAATAGTAATGCCTCTTCACAAGATCAAGAGTCTTATCTAGACCAAAATGTCTTGCCATGGCCCCACAATGTTTCTCTCTAATGATATTCAGTCTCATAGAACATCATGGAATGCACAACTATCCACCCTTGAAAAGTAATCCATCTTGTATCATAAATTCAGAGAACTCAGCATGATATTTATCACCAAAGGAAGTACATACCTTGTATATCTCTCCAAAGTCTTCATCAGCATCATACATGGCCTTCAAAGAGTCAATGCCAACACTCTCCAACTAGATCTGATTTATGGTTAGAGCCCTCCTACTCAAAGCATTTGCTACCTTGTTCTTGACCCCTTTCTTGTGCTTGAGTGTGAAGGTGAAAGCTTGCAAAGTCTCCACCCACTTCATATGCCTATGGTTCAGCTTCTCTTGACTATTTATGAAACTAAGGGCCTGATTATCTGTGAACACTATGAATTCTTTTGGCATCAAGTAATGCCTCCACTTTTTGAGTGACTGTACTAGAGCATACATCTCCAAATCATATGATGAATATCTCTTCTTAGCATCATTTAGTTTCTCACTAAAAAATGCAATAGGCCTACCTTCTTGACTAAGTACTGCTCCAATTGCCATGTGGCTCGCATCACATTCCACTTGGAAAATCTTGTTGAAATCAAGAAGTACAAGAACTGGCTGCTCTGCCACCTTCTTCTTCAATGTTTCAAATGAATCATCTGCCTCCTTTGTCCAAGTGAATCTACACTTCTGCCTCCTCTTATGGTGTCAAGCATGGGTGCACAAACATGACTAAACCCTTTTATAAACTTCCTATAGAATGTTGCTAACCCATGGAAACTTCTAACATCATTCATAATTCTAGGAGTTGGCCAAGACAATATGGCACTTACCTTCTCTTGATCCATTTTCAGTTTTCCCTTTGAGATGACAAAACCCAAGTAGATGATCTCCTCCTACATGAAGAAACACTTCTCCAAGTTGATCATTAGTTTCTCTTCATGTAACCTTTTGAGGACCAAGTCTATATGTTTGAGGTGCTCTTCCCTTGTATTACTGAAAATCAGGATGTCATCTAGATATACTATGACAAATTTGCCTATGAATTCCCTCAAGACCTCATTCATCAACCTCATAAAGGTACTAGGGGCATTGGATAAACCAAAAGGCATGACCTTCCACTCATATAACCCCTCATTAGTCTTGAATGCAGTTTTCCATTGATCTCCTGGCCTAATCCTAATCTGATGATAGCCACTCTTTAGATCTATTTTTGTGAAATATTTAGCACCCCCCAAGCAATCAAGAAAATCTTCTATTCTAGGGATTGGGAACCTATACCTGATTGTTATTTTGTTGATAGCCCTTGAATCCTTACAAAGTCTCCAAGTGCCTTCCTTCTTTGGTGCTAGGACAGCCGATACTGCACATGGGCTTAAACTCTTGCCAATTAGGCCTGTGTCCAACAATTCCTCAATCTGCCTTGCTACCTCTGCATTCTGTTCTGGGGTAAGCTTGTATGCCACCTTATTTGGAAGTGTAGATCTTGGGATCAGATCTATGCAATGGCTGATATCCCTTATAGGTGGTAGGGACCTTGGCATTCTGTCAAAGATGATGCCTTTATACTTGTCCAATAGCTCTTGGACAGCCAGATCTATGAACCTTTGCCTTTTCTCTCCCTTGACTTCCTGTTGCTGCTCCTTGTTCACCTTCAAGCATGGGATTAAAGCATATGCAACTGTACCTTCTTCTACTATCTCTTTCATGAATTGTTTGCCTTCTACCATCATCACCTTGACTTCTTTCACCTTTGATTCCACCTCATTCTCCATTAGTGGTAGCAACTCTATCACCTTACCATCCTTGGTGATTGAATATGTGTTTCTAACTCCATCATGGTGTGCTTTCAAGTCATATTGCCATGGTCTCCCAAATAGGAGATGGCAAGCATCCATCTTGGCAATGTCAAACAATAATCTGTCCTAGTATGTTCCAATTTGAAATTCTACCCAAGCCTGCTCTTCCACAACTATTTGCTGACCTTGAGTGAGCCATGAGACCTTCTATGGGTATGGATGTGGCAATTTTCTAAGCTAATATTTTCTACCATTTCAATGGACACAAAATTTTTAGTGGATCCGGAGTCAATCAGAACTTTACATACCTTTCTTCCTGCCTTGCAAGTAGTTATGAAGAGAGACTTCCTTTGTGGGGGTTCTTTGTCAGGCACCTTCATGGTGATCATTGCTCTCCTCATCATCAAAGCTTCTCCTCTTTTAGGATACCCATAACTATCAGGAGCATTCACACTTTGAAAAGTGTTTGAGTTTGTTACACTTTAACAATCAGACTCTTGGATTAGATTTGTCCTCCTTTCTCCCATTGAACTTGTTGCCTTTTCTGGATATCTGTTGGCTATGTGGCCTTCTTGATTGCAATTATAGCATCTGAGAGGTCCTCTGCCCTGAGATCTCCCTCTAAATGATGGTCTTCTGCCCCTAAAATTTCCTCTTTGATTATAACTTCCCCCTTGAGTTTGACTGTTGTCTCCTTTGCTGCTCTCTTGATTGTATTCACCTTAGTGTCCAAATTCATTTCCTTGGCCTCTTAAAGGACTTCATCCACCTCTTTACTATCTTCCTCTTCATCTATTGTTCTGCTCTTGTCTTCTCTTTAATTTCTCTTCCACTTTGAGTGCCAATTGGTAGCACTTTTGGACTGTATCTGGGTTATGCAGATTTAAATCTTCTTGAATGGCAAACCTCAATCCATTGAGGTACCTTGCCACCTTTTCATCCTTGCCCTCCTTTACCTTTTCCTTGACACATAGTTTCATGAACTCTTTAGTGTATGAACGGACATCTAACTCCTTCTGCTTCAAGTTTTGTTTCCTCTTCTGTAATTGGATGTTGTAATCCAATGGAACATAGGCTTCCTTCACTAAAGCCATCATCTTCTTCCAAGTAGCAACTTTGTTCTTTCCCTCTTTCACCCTATCATCTTGGATGAAAGTCCACCAAGTTAGTGCAGCCCCTTTCATTTTGGATTGGGCCATCTTCACCCTTTGGTGGTCTGGTATCTCCTCGATCTCAAAGAAATTATTCAAGGAGTCAATCCACTCCATCACTGAATTAGGATCCATTTTTCCTGTAAACATGGGTAGGTCTAGTTTCATATCCACGGTCCTTCTCTCCATGGATGTGAGGGCATTGATCAAGGGTTTCTGGTCTACAAAAACCTCCATCTCTTCCTACCTAAGGATCCTCTATTCATCCCCGTCTTCTTCATCACTAGAATCTTCTTCTCCCTTCTCTACTTTGTCCCTCAACTTCTCTAACTCATTTCTCAGGGCCTGATTCTAAGTCCTAACTGCTTTGCTCTCTGCCAATTACTTCTTCACTAGAACAGCCAACTCAGCATTGGTCATCTTCACCAGGTACTCTTGCGACCCCTCTTCTTCTGACATCTTGTCTTCTTCTTCTACCCAAAGGATACTCCTTTGCTCTAATACCACTTGGTGTAGAGCTCCAAGAGATTGATCCAAATCCTTGAAACTCCATAGTCAAAACACTTCCCTCTATCGGCAAGAGTAGTCTATTCTCCTTTTGACATACTCTATCGGCCAAACATGGCTTATCAGCATCTTCAAACTATATCACTCCGAGTCATTAGTTACTCTGATGCCACCATCGACAGGAAACTCTCCATGTCTTTCCAATGTATACTATCGGTAACACCTTAAACTATTGGCTCCTCCACTACACTTCACTCCGACGCTTAGAGTCTTCCTAATGAGCCCTCCAACCGCTTTCATCAGCCAGACCTTATACCATTGGCGAATTTAACATTTGCTCTGTCGATACATTCCATCTCTCTGATGCATACGTTATTCCGGCACCCACAACTATCAGCTAGATACTCTGTGTTGATAAGACTTTCCAAAGTCTCCCCACTAGTCTCAGTCACTTCGATATCACTATGAAACTCCCACCGATAGCCTCCTCTACAACAAATCTTGTAGATTCTATCTATCGATCCTTAGCACATAGAGATGCTAGGCTCTCTATTGGATCCTCTATTCCATTCTGCCATGATCATGAATAAAAAGAAAACAAAATAGTAAACTATGTATAGGATCCATTCCACTGATTTCAAAGAAATCCACCAGTGGAATGGTCTCAATCTGGCATCTTGACAATAGAAAACTAGATTATGTTCAGCATAATTTTATACAGAGAATATACCCAAAACAATTCGATACACAAAGAATTTACGCAGAACACAGAACTTGTCAACACAAACTGACAGAATTTCTATTTCTTCAATCAAACTTCATCTCCCCCCTCCTTTGGGATCCTAGTCCTCAAGGTGTTTATAGTTTCTTTCCATTCAGTTCCAACTGGAATACTAGAAGTTGGAGTCGTTACAACTTCCAACCGAAATACCAAAACTCTAACTAAACTCAAGACACATGTTTAGCATACGACATGACTTAAACACATCTAAAACACCTAACAATATGACACACTTGATTTGATCATCCACATACCCCAATTGTCCAACCTGTTCAAATTGGCTTATCAGGATGCCAAATTTGTAACACTAGTTCACATGATGGGGTCTTTATTACAAACATGAAATCACAACACAAGTCCTACATGAACAAACATAGAAATGCATAAAACCTAACATTATTAAGACCTTAGTCTTCTCCCTTAGATGTATATTTGGCTTGTTGAAGGGGTGCTCCTGCACCAGTTCTATTCATCCTCTCTACAAATCCATTCTATTGAGGGGTATACAAAGTTGTCTTGTGCCTCTCAATCACCTATTCTTTACAGAAGTTGTCGAAATCTTCTAAATAGAACTCACCACCATTGTCAGTCCTCAAACACTTAATCTTTCTATCCTTCTAATTCTCTACAAGAGCTTTGAACTCTTTGAATCTATTAAAAACTTCATATTTACTTCTAAGGAAATACACTCATGTTCTTCTACTATAGTCATCAATGAATGAAACAAAGTAAACAAATTTTGAAATTGAAGGAACATTAATAGGACCAAACACATCAGATTGAATCAAGTCCAACACCTCAGAAGATTTGTTAGAACTGGAATAAAACTAAACATGATTTTGTTTTCCATAAATGCAATGTTCATAGAAATCAAACTCAAGGTTACAATTGTTCATACCCTTAACAAGATTATTATTCTTCAGGGTCCTCAGAAGCTTTTCACCAAAGTGACCAAGCCTTTGGTGCCATAACATTATCTTCTTAGCTGGAAGTTTCATCTCTATAGAATGAGCACCCTTAGGTACCTAGAAAGCACGACCATCAAAAGTAGATGCAATAGTCTTTTTTGCTGATGATTCCAATGGTGAGGATGAAGACTCTGAAGCTCTCTTCTTGAAAAAAGAGGCACTATTACACTAAACTTTGCATGCATCAAGCTGAAACAGAGTGCCAATCCAAACACCCTTAGCCAAAACCATAGATCCTCTAGTCATCTTGCATCCTCCATTCAAGAAAACAACCTACACACCCACATCATTCAATTTACTTATAGAAAGAAGGTTCCATGTCAAACTAGGGATATGCAAAACACCATTGATTCCCTTTACTCATCCATTAGGGAATTGAATCAAGTCCCTTCCATGGCCAACAATATCTAGGTGAGAATCATCACCCAAGTACACCTTTCCACCATTGTATTCTTCATACTTTGAAAACCAGCCCTGATGCAAGGTCATGTGAAAAGATGCACCAGAGTCAATAAGCCACACATCCTTAGATACATGCATTACCAAGGTAGTGACAAATGCTTCTCCTTCATCTTGAGAGGACTTGTCAAAATCCGAATCATAATTCTTCTTCTTTTTCTTTTTCTCCTCCTTGCACTCCTTGCAGAAGTGACCAGGTTTGCTATAGTTCCAACACTTGACCTTGGACTTTTCAGGAGACTTAGATCTCCCATGGGATTTGGATCTTCCTTTTTCTTCCTTCCTCTTATCCTTTTTCTTTCCCTTCTCTTTAGATCTACTATGAACCACAAGAGCCTCCTTAGCTGATTCGGAAGATTTTCTCTGCATCTCTTTAGACAACAACAAATAAACCACTTCATCCTTCTTGAAGGTGGTAGTGGTAGTCCCAATGGTCATAACAAGGTGGTCCCACAAATTTGGTAAGCAACATAATAATGTCATACATCAATCCTCCTCCTCCATATTCACACCAACGGAAGTCAACTAGGTAACAAGCATATTGAATGTATTCAAGTGATCAGCAACAAATCCTCCATCTTCCATCCTCAGAGAATACAATTGCTTTCACATGAATAACTTGTTCACCTGGGATTTACCCTGATAAACATCTCCAAGTTTCTTCCAAAGTTCCTTTGTTGTCTTCTCTTCATGGATATTCAGGAGCACTGAATCAGCCAAACAAAGTCTTATCAAACCCTTAGCTTTTCGATCTTTGAAATCCCAGTCTTATTAAGACATTGACGTTGGTTTTGTACTAGATACAGCTTCCCATAAATCCTGATCTACAAGCACATCCTCCATTTTGAGTTTCCACAACTCAAAATTACTACCATTAAACTTCTCTATCTCAAACCTCCCAGATGTGCTTTCCAGCTCTTACCTGCAACAAAGATTTCAAAATCCTCTACACAAGCTCCCACTCAAATGAAGATCAACTCAAAAAACCCTCTACCCAACAACTAGAACCAAAGGTGATCATGCTCTGATATCAATTGTAAGGAAGCAAGGTATGCAGAAACGCTTCCTACACTGATCTAATGAAGAAAGACTTATGCAAATTTTTTACTTTTTTACAGTTACAAATTAAGATTGACATTAACAAAAAGATAATAACAACTTCCAAATGCAAACACAAAACTCACAACATAAGATATACGTGGGGAAAATCCTTTTAGGTTAAAAACTCCACACTCTAATGCCACACAATGTATTATTCAGAAATCACAAAGATTACAATATACTTGCAGAGCAAACTTTTACAGGAGTATATCCAACCAGAGATCTAGGAGGTAACTCGACATCTATAAGATTCTTACATACAACCTCCATCTCAAGTTCTTGATATATAGGAGATACAATACAGTACACCGCTAATAGTAATTACAAACCATGAGCTAAAACCACCCAAAAGTGGTGCCCAAATTATCTCCAATCAAAGATGCTTTGTGATGTGCCAAACCACACACCAACACATGTAACTCTCCCCTTTACAGCTCTTTTATGTGTCCAACACATTTTTACATTTCCCAAAACAAAAGGTCCAACTTTCGGAGGCCATAACTTTTGATCCTGGTGTCTGATTGATGAACCATTTTATGCATCGAAAAGCTCATGAAGAGATCTATCACCCTATAACCTGCTACACTAGTTATGACAATTTTTGAGATGTTTAGAAAAGTTTCAATTGCACTAATTGAGTTCAAAACTTTTTCGACAGTTTAAAAAATTAGAAACTTTAATATCTCACAATCTAGATATGATCTTGAGTCGAAACTCACCCAAGATGTTTACTTAGCTATTCCGCACCTTCTAGGAAAATTTTAGGTCAATCCGAGGTCAATTGAAGGACTTACTAAAAATAGTAAGTCTCACTATTTTTAGCTCGTTTGGAAACTTTTGGAAACTTTGAAGGTTCCAGACCATTCTCTAAGATAAAGGGTATTTAAAAAGACCAAAACTAGGAAGAATAGTAATCTTTTGAAGTTGCAAGGTTGAGACACTTTTCTTAACAGGTCCGCTACCCTTTCATTTTCCATAAATGATTGAAAATCAACTAGTTCGTTGTCAAGTTTGTTTATTTTCTCATCAGTTACATGTGTTATCACATCAATAGGATCCTCGACATCATGAAATATTTGTTCTTATATTGTAGTTGTAGGAGGCATGATGTCTTGCATAAGTTGTGTTTCTCCTGTTATTGGGAAGGTATCAGTGATTTCATTGTCTTGTACTAGTATATCCTCATGGGGAGAATCATTTTTGAAAGGATGACCAGAGGACAAGTTTATGTCATCATCACATGTAGTAGATATATGATAAGTTCTATCACAATTATCTTTCTCATTGCTACTCATGGAGATGAACTCAGTTAAGCTTTCTAATATCGTAGGAAGTTCACTTATGAGTGTTAAAAATTGGTCAAAATCAAGATCTTTGATAAATGCATGCAAAGATACAATGGAAAAATGACATGAAGGTGCCATGTGTATGTTAAAATCAGTGCCAAATCAGATTTAAAATGGCTTTCAAAACTTATGCAAGAACCAGTGCAAAAGTATGTATGAAAATAACCTCAAATGCTTGATTTTTCAACTTTTTCCAATGTAAACAAGTGATAGAAGAGGTGTTGTAAGGAAATTGATCAAGGGAAGAAAATAATATTTCTAATATAATTCCAATAAAGCAATAATATACTTCACAACACACCTTTTATGCATTCCTATAATTATGATAAATCAAAGCCTAGTGAGAATATACATAAAATATGCAATTTTTTCACAAAATTTCAATGCAAAGGCTTAATAGAAAGGGTGTTGTAAAGAATTTAAGAAGGGGAAGAATATTATAACCCTAATAACAGAAAATTAATGTATAAAAATCCTTCACAACACACCTATGATGCAATTCTATAATGATGATAAATCAAAACCTAATGAAAATACACCTAAAATATGCAATTTTTTCACAAATTTTCAATGCAAAGGCCGAATAGAAAGGGTGTTGTAAATAAATTGAGGAGGGGCAGAAGATTATAACCCTAATAATATCCAATCAATGCATCAAAATCCCTCACAACATGCTTGTAATGCAATTCTAGAGAGATGATAAGGCCATATCTAGTGAAAATGCAAGGTTTTCAAACCCTAGACATGAAATTTTGCAAGAAAGTCACTATGATGAAACACTATAGTTATAAATCAGTCTTAATGAGTGTTTTGAAAGGGTATTAAAATCTAAAACAAGATTTTGACTACAAGCCCTAGCTAATGCAAAACTAGGTTATATGGAAAAATGCACAATTTCAAGCAATTTTTATCAATTTATGCATGAAAATGCAATGCAAATGAATGGTGAATAAAGAATTTCTATATTTTAAATCAGATCTGATGATAATGATATAAGTTTATCAAAATTAAATGTAAACTAATTCAAATTATTTGAAAATGCAATCTAAAAATGCCATTTTTAAAAAAAAATTCAATTTAAAAAAAAAAATTATAATTTTTCAAATGTAATAAGATGAAAAATAAAATGAATGAATGCAAATATGAAGTACAAAACTCAACAAGGTGCAAAATTCAAAATAAATTGGGTTCACCAAAATGTTTAAGATGAAATAGAGGTGGTTGGATGGTTTTAAGGGTTTGTGTTGATCCTCCTTTCACCACTAAACATTCAAGGACATTCAACTGAGTAGAGAACTCTATTGTAGATATCATGTCACTTGGAACATAGGGGAAGATTGAAATAGTGTGAATTTTTGTTTAATTAAGTCCAATTATGCTCAAAACCCTAATTTCATAAAATCGTAAACAAACAAACAAATTACGAAAAATGATCACACACAGAGATATAAAATGACAACCAAATACATACCAAATTTTGAATTTTAGTGTGCAGAAAAGTTGGGGACTAATAAGCGAGTGCCCTAGTCCAGTATAACTTCTTTTGTCAGGATCTCTAAAGAATGTCTGTAACTTGTTCCCGTCATCACAAAGATTTCACTGCTTCAGAATCTAGAGGACTAATGAACAGGAACCCAAGTCCAAGCCCTACTTTTCTTCTCAGATCTACAATTTTGATAGTCTGCACTACTATCCTGCAACTCCACTTGTTTCAATTCTAAAACTTGTAACCTGCAATCACATAAATGTGGGTTGGGGGTTGTGGTGTTTAGAGACTTGCCTCAGTCAAGCCCTGAAGAGACATTCAAGTCTTCCGAACATGATTGTCAAATAATGAGTACATATCCCTATGGGATAGAGGAAAAATCCAAATGATAAATGATATCAAAAAAAAAAAATTTATCACCTTGTAGTGTAGATCTTACATAAATGAAAGTTCTTAAATCACATGAGAAGATGAAGTTAAATCTAAAATCACAAACACAATAACAATGCTTTTCTCTTGCAACAATGAATATCTTGAAATCACAAGTATGCCTAAAGTTTGCAATCATCTTCTAGTTTACAAGTGAATCACTAATCATGCTTATATATGAAACTACAAACATTCCCATTAAGAATTTTGTAATTCAAACTTGGGATGTCAGCATAGGACCTAATAACGGTCATATAACCGACACCCAAAAATAGGTCCTGACCTAAAATAAGGCAAGACAAGGGTGCAGGCGCCCAAGTCCTCCCCCCTATTTCAGGCAAGATTCATGCTAAGCACACCACCCAGTCCCATTTTCCATGAAACTTTAGGGTTTTCTCATTAGGAGTCACCATTAACAAGCAAGATGACCTAAATGCATTCTAAAGGACCTAGGAGATAAACCCTAAGAGGGAAAAACCCCCAAGGGGACATTTTCTGACATAACTCTCTCTCTCTCTACCCCCTCTCCCTATCTCTCTCTTAGCCCCTCTCTATCTCTCTATCTCCCTTTTTTTCTCCCTAGATCTAAATCTCTATCTATTTATATCTCTCCCTTCTCTTTGTTTGCCTCTCTCTCCCCCTCCCTTTCTTTCTTTCTCTCTCCCTTTCTATCTCCCTCCCTTTCTCCTCTCTATCCCTCTCTACCTTTCTCTATCCCTCTCTACCTCTCTCTATAGAGAGAGTTAGAGAGAAATAGAGGAATGAGAGAGGTAGAAATAGATATAGAAAGAGGGGGAGAGAGATAGAGACTGAGGGAGAGATAGAGAGGGGGAGAGAGATAGAGATAGAGAGAATATAGAGAGATAGAGATGGGGAGAGGGAGAGATGGAGAGATGAAGAGATAAAGAGAGAGAGGATATATAGAGAGATAGAGAGGGGGAGTATAGAGACAAGGGAATAGAGATAGAAATATAGAGAGGAAGACATGGAGATAGAGAGACAGCATTTGATAGATGGAAAGATAAAGAGAGATAGAGATATAAAGTTAGAGAGAGGGAGATAGAGGGAGACATAGGGAAAGGGAGAGGGAGAGGGAGAGGGAGAGGGAGAGGGAGAGATAGAAAGATAAATAGGTAGAGATGGGGAGATAGAGCTAAAGAGAGGGAAAATATACAAAGTTGGATAGATAGAGAGAGAGAGAGGGAGATAGAGAGGTAAAGGGAGATATATAAAGAGATAGCCAGATAGATAGAAAGCATTAGAGGGGGAGGTATAAATATAGTAAGAGAGAAATATAAAGAGATAGAGAGAGGGGGTAGAGATAGAGATAGAGGGGGGGGATAGATAGAGAGATAGCATTAGAGAGAGGGAAAGATAGAGAGAGATATAAAGTTAGAGAGAGGGACACATAGAAAGAGGTATGAGGAGAGGGAGAAATAAAGAGAGATAGAGGGAGGGATACATAGAAAGATGTAGGGGGAGAGGGAGAAATGGAGAGAGATAGAGAGAGGGAGACATAGAGAAATAGAGAGGGGGGGACATAGAGGGATAGAGAGGGAGAGGGAGAGAGGGGGAGAGATAGAAAGAGATAGAGGGAGGGAGACATAGAGAGATGGAGAGGAAGAGGGAGAGGGAGAGGGAGAGAGGGAGAGATAGAAAGAGATAGAGGAGAGATGGAGAGATAGACTAAGAGAGAGGAAATATATGGGAAGTGGGGCATATAGAGAGGGAGAGAGAGAGAGATACAAAGAGATGGATGGGGAGGGAGAGAGATAGTGAGGGTTGGAAATGATCAATGATTTTAAGGCATAGTTCTTATTATGGGGGTCGATGATGTAGTTCTCCCTCATAGGGTCAAGGTGTAACACTTCTTGTGAGGGTCAAGGGGGAAAAGCCTCCTGAATGCCTCTTGAATGCATCACCTAACCTCTTCTTGAATAGGCACTCTCTTTGAGTGTAGTAGCAACAATCATGGCTTATTTCTCTCTAGGATTTTATCTGAAGAAGGTGACCTGGTATTCAAGCTTGAAAATCTCATAAAAAATGCTTAGAGGACTACCACTTTCTTTAACTTGACTTATTGTTTTTCTTAGATTCTATGCTAGGTCTCTTGCATAAGAATAGGTCCTCCTATTGCTAAGGAAAGGCTTGATGATGCTTTTGAATAGTTACAACTACCCTTAGATAACTACAAGATGATAGGAGCCTACTAATTCCTAAAATTTGACTAAGTTTTGTTATCAAGTGTTATGAAGTAAAAAGTGGCTACATGTCTTTTTACCTCCTAGTTTAGCTCCTAGGTCCTATTAGCTTGATTATACATTCTAATTGATCATTCCAAAGGAAATTTACTAACACCCATGACATTTTTGACCCTTGGGACCTCCTTTATCTTAACCCTAACCTAATTTGGGCCTCTAGACTTGGGTGACAACTGCCCAAGTCTTTCCTGATTGGTTGGGGCTAATTAATGGCATGTTAAGTTGGACCCTTCCAAAATGTTCCTCCTTGTCGGCTTTTTTATTCAAATTTGTAAATGTTAGTGGAAAAGCATATATAAGTGAGTTTATGACTTCATTTTAAACCTAGATGGATAACAAAAACTTATGATATTAGAGCGAAGAGCATTCAAGGCATTGATTATGTTATCATTGTTGATTTATGTTTGTATTTATGTGTTTGTTGCAGATATGGCATCATCATCCATCTCCTTATGAGTTGAATAGCTTTCATCCTCCTAAGGACATCACTATTAGAAATGCAGGTGCAAACCACACAATAGAAATCAGATCCAAACCTTATTTATGTGCTTTAAACAATGTAGAATCAATGGAAATTGCAATATAAATTAAAACCCATTACATAGAAATAACATGCATCAAGAACTAAACACATAACATAGTATGTAACATGGAGAATACCCTTTTGGGTAAAAACCTCCACTAAGAAAAGAGGCTCCAAGTTGTATTATCTTCAAATATGAGATTACAATACATGCACTTCCTCTCCTCTCCAGTCTTCAATCCAGCACCACCTATTACTCTCAACTCTAATAAAAATGTAGTACAAATATCCTTATAAAAGGTGGTTGCCTTCTAAGGAAAGATAATTGACATAATATCAACCATCAGATCTGTGACCTAATGACAAATGGTCTAGATTTACAATGATAAAACCCCCTACGATCCCCTATCATGGGTGAGTTAGCATTGAGGAACAGATATAAACATCTAGCTAAAATAAGACCACTACTAGTGAAACCTTTCATCCCTTATGATTGATTTACAAACAATAGTAGGAGTAATTAATTACATAGGATTTACAAGGTTTATGGCACCTTAATCCTAACATTCTCCCACTTGACATCATACATTCTACATACCCATAGGAAAACCATAAAATAATCAGGCACTAGAAGCAAGCCCCATGGCCTTTCTGCACCAAACAAATTTCTCTGTGCTCACAAGCTTGGTCAAAGAATCTGCAACATTCTCCTGAGTGTCTACCTTCTTCAACTCAATTTGTCCACTTGTAACCATTTCTCAAACAATGTGATACTGTACACCAACATGCTTAGTCTAAGCATGATACATAGGATTCTTGGCCAAACAAATAGCACTTTGGCTATCACAACCAATCTGAATGTTTCTGTAACCAAAACCAATACTTGTACACAATCTCTTCAACCAAATTGCCTCCTTAGAGACATAAGTAGCATCCATATACTCTGCTTCTATGGTGGACAAAGTAACTATGGGTTGCCTCTTACTCATCAAACTCACTGCTCCTCCAAACAAAATACATAGCCACTAGTTGACCTTTGACTATCCAAGTCACCTACCCAATTTGCATCAACAAAATCTTGTATGTCCAAAGATTTATCAACATTATCAGTACTAGAATAGACCAAACAAGAATTAGGAGTACCTGTAAGATATTTAAGCACCTTCTTTGCATAATTCCAATGTTGTCTACCAGGGTTAGACATAAATCTACTCAAAACTCCCACTACTTGGGCAATATCTAGACTAATGTAAACCATTGCATACATCAAACTCCCTACAACACTAGCATATGGCACATTAGACATATCCTCAAAATCATCTTCATTCTTTGGACGTATATCTAATGAAAGCTTGTGCCAATGGGTAAAGTAACTCTAACTAGGTTGTAGTCCTGCATATTGAATCTCTACAAAATGGTATTCACATATTTACTTTGAGACAATAAAAGACTTATGTTACCTTTGTCCCTCCTTATCTCCATACCCAGAATATACCTGGTAGCTCTAAGATCTTTCATATCAAATGCACCTGAAAGTTGAGTTTCAGCTCACTAATCATACCCTTAGTATTGCTAAAAAACAACACATCATCAACATAAAATGTAATGACTAGTATAGAATCATCAACACAATAAATGTAAACACAGTGATCCTCCTCACTTCTAACAAAACCCAATTTCAACACAAATGAAACAAACTTTTGATACCACATTCTGGGGAACTATTTCAAATGATACCCTGTAGGTTGTTGCATATAAATTTCTTCTTCAAGATCTCCATGCAAGAACACAGTCTTAACATCCATCTGCTCAATCTCCCAATCATAAGTTATAGAAATGGATAAAAGAAATCTAATAGAAGTCAATTTAGCAACAGGAGAGAATATCTCACCAAAATCAACTCCCTCTCTCTGGGAGTAGCCCTTGGCTACCAGTCTAGCCTTGTACTTCTCCAATGACCCATCTACTCCAAACTTCTTCTTGAAGACCCACTTACAACCTATGGCCTTTCTTCCTTTGGGCAAATGAACAATATCCTAGGTGTTACAAGATTCTAAAGCCATCATCTCCTCCTATATGGATAACTACCAAGACTCGCTATCATCTACAAGAATAGCTTCCCTATAGGATATAGGCTCATCGTCAGTACTCAATAAAGCAAATACACAATAGAAATCTGGTGGGCTATACCTGTCAACTAGGTTCCATTGTCTTGTGGATCTCCTCAAGGGTGGAGTAAGAGATTCTACTTGTTCTTCTGCATGATCAACTACACCAACTTCCTCTGTAACAATAGATTCATCTTCATCAGAACTACTTGAATTTTCTTCTTCTTTTTCACCTCCCAATCCATCATTGTGTTCTTTTTGAGGCACATCTTGTTGCTCTAAATCAAAGTGCACTCTCTTTACCTTTTCTTGTTTTTCTTTTAGTTGCTAAGGTTCAGAAATAGCTCTAAGTTCCCTAACAATTACATCTCTAGAATAGATAATCTTATGGGTTAGTAGATTCCAAAGCTTATAATGTTTGACATTATCACCATATCCAATGAATGAACACTTCTCTGCTTTTGGATCTAACTTAGATCACTTTTCCTTAGGCACATGAACAAAAGCCTCACAGCCAAAAGCCCTTAAATGTGAAATAGAAGGTTTCTTACCTGTCCACACTTCATAAGGTTTTGAATCAAGAGCCTTACAAGGAGATCTATTAATCAAGTAGAAAGCAATACACACAGCCTCTACCCAAAAGCATTTATCCAACTGTGCATCACTCAGCATACTTCTAGCCCTTTCCATGATTGTTCAGTTCATCCTTTCTGCAATACCATTCTATTGTGGTGTATGCGGAGTTGTCTTTTGTTTTATAATACCTGCATACTTGCAAAACTCATCAAATTCCTTAGAGTAATATTCTCCTCCATTGTCAGATCTTAATATTTTTATCTTAAAACCTGATTGGTTCTCTACTAAGACTTTGAAATCCTTAAACTTAGTGAAAACTTTAGATTTGTGTTTCATAAAATAAATCCAAGTAAATCTAGATACATCATTAATGAAGGTGACAAAATAAATAGATTTTCTGATAGATTCGTTATCCAAAGGCCCAAACACATCTGTATGAATAATTTCTAACTTCTCTTTTGCTCTATTGCTTCCTAAAGGAAATGATTTTTTGTTTTGTTTACCAAACACACAATGCTCACAGAAATCAAAGTGCTGATCAGAATAAGAGAAACCATCCAACAAATTTTTATTCTTAATAGTTTTTTGTACATTATTGCTTGTGTGACCCAATCTGTGGTGCCACAACATATATGTATTTTTAGTACTATCCTCAGATACATATGAGGCATTACAAACTGTAGTGGCTTCAAGTTTGAACAAGTTTCCCAATCTCTTCCCCTTCGTTAGCACCAAGTTCCCTCTCACCAATCTACAACCATGCTTGTCAAAAGTCACATGCATTCCCAAATAATTCAACTTTGAAATAGAAATCAAATTTCTAGCTAATCCAGGAATATGATTAACACCAAGGAGGGTTTTAATCCTCCCATCACTAAAACACAATAGTACCTTGCCTTTCCCAACTATCAGATATGTAAAGTTGTACTGAAGGTACACATTACCACCATCATATTCTTCATATGTGGAGAACCATTCCTTATGCGGGGTCATATGGAATGAGCATCTTGAGTCAACCAACTAGTGATCATTAGAAATAGTATTGCAAGCAGAAAGTAAAACATCTTCACCTGCATTCAAGGACCTATCAAAAGCATTCTCCCAATGTTTCTTTGGGTTTCTGCACTCCTTCACATGTCTCCTTTTACCACAGTTCCAACACTTAACTCTATTCTTCTTCCTAGGAATCTTAGATCAACCCTTAGACTTGTCCTAAGCCCCTTTGTGATCTCCTATTGGCCCTCTTTCCATAGACCTTTCCCTAACACTGAGACCATCCCTTGAACTATCCAAACTTTTCTTCCTCAATTCATGTGATAGTAGAACTAAAACAAGAGCATCCAACTTCAGATCTATGAGATTAGTAGTGATAGCCAAAATAACATTCTCCCATGACTCAAGTAAAGAACAGAGAAACAATATACATTTATCTTCCTCATTCACCTCAACTTCTATAGATTCTAGTTGACTCAATAACAAATTAAATGAATTCAAATGCTCTGTAACTGATTCAACCTCTTTCATTTTCATGGAAAATAACTTACACTTCAAATAAAGCTTATTTACCATACTCTTGGTTTGGTAGATATCAACTAGATGCTTCCATAAGTTATGTGTAGACTTCTCACTTGCAACATTTAGTAGAACAGAATCTACAAGACACAACTGGATTGTACCTCATGCCTTTTTATCTAGTCTTTCCCACTCATCAGGAGCAACATCATCAAGGTTCTTCTCTTTCTCAAGAGCCAACCACTATTTTCTTTCTTCCAACAAATCCTCCATTTTTAGCTTCCGCAATTTGTACCCCATACCATTGAACTTTTCAATGTCCAACTGAGAGGTAGATGCAACAGTGGATGAAGCCATGATATCTACACATGATCTGCAAACAAACAACAACCAAATCTTTGATTGTAGCTAAAAAACCTTCACACTACCACCCAAGAATCAAAACTGGCTAGGCTCTGATACCAAATGTTAGAAATGAAGGTACAAACTACACAACAAAAATCTGATTCAAACCTTATTTATGTGTTTTAAACAATGTAGAATCAATGGAGATTCCAATAGAAATTAAAACCCATTACACAAAAATAACATGCATCAAGAACTTAACACATAACACAGTATGTAATGTAGAGAAAACCCTTTCGGGTAAAAAACTCCACCAAGAAAAGAGGCTCCAAGTTGTATTATCTTCAAATATGAGATTACAATACATACACTTCCTCTCATCTCTAGTACTCAAGCCAGTGCCACCTGTTACTCTCAACTCTAATAAAAACATAGTATAAATATCCTTATAAAAGTGGGTTGCCTTCTAGGGAAAGATAACCGACATAATATCAACCATCAAATATGTGACCTAATGATGAATGGTCTAGATTTATAATGATAAAACCCCCCTATGACCCCCCATCATGAGCGATTTAGTGTCAAGGAATAGATATAAACATCTAGCTAAAACAAGACTGCTGCTGGTGAAACCTTTCATCCCTTATGAGTGATTTACAAACAATACTAGGAGTAATTAATTACATAGGATTTATAAGGTTGATGACACCTTAATCCTAATAATCACCTCTGAGGTGACATCATTACTTTTTGAATCTTTTCATCATTTTGATTATCTTTAGCCTCTATCTTGCAAGGACACTCTCTCTCATTAACAATGGTTTTGGGAAAGCTTGAATGCTAACCCAGGATTTGACTGAGGTGAATCCCTAAACACCACAACCCCCAAACCCCTCTCTTGTTATCTTATGTGCAAGATGCAGATACAGGTTTTAGGAAAAGTGGAGCTATAGGTAAGTAGTGTAGGAATTAGAGTTTTAGGATCTAGAAACTATTTTGGATTATCCCTCTGAAGAGACTTGGGTGGTTGGCACCCTAGTCCATAGGGCTTTAAGCTTCTAGATCTGGTTTCTAAGCATCATTTGCAACATCTTCTTAGTGTTGACCTCTAGTAGAATCTCACTTCTGGACTTAGGTGGTTGTTCAATTTGTCCTCCAACACCTCTACTTTTGGGAGACATGTTTTGACATCTTATTGATCCTCTCTGTACTTTTGGTTTCTAGATTTCCATTCTTGATCATTTTTTCAAGCTAATTATCTTATAACTAGGGTTTGATTCATACTTAACCTGTTGGTTTTTCTTCTGAATCAGCATTAGGGTTTGCCACTTCTAATGCACAGGCAGATTCAGCCAACTAAATACAGGAGGTTGCGTGAGCTGCCTCCCCTTCACTTCTGGTTCTGCCGCACCAAGGGGGGTATCCCTATAACTCAAGATGTAACCTTGACTAGCTCAAAGATAGAAGGATCTAACTTGACAACAACAGGCAGAATACTCTCATGTATGGACCAAGATCTGCATGATAGATCACAAGGCTGGCAACATTCTTGGACATGATGTCTGGTTGGGTATGAGAGCATGCAGGGGGTTCCTAATCCTACTCCTACAACTAACAGGAGGAAGTATGAAATGGTTTAGTTTGAATTTTGGATGCAAAGCTGGACATGGTTGTAACACAAACACAAAGCAAGATTGGTGCCTATCCAGGGCCTGGAGTCGGTAGACATACACCTGTGAATGATCAGCATGAATAGCTAAAACTGGATTTCAGGGGGATACACATGATATCTGCCTTACAGATATCTCCCAATAAAGAGTGTTAAGTTATCTCTACTTATGGCATCCCTACTGTAGTATACCCTTCCCAATGTTTAACCTGAAAACAGTTTAATCTACCCCTTGAGCAGAAGTTAAAAGATCAGACATTCAACATAGGAATTCTATGCTCTAGAATCTAAACATTACCCAAATATCCAGATCCAGAAGAAGAATACATGCAATACTGGAGACAGAATTAACACAACACATGCTAAGATAGCATTACTCATATAAGATTAACCATGAAATCAGTGGATTCATGCCAAATCGTACAACAGGAGATACATAAACTCACAAGTTAAGCTGTACAGAGCAACCAGATCAGCTTGTATCTTGTTACAGAGCCAAAAATCTTTAACTTTCAACCCACACAAATGAGTAACACTTCCTGCTTATAACAGCCAGGTAGTGTACCACAGCAATTAATTACATGGTTGACCAAAAATCCTGCCAGATACACAGTATCAGGAAAATGGCGCTCAAACACTACCAGATTGGCGCCCAAACATGAATGCAGCAGGTAGGGGAGGAGACAGGAAGAAATCTCGAGCCCTACGCCACTGTCCGCTGATGTACACCTTCAATCGGGTACCAGATCCGCCCATACCTCTGCAACCTTCGCCATTAATGGCGCACCAACCCGCGGCCTTGGGAAAAACATCTAACAGTCGATCACAACCATTTCCCGCCGAGATTCATCATCATGATATTTCGAATATGCAGGATATCAATATCCCACATGCACCCCGCGATGACCTCATTAACACTTTATATACTAGGTCATGAGCATATATGATGTCGGCGCTTTTGCTCCTGACGACACTAGTATAAGACTTCATCATCATCATCTTCCAGCAGCATGATATCCTGTTGCTTGAAATATCACCCTGACGTCAGCATCATATCGCAAAATAACCTGCATGATAATCGCCCTCATCGGCACAACCTGATCCGTCGGAGGAACATCCTCCTGCTGAGCCTATACCAAAAGTCTAGCCGATGAACATCCTGATGACGTCATCATCATGTCCTGCTGATGTCATCATCATATCTACCTACTGCGCACCTCCTCATATCCGGATGACGTCATCATCATATTTGCAAATATCAGGAGATCTCCACAAGATGATCAGTGTTAGAAATATGGTTCCCCCGGACCTTGATGACGTCATCATCATATCGACATCAGGATGATATTCGGAAGATAACTGGATATTTGGAAATATCATCCTGATGTACAAATATTAGGTTGCACTGTAGCTCCACTATAAGATCGGGGCAATAGATGAATATGATGATGCTTGAAAAGATCACCCTCACTAGATAATGCATGAAGCCGGCAGGCGGATATCTCCTTGATATCAGCATCATCATGACGCTGGAACAAACATACATCCGGGTGATATTCAAAAATGAAAATATCACCCCCTCCTTCAGAAATATCATGATGCAAATAGGCAGAGAACTAAATATCACCCTGACATAAGATGACATCAGCATCATCAGGATGAAAAAACAACGAACATGAAGTGATACAACATCATCAGGATGATATTGACTAAGATCATCCTGACGTTCAAAATATGATGACCCCAGTGAATATCGGGTCACACTTAGAACTCTTCAACAACATCATCAGGATGATCATAACCAAGATCACCCGATGATAAATATATCACCCCGGTGAAATATCATGCAGGCATGAAATATGATGACCCCCGCAAGCAACACGGTGATAACTGGAAATATGATGATGATGATGACGACCCTTAAGAAAGAACAAGTCAGGTCGAACAACTCAAAGAATAACCCCTTCAGAATATCGGGGCAACATCATCATCATGTTTGGGCAAGGTGATAATTGGAAGATCACCGGATACTTGAAAAATCACCCCCGCAAGCAAATCAGGGCGCACTGTAGCTCATCAGCAGGATCAGGATGATATCCAAACATCACCCGATATTGAAATATGATGATGACGATGAAAAACAAGTCGAAGCAAACATGATGATGCTGACCACCATCGAAGAAAATATGATGATGATGACCTCCTCCTCAAGAAAATATGATGCTGCAGCTGAAAAATGCTGAGGAGGTCCAACACTTAGAACATTTTTAAGGAAAGTGCCTGCATGAAAATTGCTCAAAAACTGTCAGTCAATTCAGGCACTAACATAACCTAGGGTTTGATAAAAGTCTTGTTTAAATCTCATATTTCTATAGAAAATGAGGAGCACAAGATCTATAGCTAAGACCACCTTCTCCTTGGTTGTGATTTAGCTCAATCTTGTCCTTGAATGTTATTATGGAAGAGGGTTTTGGTCTTGTTATACATGCCTGCATTCATCTCTCTTTTACCACTTAACATTTTGGTGAACCCATGTTTATACTGAACTTGAATTTTTCTTTAGTGTTAAAATCAGACTTTGCATTACTTCATATCATATTTGTCATTCTACATTGGAGAATTTTGCATAAAAATTGAAAAATTTGAAAAAAAAAAGCATTCTAGGCTTGCATAAAGGCATAGTTTTGCATGATTTTCATTGCATATCATTAGAAGCATTTGAAAATATGATTTTTACATCAGATCTAAGACAAATTACAGAAATTAATCATTACATTATCTCACACCTCTCATTTGCATATCTCATTTGCTAGGGTTTTGTTGAAATTTTGCATTTTTCATATAACCTAGTTTTTGGTAAAAGTTATGGTTGGTAGTCAAAATATTTTTTCATAGTTTTTTGCTCCTTTAAACACTCATTCAAATCTTATTTTGAGTTTTATTTTTTCTTCATTGTGCATTCTTGCATTCAAATTTCAAAATTTGCAACTACATAGTGTGTATTTCAACATTAAGGGTTTTTACACACTTTCTTCACAATTATTTGAGAAAAATTTTAATCACTCATATTACTTTTTGTGAAGCACTTTTAACATCTTCATCACTCTATTTTTAGTGACACTAGTGTGCTTTAGTCCCTTGCATAAAGCTTCAAAAACCCGGTTTCCTCAACTAGTGTTGTGGTGTACAAAAGCCTCTCATATTGGTCAACGTGTTTGATAAATGAATACATCTTATTGTAAATTATTTTTCCAAGACATTTCATGATGGCATCTTCATGTTATTCCTCTTTGAAATCTTTGCATATGTATATCCTAGATTTTGAAAAATTCTCTAAATTCACTAATCTGCAACCTCATGTTTTAGAGCACATAGCATCCATAAATGATATTGATGTTTCTAAATGTTCTACATATGAACTCAAATTACTTTGTTATATACATGATTTTGATAGTTTCACAATACTCATGGATGTATATCATTTGATATTAAAATATTTAACTGATTTCATATCCATGAACACTCATGAGAAAGATGATTGTGAAATTTCTTCTATAAATCATGATAATGCATTAGATCTAATATCTAAAGTATATGATGATGATGATGATTCTATGATATATCCTATTCCTCCTTTAGGTGAATGTTCAAGTACTTTTGACATCACTAAGTATGTGAAAACCATGAATAGTTCTCCTTTGGTTGCATGTTCAAGCCCTTGGATAATACTAAAGATACAATCATCGACAATTCTCTTCACAAAACTATACCTTCCCTTTGTTCCAATGCTCCTCCTTTAAGAGATGAAGCATTGGTGGATGAAGAAAGGTCTCTCACATTAAATCCGTTAGGGATGGATGTCAAGCTTAATCATAATAAAAATAATGTTAATTCAATAATCATGAATAGACTTACTCCGCCCACTAAGGGGATAGTGGATAAGTGCACTAATGTTCCTAAACTCATTGTGAATGGGGCACATAATGTGCCTTCTAGCTTAAAACCAATTATTATGGTTCAAGGTGCTCCAACACCACCTAGACCCCTAAGTTACATTCTCAATTTCACAAAACAAATTACTCAAGGAAATTAAGCGTATCAAAATGTGTCGCAAAAACCCTATCACAATGTGGTTGCTCACACATACAATATGTGAAATAATAAACACAGTAAACAACTATCAAATATTCCAATCACTTTACCTACTTCTCAACCTATGCTTCCTAAACCACCCCATCATACTCATAAAGGTGGTCAATATTATGATCTTGTTTAGTAGGTTCGCACTACTCCTGCTACGAGCTCTCTTTGGGAACTCATACAAACATTGCCTACATACCACATAATGCTCCAAGAAGATTTTAAAAAGGTGATTGTACCACTGATTGTTAAGCCTAATGATGTAGTAGCTCTGTTAGATTGTATGCATGCGACAAAAACTGATATTCTATTTCAACAACATGAGTTACCCTCTATGGAAGTTCAAAAGCAACATGATCGTCTTATAATTTTTTTTCACTATAAACAAAAAGTTGGTAAAGAGAGTTATGGTTGATAACAGATCAGCTCTTAATGTTTGTGGTGTTGAATTGTTACACAAAATCAATGTTGATAGAAAGTTAATTAAGCTGGATAAGTTAAACTTTTGTGGCTTTGATAATGTTAGTAGACCATCCATGGGTACTATAACTCTACCTATAAAGGTTGGACCTATGACATTGTCTACTATTTTCCATGTCATCCTCAATGCTCTTTCATATAATGTAATTCTTGGAAAACCATGGATCCACACTATGGCGGTAGGTCCATCTTCCCTTCATTGATCATTAAAGTTTATTTACAAAAATAAACTTCACACTATCAAAGCTGATCGAGAGCTGCAAAGTTGTTTACACATTGAAACACAAAAACAACTTGTTAATCACAAGATTCTAAATAATTTGAAAGTTGATTAATCTATACCTCCTGTCATAGATAATATTGTACAAGATTCAATATCAAATGCACTTTTTGGTTATGATTGGGGTTCATTAGATTTTACTCCTACCTTTGTAGGGGAATATAAACTTGATAACACTGACACATCAAAAGTTGCACTGATCTCATCCAAGCAATCTTTGGAGCTACCTAAAAAACCTAAATTTTCTTTAGTAAAAAAAATACTCCTACTTATACTACATATTATGAGACCTATGAGGCCACACCATCTTCTAAAGAGATGACCTTCCTCTACGATCAAGGATTTAAAATCATTTTTAAAAACTGTGACTATGTAGGTAATGGTTGTCATGTAAAACTACAAGGTTGGTATTGGATGCTATTCTTTGAAGCCCACCAAATCCTACCATTGTCCCACTCTTAATGTTAATACAATATCAGTATATATGGTATATCCTGAGATTGTGGACATGGATTGTCCACCAGGAAATATCCCATGGAATCAGATAAGCATTTCTCCCTCTTTTAGCCACACTCAATGTAGCACCTACTTCAATTGCTCTCAAGGGTGGCCTCCTCCTAGATATATACATTGTAAGCATTTTGTTGTGTTCCTTCGTATTGTGTTAAATGTTGTCTAGGTCTCCTTGGATGACACTTAATACTCTTGTAAGGTCAAGGTTACAAGGAGATTGTCTCTATTGTGACCATTCTTCTATTTGTCTCTCTATTCTTCTATTTCCTCTTCTCTATTTTATCGTTGTGTGTTGTGCCTTGGGAGCATAACATTATGGAGGATGCCTTAGGGGCATCTTTTCATGTTGTAAACCCAAGTCACTTTTGTCTCCTCTCTCATTTTTATTGTTTTATTCTTCAGTGGCTCTACTAGTTGGCAGATGATGAAAACAAATAAATATTGATAAGGACCCTGTGTCCCTTCAGCAAGAAATCAAAAATAGACCCAGTCCATATATGAAGATGGGGTTGATTTATATTTTTGATGCTTGACTAGTAGAATCACTTTGTGTTGTGATTCATCTTGTGAAAATTTGTTGTAACAAACCTTTGAAATACTCTAAATCTGCTTCTATGCACTTTGGATTGTTTTGTATCTCACCTTGTTGCTACACTCAGTTCTGAGATACTTGTAGTATAACCTAATGACTATAATCAGTTTTGAACCCACAAGTGTAGCCTTAGTCTTTGATATGATCTAATATATGATTTATGCATAGATTCTATGAATTTATTTGGTTATTATCTTAGAGTAAGATTTTCTAACCAAAAGCTTATAATTTTTTTATTATCTTAGCAAATGACCTCAATGTGTTTGTGGGAACATTTGGCAATCATGGCACATGTCACTTTGGGGGCATCAACTTTCTGAACACTCTTGTTCCCTTACATATTTTTTCTCTACCTTAATGTGCTTGATACTGGTAAGTGGGACCAATCACCTTAAGGTGGGGGCATATATAATAGTATCTACTTGATTATCTTTTGACATTGACAAAGCATGTTTGAAAGACCTACGAGGCAAGATGGTGTATCTCTTGAGATAGTATACATCCTTTTAAAGAAAAAATCCCTCATCACAAGGCAGGATGATGTATCTCTTGAGCTAGTGTGTATCCTTTTATACAAAAGCCCTCATCATGAGGTAGGATGGTGTATCTCTTGAGCTAATGTACATCCTTTTATACAAAGTCCTCATCGCGAGGTAGGGTTGGAACTTGATTCATTCACCCTTAGCGTGTCTTTGGTAGTTTTGGTAACATAGCTCAATCATCAGGTGTGTTTGGCATGTTTTAGATAGTGGAGTAGTGATGAGCTTCTCCCTATCGCTTGTGTTTATCATGTATAATATGTATAGTGTGGGTAAGTGCAAGAAGATGGGGGGCCAAAAAGGGGTCTTAAGTGGCCACTTTTTTTCTAAAATCAGGAAATATTGGCCTTGGATGAGAAATTGAGCATAGTTACACTCAAACTTTGGAGATGCAACCAAAACAATGTTCGTAGTGCTCCGAGTCTACTTTCTAAACTACTATTTTTTTTTAAAATGGCATAGATTAAGGGGTTCAAAAGAGGGAGCCACAGAAATTGGTGTTGTTTCTATCAAAAAAACATAACATAGCATGTTTTGTGACTCCCTCAAAAGGTCAACTTTTTTTGGTATTTTTAAAATCGCTTCAGTGAGAAATTAGCTAATAGCATGTAGTTTATGCCCAATTTTTCTAATAATTTTTTGATGAATATTTGATTTTTTATTAATTTTCAAAGTGGACACATCCTAAAAAATAGAATTTTGGTCGTGCTACCCCTATAAATTTTGAAAACTAATTGAAAATCATTTTTTTCTTTTTTTAATATTTGTAGAATGGAGTCTAGTTTCTAAATATGTTTTTAGTTTTAAAATTTCAATGAATAGTTAATTTACAATGAAAAAAAGACCAAACAGTGGTTTTTGCCTAAAAATAGACACACAAAAAAAAGAAATTAAAGATGAAAGGCTTAACATTGTTAAAATGTGAAAAAAATCACATCGCCAAATAGCTAAGAGAAAGCCTAACATTACCCAGGTGTTCGATTTGTTTGACCTCGAAACACATGCAAATCTGAGGGTTAGCATGAACGAAATTATGTGAAATCTTGAAGAATATGGAAAAACATGTCTATGACTGTTCAAAAGGCACTCTAAGCCTTTGGGTTGGAAATCCAAAGCAAATCCCAAGCCCAAGGCTTGGGATTCCCAAAGCAAGACATAACGCGAGCGCGTTATAACGCACTTGCATTATGTTTTGCTTTGCATTTTTCATTTTCTACAAGTCTGTTGTTTGTCATGTTTGACATAATGCGAGCGTGTTATAATGTGCTCGCGTTATGTTCCCCTTAAATTTTTTTCTGTTCAAGTCTATTAATCATGTATATATGTATGTATGCCTATATGTATGTATCTATGTATGTATCTATGTATGCCTATATGTATGTATGTATGTATGTATGTATGTATATATCCATGTATCTATGTATGCCTATATGTATGTATGTATCTACGTATGCCTATATTTATGTATGTATAGTGCCGAGGGTAGAGGAGGGTAAAGATGGGAGTGAGCCAAATAGGGGAGGAGAGGGGTGGATAAGGATTGAGTGATTAAGGTTTAAGGTTGAGGGTTGAGCATTTAGGGATAGGATTTAGAGTTTAGGGATAAGCGATTAGAGTTTAGGACCTTAAGGGATTAGGGTTTAGGGTTGAGGCTTTAGGGATAGCGTTTAGCATTAAGGGTCAAGGGATTAGGTTTACGGTAGCATGTTGAGGGTAAAGGGATTAGGGATAGGGTTTAGGGTTGAAAGTTTAGGGTTGAGGGATTAGGGTTTAAGGTATAGTTTAGTAGTTCTTGTGGATAGTGCCAGTAAACAATGGGAGATTATTTGCCTGTTTCATAATAATATACCTTCCCTAAGTGTGGGGTGGACAGTAAGAAACATAGATGTACTCCAATGCAAATATTTTTAAATAATGACCATCCTTCCAATTTCAACTGTTAATTACTCACTGTGGATGTACCATATGCAAATCTTTTCTCATAGGGTTTAAGGTATAGTGTTGAGGGTTGAGGGTTTATTGTTAGTGTTTAGGGTTGAGGGTTGAGGAATTATATTTTAGGGTTGATGGATTAGGGTTTAAGGTATAGTGTTGAGGGTTGAGGGTTCAGGATTGACGGATTAGGGTTTAGGGTTGATGGATTAGCATTTAATGTCAAGGTTAGGGTTAGAGTCTTGAGGGTAGAGGGATTAGGTATAGGGTTTAGGGTTGAAGGTTTAAGGATTGAAGGCTGAGGCTTTAGGGAGGATGGTTTAAGGATTAAGATATAGTGTCAAGTGTTGAGGGTGTAGGGATAGGGTTTAAGTTTTAAGGGTTAAGGGTTGAGGTTGAGGGATAGGGTTAATGGTCAAGGGATTAGGGTTGAATAAGAGTGTCGAGGGTAGAGGGATTAGGGATAGGGTTTAGGGTTGAAGGTTTAATGATTTAAGGTTGAGGCTTTAGGGATGAAGGTTAAGGGATTAGGGTTTAAGATATAATGTCGAGTGTCGAGCATGTAGGGATAGGTTTTAGGGTTCAAGTTTTAAGGGTTAAGGGTCGAGGGATCAGAGTTAAGGGTTGAGGGATTAGGGTTTGACATTGAGGGTTGAGTACATTGAGGTTCGAGGGTTAAGGGTTTCGAGATAGGGTTGAGGGTCGAGGGATTAGGGTTAAGGGATAGGGTTGGAGGGTTTAGGGATAAGGGATTAGGGTTTAAGGTATAGTATCGAGCGAATTGAGGGTCTAGGAATAGGGATAGTGTTTAGGGTTTAGGAATAGGGATAGCATTTAGGGTTTAGGGATGAGGGATTAGAGTTGAGGGATGACGGATTAGGGTTGAGGGTTGAGGGATTAGGGTTTAGGGACAAGGTTTAGGGTTGAGGGTTGAGGGATTAGGATTCAAGGTATAGTGTTGAGGGTTTAGGGATAGGGTTGAGGGTTGAGGGATTAGAGTGAAGGGTTGAGGGATTAGGATTTGACGTTGAGGCTTCAGGCTTGAGGTTTTAGGGTTTAGGGTTTAGGGATAGGGTTGAGGGTTGAGGGATCAGAGTTAAGGGTTGACAGATTAGGGTTTGACATTGAGGGTTGAGGGTTGAGGTTCGAGGGTCAAGGGTTTAGGGATAGGGTTGAGGGTCGAGGGATTAGGGTTAAAGTAGAGTGTGGAGGGTATAAGGATTAGGGATAGGGTTGAAGGGTTTAGGGATAAGGGATTAGGGTTTAAGGTATATTATCGAGTCAGTTGAGGGTTTAGGAATAGGGATAGCATTATGGTTTAGGGATGACAAATTAGAGTTGAGGGATGACAGATTAGGGTTGAGGGTTGAGGGATTAGGGTTTAGGGATAAGGTTGAGGGATGAGGGTTGAGGGATTAGGGTTTAAGGTATAGTGTTGAGGGTTTAGGGTTGAGGGATTCGAGTGAAGGGTTGAGGGATTAGGATTCGACATTGAGGGTTTTTCTTTAGGGTTTAGAGTTTAGGGATAGGGTTGAGGGTCGAGGGATCAGAGTTAAGGGTTGAGGGATTAGGGTTTGACGTTGAGGGTTGAGTGTTGAGGTTTGAGGGTTAAGGGTTTAGGGATAGGGTTGAGGGTCGAGGGATTAGGGTTAAAGTAGAGTGTGGAGGGTATAAGGATTAGGGATAGGGTTGGAAGGTTTAGGGATAAGGGATTAGGGTTTAAGGTATAGTATTGAGTAGGTTGAGGGTTTAGGAATAAGGATAGCATTTAGGGTTTAGGGATGAGGGATTAGAGTTGAGGGATGACGGATTAGGGTTGAGGGTTGAGGGATTAGGGTTTAGGGACAAGGTTTAGGGTTGAGGGTTAAGGGATTAGGGTTTAAGGTATAGTGTTGAGGGTTTAGGGATAGGGTTTAGGGTTGAGGGATTAGAGTGAAGGGTTGAGGGATTGGGATTTGACGTTAAGGTTTGAGGCTTGAGGCTTTAGGGTTTAGGGTTTAGGGATAGGGTTGAGGGTCGAGGGATTAGAGTTAAGGGTTGAGGGATTAGGGTTTGAAGTTGAGGGTTGAGGGTTGAGGTTCGAGGGTCAAGGGTTTAGGGATAGGGTTGAGGGTCAAGGGATTAGGGTTAAAGTAGAGTGTGGAGGGTATAAGGATTAGGGATAGGGTTGGAGGGTTTAGGGATAAGAGATTAGGGTTTAAGGTATAGTATCGAGTCAGTTGAGGGTTTAGGAATAGGGATAGCATTTAGGGTTTAGGGATGAGGAATTAGAGTTAAGGGATGACTGATTAGGGTTGAGGATTGAGGGATTAGGGTTTAGGGATAAGGTTTAAGGTTGAGGGTTGAGGGATTAGGGTTTAAGGTATAGTGTTGAGGGTTTAGGGATAGGGTTTAGGGTTGAGGGATTAGAGTGAAGGGTTGAGGGATTAGGATTTGACGTTGAGGGTTGAGGCTATAGGGTTTAGGGTTTAGGGATAGGGTTGAGGGTTGAGGGATCAGAGTTAAGGGTTGAGGGATTAGGGTTTGATGTTGAGGGTTGAGGGTTGAGGTTTGAGGGTCAAGGGTTTAGAGATTAGGGTTTAAGGTATAGTGTTGAGGGTTTAGGGATAGGGTTTAGGGTTGAGGGATTAGAGTGAAGGGTTGAGGGATTAGGATTTGATGTTGAGGGTTGAGGCTTGAGGATTTAGGGTTTAGGGTTTAGGGATAGGGTTGAGGGTTGAGGGATCAGAGTTAAGGGTTGAGGGATTAGGGTTTGATGTTGAGGGTTGAGGGTTGAGGTTAGAGGGTCAAGGATTTAGGGATAGGGTTGAGGGTCAAGGGATTAGGGTTAAAATAGAGTGTGGAGGGTATAAGGATTAGGGATAGGGTTGGAGGGTTTAGGGATAAGGGATTAGGGTTTAAGGTATAGTATTGAGTCAGTTGAGGGTTTAGGAATAGGGATAGCATTTAGGGTTTAGGGATGAGGGATTAGAGTTGAGGGATGACGGATTAGGGTTGAGGGTTGAGGGATTAGGGTTTAGGGATAAGGTTTAGGGTTGAGGGTTGAGGGATTAGGGTTTAAGGTATAGTGTTGAGGGTTTAGGGATAGGGTTTAGGGTTGAGGGATTAGAGTGAAGGGTTGAGGGATTAGGATTTTACATTAAGGGTTGAGGCTTAAAGGTTTTGGGTTTAGGGATAGGGTTGAGGGTCGAGGGATTAGAGTTAAGGGTTGAGGGATTAGGGTTTGACGTTGAGGGTTTAGGGTTGAGGTTCGATGGTCAAGGGTTTAGGGATAGGGTTGAGGGTTGAGGGATTAGGGTTAAAGTAGAGTGTGGAGGGTATAAGGATTAGGGATAGGGTTGGAGGGTTTAGGGATTAGGGTTTAAGGTATAGTGTTGAGGGTTTCTGTTGTCAAATGTAGATTTATGGGTTCGATTATATTGATTGCCTCTCTAGTTTTGGGTTGTGGATGTTTTGGAATCAATCAGGAAGTCTTCAGGATACTTTGTGGAAGTGGATTGGCAATCGCTTGACAGAACCCCTGCTATTTATGCTTGGATAAGGATTTGCCACAAACTAGAACTTCTGCTTCCAAAGAAGATTTGTCTTTCTTCCTCGATGGGCATTTTCTATCAAGAACTTGATTATGAGGGCTTGCCCCTTCATTGTTATGCCTATCATATGGTGGAGCATCTGGCAAGCTCTTGCAGGAAATAGGAAAAGTTCTCCCTCAAAAACCTTGTGGTCATTCAAGACTGAAGGGGAAGGTTTGGAAAGAGAAATGCACAAGATGTGATCAATCTATAGCAGGACAAAATGTGAGTGCATTATAATGCGCTCGTGTTTTGTCTTGCTATAGCAATGGTAAAAAAGTGTTGACCACCGTGATCCAGGCCCACATGCTCTATTTTCATATTGATTCTACGCGTGCTCTGTCAAAAAAGAAGTGCTTTCATGCTGTTGGGAAGTTCATATGCATATTTGACAAATTGTACCACCTTTGCATGATCTTTCCACCACCTTTTCTACTTTGCCAACTTGAGAAGGAGGAAATAACATAGTTTTCACACCAAGTTTGATATATATCTATTCAAGTTTCAATTTTTGTAGTGTTGCAATGTTAATTGTGATTCAATTTTAGGAATTTAACATTATAGATTGGTTAATAGTATTGTTGTTAGTAATTATATTTGAGTGTTAATTTAACATTGAAAAGGAAGCAAGTGGTGAAAAACTCAAATTGTTGAGGAGTTTGATGCAAGAAGAAAAAAACACTACATAATTGGCTACTCTCTCCATTCGAATCTTCATTTTTTAGGTATGTCAAGTCTTTGCATGCGTGTTCTTTACATTTTCCTTAATTCAGATTGAATTAATTTATCATGCTTTATCATACATGTTTAAAATAGACACATTCCCAATCAAGAAAGCAGCCTACAATCTCACATGATGCCATGTATATTATCTACACTTGGGCTCTTTAATAATTATGTGTAATAAAAAGACCTTAACATACCATGATGTCAAACTATACAAGAATAAATCCTTACAACATAATAAAAATACAATCCCACTATTATCTTGTATTCATTTCTTAGGAAGTAATATTGGTCTCTTTATCATGCTACAGACAAATTCTCCATCATGTCGAGGAAACGATCAAGAATTAAACCAACATAGGAAGAGATAAAAGCTAAGAATGCAAATAAAGCAGTGGCTATGAGGAAACTTCGTGAGAAGAGGAAACTGGACATGATAAATGAAGACATACCAATTGAAGAGGAACCACAACCATCACAAAAAGAACGAATGCAAAAACTTTGTGCTACGAGAGATTCAAATAGCATAGTTGGAGACACGTCCTCTACTACAAGTCAACATGTACGGACACCATCTACCACATCTCAAGTTGGGAGTACATCATCACTCACATGTGATGAAGGAGGTATGCCATCGTTCCCACCTCAACCTCAAGGTATGTCATCTATTCCATCTTCGATCGAAGGTATGCCATCTAGCCCATCTCATTTAAGTATTGATGAAATTCCTAATGTTGAGATGAATTTACCTAACTTAACACCACCTAGAATTTTGCATAGAAAGCCAAAGTATTTGATTGAAATTGATGAGAATATTTTGCAGCCAATGGAAGATAAGATTACAAAACACACTTGTAGAAGATATGCTCATAAGATTTGGAGATTGTTCTTTGAAAAGTTAAATGAGACTGCAAGATGTCAACTATTCATTGAAATGATGCGAAGTATAAAGTATAGGTCCATCATGAAGATTCTTGGGTTGAGAACATTTGAGGCTTCAAGTGAAAAATCTATTGTCAAGAATCTAATGAGTGCATATGAGAGTGTGGGTAACACCTCACGCACAAAAGATAGTAATGCAACACGACGTGTGATTACATCGACTATAGTAAGTAGTCAAGAATTGAGAATTAATAGGAAAACTTTATCAAGAGCCGTTGGAAGATGCCAAAGAATTGAGGACACTAATGCCAATGAATTATGGGTGTTCTCGGGGAGACTGCCACGAAAAGATAAACGAATTGTTGAAGCATTGAGATCACTAATTGAAGACTTTTGGAAGAATTACACAAGGGTATCTCCGAATCAAAGGGATGTGGTAAGAAGGAGAATTGGTAGTTAGAACCGTGAGCCACATCCAAAGCATTTTTTAGATGAGACTCAAACATAGTTTTATGGTAAATTTCTAGAGAAGTATCCTCAAATTAAAATTTGTCAAAGATATTTTGAAATGTTAAAACCTTTCTATGTCAAGATAAATCACACACATGCACTACTTGTTGTTGTAGATTACATATTGAGGTTTCTAACCATTTTGATGCTTATAGGTCTATATGTTTAGATATGCATACTAACAATGTTTTACAGGGTTGTGCCATATGTGCCCCACCAACATCTTCAAGAGACTTCATATCAAGAATTGTATGTGAAAGAGAGGAAGGTCAAATATTCTACAAGAAATTATGCTTGGATGGCACATGTCATCGTTGCGGTGGCTTGCAACATTTGCCAATATGTGAACATATGGAAAGAACACATGCGGTTGGAAACAAACTAGTAGAGTTTGGCAAGTATAAAATAGTGGCATACAATACAAAAGATGGTAAAGAAGCAAAGAGGTGTGAATTGGTTATAGAAAAGATTCCAGTGTATCAGTTTATGCCTATATTTCGTGACAGCATAGTGTATGAGTATGCAAGACATGCCCATAGAGCTTGATGGTTGGACTTGCAATTCAAGTTATGCAAGGACACATTTCCGGTTGGTAGCATTGTTCCAGTCATCAACTTTGCAAAGAACTATAGTCTACAGCCATAGCGTGAGGTGCAATCACAATATTACAACTCCACACAGGGTTCTATATTTGTGCACATCACATTCATTCATGCGAATGATAGTACAGAGGATGATAGAAAGATCATAAGGGAGTATAATTTCTATATTAGTGATGATCGCATACATTCTACGAAGTTCTTGCAAGGTTGCTTTCAGGTGTTCTACAATAATTTGGCTAGAAGGGGCATATCGTTCAGTCAGCATATCATATGGTCGAATAACTGTGCATCACAATTCAAGAACTTAGGGAATTTCTATTGGTTGAGTAGGAGGCATAATTTTACAGGTATTCAGCATATGTGAAACTTTTGTGAGGCTGGGCATGGAAAGGGGGAGCATGATGGTGCAGGAGCATGTATCAAAAGAGCAATAGCATGAGAAGAGTTAAAGTATAAACACAATGCAAAGTTGACAGATGCAAAATTGATTGTCGAGTGGTGTAATGCTTCCATGGGTCCAGGTAATGAAGGTAAGTCTTCAGTTCATAGATTTTTTGGTTGATGGATGATACTAACATTGCACCATATGAGGACTGTTGTACACTAACAGGATCAAATGAGATGCACTCTTTCAGAAGCTCCATTGAAGGTTCATGGAGTATCCATATGCGAAAGATGTCATGCTTTTGTTCTTCCTATACAATTCAAGTCTGGGATGAGTGTGAGTCAAAGGAGTGGGTTGACAAATGGCAGTTAAGTTATCTTAGCCCACTTGACACGTATCAACCCCCGACGGCACTTGAACTAACACAAATGGAATCATTAGTTGACTTTGACCACATATCAGATTTAGTTCAACCAGGTAATATAAGACACGTATATGCATCTAATTTCATCTAGTTCAACCAGGTAATGTCATCTTACTTTGTAGTGTTTTTGTAATGTTGACTAATTTCATTTAATTTTCTACACATATCAATGTAGGGCACGTATATGTAGTTATTGCAGATGAAGATAATGAAGAGGGAACAGATTATTACTTATGTCATTATGTTGAGGCCAAAAATAAATTGGAGGCCCCTGTTACAGATGGAGAAAACATCGAATACCCTACAGGCTCAGTGGTTATTACTGGAACATGGCTTAGAAGGTACCCACATAAGAGTGTTAATGTTTGGATGTTTCAAGACTTTGACACGCATCGAAAGATTCTTCATTACTCGAACCTTGTCATGGCATCCAATGTTCATTTGATAAAGTATCAGGGTAGACCTTTGAACAAAATCTTGTGGAAGGTGCGTGAGTCTGACCATGAAGCAATACTTGACACAATAAAGAGTAGAGCAGACCCAAATGCTTCATTGGATTAATTTGTAAGTATTCACATTGATTTTGTAAAGTCATGTTACATTGAGTTGTAAGTATCAAATTAATTTGTAAGGTTTGTCTTTTTTTAATTTCCTGCTGCATTTATACACATATACACATTTTTACATCATCATGTTATACATTTTTGGTGTCCTTCTCCTGATGCAACCAAACTAACTATTCTAATGCATCCGGATGGGTACATTTACACTAGGCATGGTCCTATTTTTCACCGAAACATGTCAAAACAGTCCGAGCTACACTATACCGACGATATCCCTGAAGAGTCCAAAGTGCAAAAAGGTAGCAATCTTTGACGACATGTTACTCAAAAACTGTGTCACTTAGAAACATTATATCTAAGGCAATGCTATCATGTAGAGTGCATCTACAATAACCTCTCTTAGTTTTTATATCTCTGAGGCATTTTCTTGTGGTGAAAGGTTTTCTGCTGCCCCAAAAATCATCAGAAGGAAGTAGTGTAAAGTTGCAAAGGGGTGTAACTTTCATCCCGCTCCTGATGTGACCAAAATGACTATTCCAACGCATCTGGATGGGTACATTTACGTTAGGTATGGTCCTTTTTTTCACCCAAACATGTCGAAATAGTCCGAGCTACATCGTACCGACGATATCCCTGAAGAATCTAAAGTGCAAAAAGGCAGCAATCTTTGACAAGATGTTACTCAAAAACTGTGTCACTTAGAAACATTCCGTCTAAGGAAATGTGATCACATAGAGTGCCTCTACAATAACCTCTCTCAGTTTTTTATATCTCTGAGGTATTTGCCTGTGGTGAAAGGTTTTCTGCTGCCCCAAAAATCGTCAGAAGGAGGCAGTGTAAAGTTGCAAAGGGGTGTAACTTTCGTCCTGCTCCTGATGTGACCAAACTAACTATTCCAACACATCTAGATAGGTACATTTACACTAGGCATGGTCTTATTTTTCACTCAAACATGTCAAAACAGTCCGAGCTACATTGTACCGACGATATCCCTGAAGAGTCTAAAGTGTAAAAAGGCAGCAATTTTTGACGAGATGTTACTCAAAAACTGTGTCACTTAGAAACATTCTATCTGAGGTAACGTGATCATATAGAGTGCTTCTACAATAACCTCTCTCAGTTTTTTATATATTTGAGGCATTTGCCTGTGGTGAAAGGTTTTCTGCTGCCTCAAAAATTGTTAGAAGGAGGCAGTGTAAAGTTGCAAAGGGGTGTAACTTTCATCCTGTTCCTGATGTGACCAAACTGACTATTCCAACACATCCGGATGGGTACATTTATGCTAGGCATGGTCCTATTTTTCACCCAAACATGTCGAAACAGTCTGAGCTACATTGTACCGACGATATCCCTGAAGAGTCCAAAGTGCAAAAAGGCAGTAATCTTTGATGAGATGTTACTCAAAAACTGTGTCACTTAGAAACATTCTGTTTGAGGAAACGTGATTATGTAGAGTGTTTCTACAATAACCTCTCTCAATTTTTTATATCTCTGAGGCATGTGCCCGTGGTGAAAGGTTTTTGCTGCCCCAAAAATCATCAGAAGGAGGCAGTGTAAAGTTGCAAAGGGGTGTAACTTTCATCCTGCTCTTGATGTGACCAAACTAACTATTCCAATGTGTCCAGATGGGTACATTTACGCTAGGCATGGTCCTTTTTTTGACCCAAACATGTTGAAACAGTTCAAACTACATTGTACTGACGATATCCCTGAAGAGTCCAAACTGCAAAAAGGCAGTAATCTTTGAATGGTTGTTACTTGAAAATTGTGTCACTTAGAAACATTCTATCTAAGGTAACGTGATCACATAGAGTACCTCTACAATAACCTCTCTCATTTTTTTATATCTTTGAGACATTTGCCCGTGGTGAAAGGTTTTCTGCTGCCCCAAAAATCATCAGAAGGAGGTAGTGTAAAGTTGCAACTTCTTCTTAGGTGCAAATGCAAGGGTACATAAGGGGAAAATGGTGCCTAGATGACTTAGTGCATTTCTATGACTTTATTCACATGTTTAAATGTTTGAGAAACTCTCCTTTACTAAGCGCTTGTCATCATGTCAATGTTAAGCTTTATACCTCCTAGGCGCTTAATTAGGTGATGTCCAAATGAGCGCCCAAGGATGTGGAGTCTTCAATCAGGGTTTGGAAGTGCAAGATGTTAAGAGCAACATAATTTAAGCATGCTCCACACCTAATAAAGGAATTTGAAGTCCTAAAGTCACCCAAGATAGGTTAGCCACACTTTCTCTCACCTCCAACCTCAAAGTGGTGCCTAACATAGAAGTATCATGTTAAGAAGCACATCAAACAAGGCGCTCTGGCAGGAAAAGTTGTTTGGCCTTCAAGATGAGGTTGCCTTAGTGAATTAAGTTAGGATAAAAGCCTATTCACTCTAGGTGCCAATCTCAAGTTGCACAATCATGAATGGGCGCCTAGAGCAATAAGGCGCTACATCATGGTTCCAGGACCTTGAAATAGCGCCCAAGCATGTAGGAGGAATTTTCAAGGAGCTAGAATGTTTTTGAAACTCTAAGGAACTAGTCCAAAGACTCTATGGCACCATCTTGATACCATTGAGCCAACTTTGGAACTTAAACATATTGAAATAAGGTCTAGGAAGCTAGGCACCATATCTTGCTAGTTCAACCTCTCAGATGCGCCAACATTGGAAAGACTCTTAATGAGCACCTAAGTTTGAATTGATCTTGTGATTGAAAGTTTGGTGATGTATTGGTGCAAGATGATCTTCAGTTGAAGCAATCTAAGTTCCAGGAAGGGTTTAGAAGTTATCAACCTCTTCACTAAGTTAGGCGCACTTTACAAGCTTTCTTACCCAAGAGTTGAACCTCATTAAGACAAGGCACATCTTAACCTCTGGGACTTTTCCAAAGAAGCGCTTTAGTTTATTAGCATCTTTGGACCTTGTTTTGCATTCTGAAAGAGAAGGCGCACTTTGGAGGCATTTCTAACCCAAATTGATGCCTAGGTATAGTCATCTCTCTAGAGCATTACAATGTGTTTTAAAATGAAGGAGGACATTTCATAAGTTGGGGAATTGATCACTGAAGACCTTGGAGTGTTTGAATTACTCTAAGCAAGAAGGCACATTTCCATGGAGTAGCATACTCTAGATAGCGCCTAATGCCATCAAGGCACAATTCCACCCTCACTTTGGTGCCTATCATCAAGAAGGGGCATTAGGCATTCCTTGAACATTTTTGAGCATTTGAAGTTCATGAAATCACCAAGGAATGTTGGACGCCATGTGTATCCTCAACAAGCTTGAGTTTGTGCCTAGACAAAGTGGCGCTTATTCATGTTTTAACTTCCCTCTTGAAGCGTCTAACTTGGGAAAAAGTTATCTTGTTGTTAGTCAAGTATTTCATGTGTTTTGGAGACTCCAAAAGACTTCCTCTTGCTAGGTGCTCTTCTTGGCAACTACAACCTTCAACTGGCACCTAGATCCTGAAGAAAAACACTTGCAAGTGTGGGCGCACTTTCCTTGTGATGGAGCATCAAACTGGCGCCTAGAAATCATAATGCATGAAGTGAGTGCCTAGGATCCTATTGGTCCAATAGGTAGTTTTGGGATCTGTGTCAAGTCATTGGATTAGGTTGCCAACTTAGAATGATTTTCATGCACTTAGACTTCAAGGCACCAAAACTAGTAGGAAAATATTTGGGGGGAAACCACATTGATAAAAGTTGGGTAAATTTAACCTCTGAGACTGATTAGGCTCCATATAACAACAATATTTATATTATGTCCCTTTGCTTTATGAAACAAGCAGTATGTGTCAAGTCGTAGGGATAACACTATGGTCCTTAGAAATTTCTCTGTGAATTTTGATAAGATTATCTACTATTATGTGGATGCTTGATAGTATTAAAATTATTGGACATTAAGTTGAGGTGACCATTCTTGTTATGATCATCACTTTTCACAAGGCGTATGTCAATTATCCCATATATCATTACATTATGATTATTTTTCAATATCCTGATGGTGGAAGGCTTGTTTTCACTATTATCTCTAGCTTGGGAAGTCATCAACCATCCATTTATTCTATAAACCCTTTACCCACTACTAATTGTGGCTTGATCAATTCTTAATGCACTTTCTATAGATTCCTCATAAGACTTATAAGGTAACTTCTAAACCTCCTCCCTTGTATTCCTATTTACAAAATGTAAAAAGAGGTTATAGATTTCTCTATGGGCCATATTTAGGGCACTAGTTGACAAATAACTTGGATTTGCCTCTGACTTCTAAAAATGGACCAATAACTAAACATTTTATTTCATACTTAGGAACTCTCAAATTATTGCCTTGACCAATTTGTTCATATTGAAAGGTATCACAAAATCACCAATGGGTTGTATGAAGAAATGTATAGAGACCTTTGGAAGGTAATAGTACCAATTTAACATGATTCCTTCAAGGGTCTTGGGAAATATCCTAGCCACAACTATGTTCCAAGGGAAGCTCTCTCTTACAGTCATCATATATGCCTTGATGTGGGAATTTGGATTCCCTTCCCCTTTGAATTTTGGTACATCTGGGAGGGGATGTAATAATAACATATTACAAATTTTTAAGTCAAGAGGTTCTTTTAAATAGTCTAAGTAGGTTCCTGAAAAGGAATCTTTAGAAGCTGGAGTTCTTATGAACACGAGACCCATGGATGGGACTTGTGTACTAAGTTGATTTTTCATTTACACATTTGTTTGATATCCTAGATACATTGGTTGGATAGTGATGGGATGATACACTATGCGAGTCACATGATTTTGTGGCGCATAAGCTCCACTAGGTTGTTGAAGATGTGGGAAAGAGTCATTACTAGTTTTTTGAAAAAAAAAAATTAGATAGGGAAGATTGAGTTGCCCCCTAGTTTTTCTCAACCCTAGTGTTGAATGGATTCATTTGAACTTTTGGTATTTCTATAGTTTTGTTCTTTAGAGGTTTCTCAACACCTCTAGCCTTTAGCATCCTGATCCATTAGACTATTGTGGCTATGAGGTTGGAAAGTGTTGCAACCTCCATCCTTTAAACTTCTCCACCTTGTTATGGGTTGTTTTGAGTATTTTCACTTGCTTTCTCTTCAAGAATATTTTCTAATGATACATGATGTGTCATAGATCATTCAACTTGATAAACAACATGGAGGGATTCTCATGCCTCCTATACTTCTTGCAAGTTTCTTTATAGATAGCTCACATCATTGTCTATCTAGGTGGTCATTTCCCTAAATATTATGATAAGATAATCCTATTAATGAACTTTGGATTGAATGAGAATCAACATGCTTTGTCTTGACTAGAATAGTTGGGATGGACAAAAATCTATTGATTCTAGGTTGGGTTGTTAAAGGTCAAGAAGTTTTGGTGTCTAATGCCCTCTAAATCTAAATATTCAAAATCATAGTGGTTCAATAAGTTACAACAAATAATTAGGTAGACAATAGACTATAAGGAACAAGGACTACACATGAATCCAAAACAACACCAGTCAATAAGGACATCACAAGTAACTCAACATTACTTCCAGAGGCGTTCACAAAAACAAAGGGGTGAACACAACTAGAGAATGCTAGACTATAGTAGGGATGAGTGTCTGATGCAGAGCACACAGTGGAAGCATAGAATTATCAACTTTTGAACCTTCAAACTCACTATTGGTGAGACAACATGCCATCGGTGATCTTAAAATTTCATCAGCCGATAGGCCGATGCTAGCATGACTCCATTTGATTTCACTTCTAACAAACATCCCATCATTGACTCTTATCGGTCAAAAAGACTGCTATCGGTGACTTTATATCCTTTCACACCAATGTCTTTGTCACTCTGATATGAGACTCTAAGTCCCTCACCTATCAGTAGGACTTAATACGATCGGCACACTCAAAAACTCTTCTGTTGACACACCAATCTCACCAATGACAACCTTCGAACCACACCCGTCGGTGAGACTCCAAACATCGGTGAACTCTAATCTCATTGGGCCGATACACTGATGGATTTTGACTATCGGTGTGACCCCCTTCATCGGTGAAGCTCTCAACTACTCTTCTGATACATCGATGTCTTCAACTTCAAACCACACTTGTCGGCAAGACAGACCAATATCGGCGAAGCCTAACCAAGGTCTGTCGATACGTCGATACAACCAACCCTTGATGTCGATACAAGGTTCTTTTGAAGGAAAAGGGTGCCTAGGCTTATGGGGCTCAATTTGATGTATTTATTGAAAGCTCAAGGTGAATTGATGCTTATTGGAAATGCCACTTAGTCCTTCATTTGCATTCTAGGTGCCATTTCCTATTGACTTATATACTCCTCATGCTAGGGTGCCATAATGAAGTGGTTTAGACAATAGGTGCACTTCACTTACTAGAAGCTTGTTCTCCTTCCATCTTAGGTGCACTTTTATGGTGGAACAAGTGTCAATGGGTGCCTTGTCTTAAATGAATGCTCTCTCTAAGTTGGGTGCCCTTTTGAGGCTTTATGAGTTACAAATTATGCCTTAACCCTTCATGCTTGTTGCTCAATGTTTGAATGTTTAAGAAAGTCTCCTTTAGGTGCTCATCTTAATGACTTTTTCTCAAGGTGCAATCATCCTAATGACTTGGATATTCATCCTAGTGTTTCAGGATATTAGGCTACCAGACTTAGTCATTTTCAGGATCTCAAACATAAAGAATAACATGATGATTCATTTTTTTGTATTGCATATAATTGACATTCTATGCTACTCATAAAGAATATTAATATTTTTCTATTCAACATGATGATTCATTTTTTTTAAATACAACTTTTATCTTTTAGTTCCAAAATGAGGTTTAGGTGATACTTGAATAACAATAGCTAGCTTATTGGATCAACAAACATCGTATGTAATACAATTGGACTTTAAATATTTGAAGTAGCCATCTACAAATATCCATTCAAACGTGGATTTATAATGCAAGTATGGACGCCATCAATTAAAAAGATTTGTATTAACCAAATATCCATATAGGCATACATCAATATTTGTCAATATAAGTATAACATATATACAAAATAGCCATATAGGCTTACAAGAATGCCATATAGGCATACAATGTCAACTATATATAATACAAAATATATGTCCACAAATGCCATATAGGCATACAACAAAAGAACACAATAAAAAGTCATTCCCCTCTGGCTGGTGAAGAGAATAGATCACGGGCAGCCTTTGATCTTCTAGGGGATGGAGATGCACATGTGGGTGGTCTACTACGAACCCAAGGGCTACTCCTCCTATTTAGTTCTTCCTGCATCTTTACCTGTTACAATAAAAAGTATAGACATTAATATATAGAAATTACATGTTATAAAAAATAAAACATTTAACAAAATAATCACTTACCACTAACATATAATCTGTCTCCTCACTTGCCTCAGTAGCAGGAATAGGCCCTGGTGATGTCATGTCTTATAGAAACCATCCAGATAGAAATTAAACTTCAAATCAATAATCTTTTGATTTTTCAAAAATAGACAACTATAACAATGAATGTAAATTGAAATTTACTAATCTACCTCATACCCCTGTCAATCCCATGGAGCTCTGAATCACAGAGGCCACACCATGCTCCATTGCCTTCTGAACATGGGGAGGTGTCTCCACAGCCTGCATCATCTAGAAATAAAACAACATTATTCAATTACGAAAACTATAATAGTGATGCAAATCATGGCTCCTAACATACACACACGTTCATCTAAACATGGAAGTACACACAATAAAGCACACAATTCACATACAAAAATCTAGTAAGTAAAATTCATTCATTAAACTATTTATTTATTACCTTCGTAAAGCTTTGAAGTCCACCACCACTAGCAGGTGTTACCGTGAAATCTACAATATTAACCTATTCAACATTCAAAATTAGATATTAGAATACCGATCATATAACGATGCTATTCACACGTAATATTTATAATTGTTTACAAGTTACATACCCCGACAGAAGATGATCTAGTGTAAAATGCAGGTGGTGAACCACTGAAAACTGCATCAACGCTATGACCCTAAAATTTCATTAAAATCATCAATTTAAATTAGTTAATCTTGCATTTCAAAAATAAAATTTAATAAATTAAATTCAATAAACTTGCTAATATTTAGCTGAGTATCAAGGCTGAAAGTCTCACTCAGGAGGGTATCTGTCATCACCATCTGCTCAGCTACAGATGTAGCCTATGCACCTGCATCCTGACTATCCATGGGGTCATAACCACAGGCTGACCTGCAAGTCTGACAAGTATGGGGTGGGACCCTACTCCTCGCACTATGTCCCAACCCACTCTGTCTTGTAGGACCAACATGCTCTATGATGGTTTGGGTCAAGGCACTAATGGACTGAAGTGTATTGACCTCAACACTCTCCTTCATAATGGAAGGGATAGAAACATGCTCGTGGGTTGGTCTACTGATTACTCGTCTCACTACCTACTGTGGGCCAAGACATGCCCCTGGTCTATCTTGTGCTGACCCCCCACCTCTACCCTGGAAGTCCCACATATCAAAATAGTTTGGCACTTGATTAAGGACAAACTCGCAGTAAAGTTTCCTCAAAAAGTATTGTGGGACCTCATTATTATTGCATGGAGGATGGTCAAAAACCATCCACCACCTCTGCCCAAAATTGTCCCTTATCATTTGGTTATTGCACCAATGGATAGGGAACCTCTTGCATGTAATGGGTGGAGGTTGATTTGTTTGTGGGTTTGTGAAAATCGAACACAAGTCTAATTTTGTGATTTGTAATTTTTTTACATCTTGGTATGACAACTTGTCTGCATAATAATCTCTAAACTCTCTCATCTTATCCGTCCAACTAGTTATTTGCTTGCTAATTGAATCTACATTTGATAACATAGATTCAAGAGATTCAGCAAGCGTGGACCTATGCAAGGTTGAAGTGGAAGGATCTTTCAACCTTGCAATTATATCTTCAATTTCTTTTTTGTTGTTTTTAATTTGCCCCATTATATTTTCTTGTGTTCCAGGGGCATGTCGAGGAATGGATGGAGGAGGTTGTTATTCTACAGGATTTTGTGGAGGAGGAGGAGGAGGTGCATTAACATTTCCTGACAATTAACGAAATTTAGATCAAAAATCAACTCAAACCTACCTATTTAGAAACAAATTCAAACAAAAAAACAAATAAAACTCACTCCTTTGGTGTGCTCGATGTCGTGGAGGCATTTTGGCGATGAATTGCAAAGATTTTTGTGTCGAATTGAGATTTCCAAAACGTGAGCGCGCTTCCTAGGGTTTGCAGGCCGCGGGTATATAGGAGGAAAAAGAAATGGAATGAAGTGAAGTGTTTTTTTTATTTATAGGAAGTAATAATGCGAGCGCGTTATAACACACTCGCGTTATGTATTATTTTTTTCAAAACTATGTGGCCACTTTTTGGCCCCCCATCTTTTTGCACTTACCCATGTGTCGATGACATACTATATGGTACTCGTGTATTCTATGTTTCTTTTCTGTGTGTTTTATGTGTCTTGCATTTTTTTGGCATGGTCTAAAGTTGTACAACAATGAGTCCCTCCCAACACTGTATGTGTTTTGTGTGTCTTTACATGTGTGTTTTTTTTTACTTTAGTTAGCATCGCATATATATAGATATGCAATTGCTTAATCATGTCTTCTCTTCATGTATTCTTTGTGTATTGCATGAATGTGTTCATGTATTCTCTATGTATTGTGTGCTTCACTTCCTTCTTCATGTATTGTGTGCTTCCTTATTGTATTCATTGTGTCTTATGTGACTATTAAGTGTTTTCTTATGTTTGTCTAAGCTTGGGAGCTAGAGATAGTCCTCAAACTTAGAGTGTCTTTGATGTGTTTGATGTGCTTTTACCATACATTAATGCATGTATGGATTGTAAGATCATACAAACATTAAAGTGGGGGCTAAATGTTATAGAGTAAAAAGTGGTCACATGCCTTTTTACCTCCTAGTTTAGTTCCTAGCTCCTATTTGCTTCATTATACATTCTAATTGATCATCTCGAACGAAATTTCCTGACACCCATGACATTTTGGACCCTTAGGACCTCATTTAGCTTAACCTTGACCTAATTTGGGTTTTTGGACTTGGGCACCAACTGCCCAAGTCTCCCCTGATTCATCAGGGCTAATTAATGGCATGTTGACTTAGGCCCTTCCAAATTGTTCCTCTTGTTAGTTTTTGTGATTTAAATTCATAAATGTTAGCAGGAAAGCATATATAAGTGAGTTTATAACTTCATTTTAAACCTAGATGGATAACACAAACTTATGATATCATATAAAAGAGCATTCAAGGCATTCATTGTGTTATTATTGCTGATTTGTGTTTGTATTTGTGTGTTTGTTATAGATATGGCATCATCATCCATCTCCTTATGAGTTGAAGAGATTTCATCCTCCTAAGGACTTCACCTCTGAGGTGAGATCATTGCTATTTGAATCATTTGAATAATTTCATCATTTGGATTATCTTTAGCCTCTATCCTGCAAGGACACACTCTCTCATTAACAACAGTGTTGGGAAAGCTTGAATGCTAACCCAAGATTTGACTAAGGCAAATCTATAAACACCACAACCCCCAAACCCCTCTCTTGTCATCTTGTGTGCAGGTTACACATATAGATTTTAGGAAAAGTGGAGGTAGAGGTAGGCAGTATAGGAATTAGAGTTATAGGATTTGGAAACAATTTTGGTTTATCCCTCTGAAGAGACTTGGGTAGTTGGTGCCCTAGTCCATAGGGCTTCAATCTTATGGATCTAGTTTCTAAGCATCATTTGTAGCATCTTCTCAATTTTGACCTCTGGTAGAATCTCACTTCTGGACTTGGGTGGTTACCGAATTTGTCGTTTGACACCTCTGCTTTCGAGAGACAAGTTCTGACATCTTATTGATCCTCTTTGTACTTTTGGTTTCTATATTTTTGTTGTTGATTATCTATTTCAAGTTGATTATCTTATAACTAGGGTTTTATTTGTACTTAACCATGGGTTTGATAAAAGGCTTGTTTAAATCTCATCTTTCCATAATCAGGAGCATAAGATCTGTAGTTGAGTCCACCTTCTCTTTGGTTGTGAGTTATCTCAATCTTGTCCCTGAATATTATTGTGGTAGAGGGTTTTGATCTTGTTATACATGCCTGCATTCATCTCTCTTTTACCACTTAACATGGAGTAAAAAGTGGACACATGTCTTTTTACCTCCGTGTTTAGCTCCTAAGTCCTTGCGATTACGTTATACATTCTAAATATTCATCCTGATGCAAAATTGTCTAAAACCAATGTAAATTGGGAACAATGGGCTCATATCTTATCTTACCCTAGATCAAAAAGGTGCCTCAAGACTTGGGTACCCATAGCCAAGTCTTCCCTAATTGGTCAGGGAAAATTTAATTGTATGTTATCTTAGGACCTCTAAAAAGGTTTCTCCTTGTCGGTTCTTTTGGTTTAATTTGACGAATGTTGGCAGGAAAGAATATATAAGTGTGTTTTTGAATTAATTATGAACCTAGATAGAGATAGCCAACTTGAAGTATTGGAGTAAAGAGAATTCAAAGCATTCATTGTGATTCTAGAGTAGATTTATGTTGTCATTGTGTGTGTTGTTGCAGGTTTGAAGTATCATCTATCTCTCCTTATGAGTTGAAGAGCATTCAACCTCCTAAGGGTTTCATCACATAGGTGATATCATTGTTGTTCATCATCATTTTATTCAACATATTTTTATTGTGTTTAGCCCATGCCCTGCAAGGGCATGCTCTCTTTAGCTATCAATGGTGTTGAGAAGCTTGAATGCTATCCCAAGATTTGACTGAGGCAAGTCCCTAAACACCATAAACCCCAAACCCCTTCTCTTCTTCTTGTGTGCAGGTTATAGGTGCAAGATCTAGAAAATATGAAGATACAAGAAGACTGAACAAGGATCGATGTTTTAGGATCTAACAATATTTTGATAATATTCATCTGTGCAGGACTTGGGTGCTAATGCACTAGTCTTTTTACCTCAATAGACTTCATCTCTAGCATTAGGGTAGTCTCTGTAGCATTTCTCCAGTTTACAATTTCTAAAGATTCCACATTTCAAGACTTGGGCACCCTTGAAATAGTCCTCTAACATCTTTTCTTTCAAGATAAAGGTTCTATCATCTTCCTGATCCTCCCTATACAATTAGTTTTTGGAGATTTGTTGTACATCTTCTATGATAATCATATCATCATAGAACTAGGTCTTGTGCATCATCAACCTAGGGTTTGATAAAAAGGCTTGCTTAAATATGATCTTTTGATAGCACTTCTGAGTACAAGATCTGTAGTTGAGTACACTTCACTTGGTTGTGATATGGCTCAGTCGTGTCCTTGAATGTTGTTGTGAAAGAGGGTTTGATCTAGTGTGCATGCTAGCTTTCATCATTCACCTTTTTTACACTTAACATTTTGATGAACCCATAGCTTCGAGCATTTGCATCTTGCTGATAGCTCAAATCATATCTAGCATATTTTTTATTAGTTATATGAAAATTTTGCATCATTTCATATATCATTGGTTTGAAATTTCATAGTTTTGCAATTACACATTGTGTATTTTAACAAGTATAACTACTTTACTATTAATAATCTTATTTATAATCTCTTTGATTAGTGCATTGAGTGTTATAAGACTTTGTATGAGTTGTATAACCCACTACCCTAACACTAACACCTTGGTAAGAAGAAGTTATAGACTAATGGGTTCTAGTGCTCTAAATACCAATGGTGTGTAAAAATTGGAAAAACCATTACTCAACTACTTTACTAAAGGTGAATCAATGTCTTTGCAATATATCACCAAAACCAACATGCCAGAAGAACAAACATGTCATGATTTTGAAGATGTGATTGACATAGTTACACATGTGTCTGAAGAGCAATTCAAGAAACTAGACAAACAACTAGCTAATTTCCAACAAATTGTAGAAGGTGGACATTTAGCTCAAGAAGTGATACCTCTTGTTGATGGTATAAGAGGATTATTACAAGAAGGACAAGAAGGTGTTGATATGCTCCATGGAATAGCCCACATAGTGGATCACAACATTATGTCAATGGCTAGTTGCATGAATGTCATAGAAAATGTGTCACCACTGAAGCATATAAGCTCACAAGTATCGTTACCCATACTAACTACTAGACTATCCACTTTTACATCACCAATTTTCACCACCAATGCACAAGCTTGTAGTAATGCTACCACTACCATGGGAACATATACTAGGAACAATTCACAGAATTACAAATCTGTGGCATTTATTTATCAAAACTCAGTACATCCTCTATCAATACCCATTAATAATTATTCTCCACCACCCATCACTTCCACTTATTACCAACCACCTCTCAAGTTCACAACTGCAACATCAAATAATCTTGTCTCAAATCCCCAAGCCACATCACCTAATGATACATTCTTCAACCAACTTTTGTAGAGTATGACATCCCTGCAACAAAAAGTGAGAAATCTAACTAATGCTTCCTCTCAACCTAATATAGCAACATATCATGCTCGTAGTCCTTTATCTTATACAAACCTAAGAGCTCAAGTGCCTAACAAATTTGATACTCACTTCTTTTAAATGTATAGTGGTAAAGGTGATCTTAATACTCATGTGGAAGCACTCACAACAATGTATAGTGATTTCTTCTTTGATGAGGCATTGTTAACAAAACTTTTTCCTCCGTCTCTCAAAGATACTGCTTTCTAGAATTGTTTTGCTCTCTACCTCCTAATTCAATTCATTCCTTCTCATAGCTAGTTGATCAATTCTTACAAATTTACAAGCAAACATTAGACCTTCTATCTCATTGATTTATATGGTCCATTGTAAACAAGGTCCGAAAGAGAAATTAATAGAATTCATCAGTTGATATCAAGCTCTCTTCAGACAAATACAATATCTGATTACAAATGAGGATGTTCAAAAAGTATTTATTATAAATCTTCAACTGAACATACGCGATAAAATAGTTTTGATGAAGTATAGTTCTTTCTCTAAGATTACCATCTTTTGGCTAGTCAGTATAAGAATCATAACTCATCAACTATTGTTGGTCAATCTATAACTAGAATATCTTAGCACACATTTAAGAAGCATAACAAGAATTTCATCAAGATCAATGGGCAACATTAGAATAAATTTCAATCAAAAGTGTCCTCCATTACAAAACCTAATCGGACAGCATTTCAATTCAAGCAACAACAAAGACAGTTTACTCCATTATTGGATTCTCTCCATTCGATAATGACTCTTTTGAAGCTTCCTCCTACTTGTCCACTCAACAGTAGAAATATGCAAGGACCTTCATTTGATGCTAATGCTTATTGTCACTATTATCACTCAGCAGGACATGACACTAAAAGATGTATACCTCTTAAAAATGAAATCCAAGACCTCATCAATTGTAACATAATACAAGTGATCAGTTTGAATGAAAATGGAAATGAGTTGGTAGCTCCTCCAAATCAAAATCTACAAATCTTCACTAATCCTTTTCATAATAATAATGACAACATGGTGGAACAAAAGAATGAAGTAGAGCATGAAGAAGAATATCTCGACTACGATGAAATAATTGGCATAATATAAGGAGATAAGATGGAAAATGAAGATCTATCTCGACCACAAGCAAAAGGTATCTATGTTGAGGTTCCTCCTTTGTTATCCCTTTATGGATTGCAAGATAACCAAAATGCACAAGATACGCAAATGAAACAACCTACATGGAATTACTTTAATCAAGAGAAAGTTGTAACAATGAAAAGCATCCCATTTCATTGCAAATGGCTCATTCATCATACAAAGTAGAATAAGAAAGTAAAAGAAAGGAAACGAGCAAGGCATGAGTCATCTGTTGAAAAAGGTAATGATTCACCTCCCCACAAGCATTAGAAGATTTCAAATATAAGCAATCTTGTGAAACAAGCATCCTGCGACTACTTGGGTAATGAAAATTAAATAGGTATGAACCTCTCATCTATCCCACCACACTTGATAGAGAACCCCTCAAAGATGCTCGCAAGTTTGGTCCCCTCTTAAGTAGATATTTATATGCGTATGTGTTGTGTTTCCCCCATATTGTGTTAACTATTGTTTAGGTCTCCTTGGATGACCCTTGATACTCTTGTAACGTTAAGGATATAACAAGAATGCCTTCATTGTGATACTTCTTCTATTTGTTTCTCTATTCATCTATTCTCCTCTCTCTTATTGCAATTGTTATGTGTGGTGCCTTGAGGGTATAACGTTGTGAAAGTTGTTTTGGGGGCATATTCCCACATTGCGTACCTAAGTCACTTTTCTCTCCTCTCTCATTTTTCGTGATTTCATTCTTCCATGGATCTACTAGTCGGCGGATGATGATAACAAATAAACACTGATAAGGATTGTGTGTCCCTACAAAAAGAAAAAAAAATGGACCTAGTCCATATATGAAGATGGGGGTAGTATATTATTGATGCTTGACTAGTAGAATCACTTTGTGTTGTGATGCGATCATGTGTTGTATTGTGAAATTTCTTGTAACAAGCTTTTGCAATACTCTAAATCTTCTTCTAGGCACTTTTGAATGTTTTGTATCTCACCTTGTAGCTACACTCAGTTCTAAGATACCTAAAGTATACCCTCATGGCTATACTTGTTCCGAACCCACAACTAGTGTAGCCTCAGTTTATTAAGTGGTATGTTTCCTTATTTTTGTATCAATTGTTCACAAAATGCTTTGTTTTTGTCTTAGCTAAGATTTTATGACCGAAGTTTGTTAATTGTTAGCATATGATACTACTATGTTTCTATTATGATTGTTGGAAACAATTAGTGATCATAACCACATGTCACTTTGGGGCATGGGCTTTGCGAAAGCTTTTGTTTCCTCATGTGTTTTCAACCTTACCTTAAACGTGATTGCTACTGGCAAGCGGGCTCAACCACTTTAAGGTGGGGGCATATATTTTGATAAATACTTAGATATTTTAGATATTGTGATAAAGTGTGTTTGTGTATGCTTCCTTTTCACCATAACGCATCTCCGTGATGTAGGTGGGGTTGTATACTTCATTGTGTGTTTGTGTATGCTTCCTTTTCACTGTAAGGCATCTCCATGATGCAGGTGGGGTTGTATACTTTGCACATGCTTCCTTTTCACTGTAAGGCATCTCTATGATGCAAGTGGGGTTGTATGTTTTTAAAATCCCTTCTACAAAAGGTAGGATTGTGTATTCCCTTGAGTGGTTGTACATCCTTTTAAAAGTCCTCTGTGGAGGCGAAGTTGGATCTTGAGTTATTCACCCTTAATCATTTCTTTGGTGGTTTTGGTAGCATAGCCCAACCATCAGGTGTGTTTGGCATGTCTTAGATGGTGGAGTGTAGAAATGAGCTCCTCCTTTTTTCTTGTGTTTTATGTGTTTAAGATGTATAGTGTGTTGACGACATACTCTATGGTGCTCATATATTCCATGTGTTTTCTGTGTGTCTTCCTTGCATGTCTTGTGTGTTTTAGTGGCGGCGCTTAGTGATGACCTCCCACCACGCCATGTGTTATGCATGTTTTGTGGCGTTGTGTAGCAATGGGCTCCCCCCATTTTGTTTATTTCACCTAATTAGGGTTTTATAAATGTTTAGTCATGTCTTCTCTTCCTGTATGCCTTGTGTACTGCATGACTATGCTCATGCCTTCTCTGTGTATTGTGTGCCTTTTTACTATCTTCTTCATGTATTGTGTGCTTCCTTACTCATGTATTCACCATGTTTTGCATGACTATCAAGTGTTTTATTATGTTTTTCTAATTTTGGGGCTATAAATGATCTTCCAAACTTAGGGTGTGTCTTCGCTCTAGTGTTTGATTTGTTTGATATGCTTTGACCTTACTTTAATGCATATACTGATCAAAAGATAATACACAAATTAAAGTGGAGAATAAATGTTATGGAGTAAAAAGTAAACACATGTCATTTTACCTCATTGTTTAGCTCAGGTAAGTCCCCATAATTACATTATACATTCTAAATATTCATCTTGATGCAAAATTGCCTGAAACTAATGTAAATTGGGAACAAGGAACCCATATCTTATCTTACCCTAGACCAAAAAGGAGCCTCAAGACTTGGGCACCCATGGCCAAGTCTTCCTTGATTGGTCAGGGCAAATTTAATTTTATGTCAGCTTAGGACCTTTAAAATGGTTTCTCCTTGTCATCTCTTTTGGTTTAATTTAATGAATGTTAGCGGGAAAGCATATATAAGTGTGTTTTTGAATATATTATGAACCTAGATAAAGATAACCAATTTGAAGGATTGGAGTAAAGAGAATTCAAATAATTCATTATGATTCTAGAGTAGATTTGTGTTGTCATTATGTGTGTTTTTCTAGGTTTGAAGTTATCATCTATCTCTCCTTACGAGTTGAAGAGAATTCATCCTCCTAAGGGTTTCAACACATTGGTGATATCATTGTTGTTCATCATATTATTATTGTCTTTATCCTTTTCCTTGCAAGGGCACACTCTTTTTATCTATCAATGATGTTGGGAAGCTTGAATGCTATCTTAGGATTTAACTGAGGCAAGTCCCTAAACACCATAACTGCCAAACCCCTTCTCTTCTTTTTGTGTGCAAGTTATATGTGCAAGATCCATGAAAAATGAAGATATAGGAAGATTGAGCAAGGATTAGGATTTCAGGATCTGACAACATTTTAGGAATATTCGTCCATGCAAGACTTGGGCACTAGCACCCTAGTCTTTCTGCCTCAACAAACTTCAGATATGGTATCAAGGTAGTCTTTGTAGCATTTCTGTTGTTTATAGTTTCTAAAGATTCCAACTTTTAGGACTTGGGCACCATCGAAATAGTCCTTCGACATCTCCACTTTTGGGAAATAGGTTCTATCATCTTCCTGATCCTCCTTGTTGTTGGGATAAAGTGCCATTAACCTTGTAAATCCCAATATTGTATTTATTCTATTTATTATATGTAATTTGTAATTATCCATGAGATGTAATAGTTTCTCTGGCTGGGGTAATTTTGGAGTAACCAGAGGTAATTACGAAGTGACTTTTACTGTTGGCAAATGTAAAAACTCAAAGTAAATGAGAGTAGGCATTCTCCCTTGAGGAATAAACTATTTTTGGCATGTATGACAACTGTCATAATGTTTGGTAAGTGAATCTATGACAGCTGCAAGTTGTCATAAGATTATGAGATTCTATGACGCATATGACAAATATTAATGAGTTGTAAGTTGCTATTATCAACCCAAGGTTCCTATCTTGGAAAGATACTCTTTGTTGGAATCTATGATGATTATGATGCATCATAAGAAGATGTAAGGGGCCAGATTTAGTCTTGGGCACCCAACCTTTGCATGGCTATTTTTGGACAAGTGGAAGATGCTTGTAAGATGGCATTTAATGTTTGTATGTTGGGGAATCTCATGAGAGAGAAGGTGAACACCTAAGATGAGTTAGAAAATATTTCTATAAGTATTTTCAATGTATTTGTGGTTGCAATACAGATTTTAGGTACTCAGGTGCTGCTGGAATGTTGTCAGATTGAAGACTTGTGGAGTTGATGTATTATACAATCTTGTTGAGATTAATACAAACTTGTGCCTCTTTCTTAGTGGATTTTTTTACCTGCAAGGGTTTTCTCCACGTAAACACTATGTCATTGTGTTGATTTCTTCATGTTTGACATCTTTTCTATAGTGGGTTTTATGTTTTGTTACAATCTCTATTGTTAATGCACACTTAAAGATTGCTGAAATTTATTCGAATTAGATTTCCATTAAAGTAGTGTGGAAGCTGTAGCTATAGTGGGAGATTTGGTTGTGTTTTTTTTTTGTAGATCTTGTGTTGTTATTATGGCTACATCCACAGTTGCATCAACCTCTCGTTTGGACATTGAAAAATTCAATGGAATGGGGTATGAGTTGTGGAAACTAAAAATGGAGGATTTTTTGGAAGAAAGAAACCAATGGTTGTCTATCCAAAAAGAGAAGAAACCTGATTATGTCTCTCAAGATGAGTGGGATAGACTAGATAAGAAGGCACAAGGAACCATCCATTTTTGTCTTTCAGATTCTATACTGTTAAATGTCGCAAAGCAAGAGACCGCATACAAATTGTGGAATCAGTTGGGTGAGACTTGCCAAGCCAAGAGTATGGTAAATAAACTTTATTTAAAAAGGAAGTTGTTTTCTTTCAAAATTAAAGAGGGTGAGTCGATTGCAAAGCATTTAAATTCTTTTAATTTGTTGTTGAGTTAGCTTGCTTCAATAGATGTTGAAGTTAGTGAGGAAGATAAATGTTTCTTACTTCTTTGTTCTTTACCTGAGTCTTGGGAGAATGTTATTCTTGCTATCACTGCTAACCTTGCGGAGCCAAAGTTGGATACTCTTTTTTCAGTACTACTGTCACAGGAATTAAGGAAGAAGAGTTTGGATAGTTCAGGGGATGCTCTTAGTGTCAGGAGAAGGTCTAAGGAAAGAGGACCAAAGGGAGATCAGAAAGGGGCTATAGACAAGTCCAAGGGCTGGTCTAAGACTCCTAGAAAGAAGAATAGAGTTAAGTGTTGGAACTACGGTTAAAGGGGACATGTGAAGAAGGAATGCAGAAATAGTGGGAGAGTGCCTCGAATAAGTCTTTGAATGCAGGTGAAGAAGTTTTACTTTCTGCATGTAATCTTGTTTCTAATGATCACTGGTTGGTTGACTTAGGATGCTCATTTCATATGACCCCACATAAGGAATGGTTCTCCACATATGAAGAATATGATGGAGGTAATATCTACCTTGGTGACAACTCTACATATCTGATTGTCAGGAAAAGAAAGGTATCGTTGTACTTTAGTGATGGGAGAATTAAAACCCTCCTTGGTGTTTTGCATGTTCTTGGATTAGCTGTAAATCTAATTTTAGTTTCAAAGTTGAATGATTTGGGAATGCATGTGACATTTGACAAGCATGGTTGTAGATTGGTGAGAGCGAACTTGGTGGTAGTGAAAGGGAAGAGATTCAGGAACTTGTTTAAGCTTGTAGCCACTACAGTTTGTAATGCCTCCTATGTATCTGAGGCCACTACTAAAAATACATGTATGTTGTGGCATTGTAGATTGGGCCACACAAGCTATAATATACTAAAAACTATTAAGAATAAAAATTTGTTGGATGGTTTCTCCTATTTTGACGAGCACTTTAATTTCTGTGAGCATTGTGTGTTTGGTAAACAAAATAGAAAATCATTTCCTTCAGGAAGCAATAGAACAAAAGAGAAGTTAGAAATTATTCATACGGATGTGTTTGGACCTGTGGATAATGAATCTATTGGAAAATCTCATTATTTTGTCACCTTCATTGATGATATATCCAAATATACATGGATTTATTTTATGAAACATAAATCTGAAGTTTTTGCTAAATTTAAGGAATTCAAAGTCTTAGTAGAGAACCTATCAGGTTTAAAGATAAAAATATTAAGATCTGACAATGGAGGGGAATATTGCTCTAAGGAATTTGATGACTTTTGCAAGCTTGCAGGTATAATCAAACAAAAGACAACTCCGTATACACCACAGCAAAATGGTGTTACAGAAAGGATGAACCGAACAATTATGGAAAGAGCCAAAAGTATGCTTAGTGATGCACAGTTGGATAAATGCTTTTGGGTAGAGGCTGTATGTACTGCTTGCTACTTGACAAATAGATCTCCTTGTAAGGCTCTTGATTCGACACCTTATGAAGTGTGGATAGGTAAGAAACCTTTTGTTTCACATTTAAGGGTTTTTGGTTGTGAGGCTTTTGTTCATGTGCCTAAGGAAAAGCGATCTAAGTTGGATCCAAAGGCTGAAAAGTGTACATTCATTGGATATGGTGATAATGTCAAAGGTTATAAGCTTTGGAATCCACTAACCCGCAAGATTATCTTTTTTAGAGATGTTATTTTCAGGGAACTTAGAGCTATTTTTGAACCTTAGTAGCCAAAAGAGAAAGAAGTAAAGGTCAAGAAGGTGCACTTTGATTTAGAGTAGCAAGATGCACATCAAGAAGAATAGAATCATGGATTGGGGGGTGAAGAAGAAGAAGATTCAAGTAGTTCTGATGAAGATGAGTCTGTTGTTATAGAAGAAGTTGTTGTAGATGATCATGCAGAAGAATAAGTAGAGTGTCTTACTCCATCCTTGAGGAGATCCACAAGACAACATAATCCAGTTGATAGGTATAACCCACCAGATTTCCATTGTGTATATGCTTTATTGAGTACTAACGATGAACCTAGATCCTACATGGAAGCTATTTCTATAGATGATAGTGAGTCTTGGCAGCTAGCCATGCAAGAGGAGATGATGGCTTTAGACTCTTGTAACCCCTGGGATCTTGTTTGTTTTCCCAAAGGAAGAAAGGCCATAGGATGTAAGTGGGTCTTCAAGAAGAAGTTTGGAGTAGATGCGTCATTGGAGAAGTACAAGGCTAGACTGGTAGTTAAGGGCTACTCCCAGAGAGAGGGAGTTGATTTTGGTGAGATATTCTCTCATGTTGCTAAATTAACTTCTATTAGATTTCTCTTATCCATTGCTATAGCTTATGATTGGGAGATTGAGCAAATGGATGTGAAGACTGCATTCTTGCAGGGAGATCTTGAAGAAGAAATTTATATGCAACAGCCTATAGGTTTTGAGGTAAAAGGAAAAGAACATTGGGTTTGTAGGTTAAAGAGGTCTCTTTATGGTCTGAAACAGTCCCCCAAAATGTGGTATCAAAAGTTTGACTCATTTGTTTTGAAATTGGGTTTTGTTAGAAGCAAGGAGGATCACTGTGTTTACATTCATTGTGTTGATGATTCTATACTGGTTATTGCTTTGTATGTTGATGACATGTTGTTTTTCAGCAATACTAAGGGTATGATTAGTGAGCTTAAAGCCCAACTTTCAGATACATTTGAGATGAAGAATCTTGGTACTGCAAGGTATATTCTAGGAATGGAGATCAGGAGGGACAGAGTTAATAGAAATCTTTGGTTATCACCAAGTAAGTATGTGAATACTATTTTGGAGAGGTTTAGTTTGCAGGACTGTAACCCAGTTAGAGTTCCTTTACCCATTGGTACTAAGCTTTCATTAGATATGTGTCCAAAGACTGAGGATGATCTTGAGGATATGTCTAATGTGTCATAAGCTAGTATTTTAGGGAGTTTGATGTATGCAATGGTTTGCACTAGACCAGATATTGCCCACGCAGTGGGAGTTTTGAGCAGATTTATGACTAACCTTGGTAGATAGCATTGAAACTATGCAAAGATGGTGTTTAAATATCTTGTAGGTACTCCTAATCATTGTTTGGTTTATTCTGGTATTGATAGTGTTGATAAATCTTTGGACATACAAGGTTTTGTTGATGCAAATTGGGTAGGTGACTTAGATAGTCCAAGGTCCACTAGTGGCTATGTGTTTACTCTGTTTGGAGCTGCAGTGAGTTGGATGAGTAAGAGGCAGCCCACAGTTGCTTTGTGCACCATAGAAGTAGAGTATATGGCTACTACTCATGTCTCTAAGGAGGTAGTTTGGTTGAGGAGATTGTGTACAGGTATTGGTTTTGATTGCAGGATCATTCAGATTGGTTGTGATAGCCAGAGTACTATATGTTTGTCCAAGAATCCCATGTATCATGCTCGAACTAAGCATGTTGATGTACAGTATCACTTTGTTTGAGAGTTGGTTGCAAATGTTGAGATTGAGCTGAAGAAGATAGACACTCAGGAGAATGTTGCAGATTCATTGACCAAGCCTGTGAGCACAAAGAAGTTCGTATGGTGTAGAGAGGCCATGGGTCTTGTTTCTAGTGCCTAATTATTTTTTATTTGATTTCCTATGGGTTGATTTACAATGTATAATGTCAAGTGGGAGAATGTTGGGATAAGGTGCCATTAACCTTGTAAATCCCAATATTATATTTATTCCATTTATTATATGTAATTTGTAATTATCCATGAGGAGATGTACTAGTTTCACTGGCTGGGTAATTTTAGAGTAGCCGGAGGTAATTACGGAGTGACTTTTACTATTGGCAAATGTAAAATCTCAAATTAAATGAGGGTAGGTGTGCTCCCTTGAGGAATATACTAATTTTGGCATGTATGACAACTGTCATAATGTTTGGTAAGTGAATTTATGATAGTTGCAAGTTGTCATAAGATTATGAGATTCTATGATGCATATGACAGATATTAATGAGTTGTAAGTTGCTATTTTTAGCCCAAGGTTCCTATCTTGGAAAGATACTCTTTGCTAGAATCTATGATGGTTATGATGTGTCATAAGATGTTGTAAGATGCCAGATTTAGTCTTGGGCACCCAACCTTTGCATGGCTATTTTTTGACAAGTGGAAGGTGCTTGTAAGATGGCATTTAATGTTTGTATGTTGGGGAATCTCATGAGAGAGAAGGTGAACACCTAAGATGAGTTAGAAAATGTTTCTATAAGTACTTTCCATGCATTTGTTGCTGCAATACAAATTTTAGGTACTCAGGGGCTACCGGAATGCTGTCGGATTGAAGACTTGTGGAGAGAGTTGTGTAGTTGATGTATTATACAATCTTGTTGAGATTAATACAAACTTGTGCCTCTTTCCTGGTGGAGTTTTTACCCACAAGGGTTTTCTCCATGTAAACACTATGTCATTGTGTTGAGTTCTTCATGTTTGACATCTTTTCTGTAGTGGGTTTTATGTTTTGTTACAATCTCCATTGTTAATGCACACTTAAAGATTGCTGAAATTTATTCGAATCAGATTTCTATTAAAGTAGTGTTGCTTTCATTTCTAACACTTGTACAATTTGTTTTTGGAGGTTTGTTGTACATATTCTATTATAATCAAATCATCACAAAACTAGGGTTTGATAAAAAGTTTTGGTTAAATCTAATCTTTCTATAGCACTCTTAAGTACAAGATCTATAGCTAAGTCCACCTTAACTTGGTTGTGATTTGGCTCGGTCTTGTCCTTGAATATTATTGTGAAAGATGGTTTGATCCAGTGTGCATGCTAGCTTTCATCATTCACTTTTTCACACTTAACAAGTTTAAAAAATTATAGGACCCTTCAAAACCTAGAATCTGCATTAGAATTCCTGGAGATCTAAAACCATTCTCAAACATCCTAAAACTATATACATGAAATATAACTTAAAGTCTAAGGAAGTAAATGTCCATATGCGAATGTCACTTTTACTTAAATGTTTATTTCATGTATATAGCCCTAAGCTAACCTAGACATGAGCCTACTCTAGAGTGAAAGAAATTGGAGGATTTGATACACTTAAATCATACAAAGCATTTTAATTTCTCTAAAATGTGGGCGCATTATAACGCCCTCGTTTTAGTGCATTATAATGTGAGTGTGCTTTTGACTACTTTGGGAAATTCCAACTCTAAGGGTTGGATTTTCCTTGGGCATCCAACCCAAATGGTTAGATGTACCTTTTGGATGCCAAGGATGTTGTTTCAACAAAACTTAGAAAATCAATCAAATCTCAAGCATGATCTCCATCAGGTTTACACAATTTTCAATGTCAATAGGAAAAATGTCAGGATGACTTCAAGTTTTTTATTAGCTTTCTAACCATGTATTTTTTTAAAAATCTGATAACATTAAGGTTTCCATCTTAAATTTTTCTTGCTAATGTGTTCTTTTCTTACAAAAAACCTATGTCTAGTACCTTTGGTGTCATTTTTTACGCGTTTTATTGAAATTCGAAACAAATTACATTTTTAGATTCTAGACTCAATTATATACACATTGAAAAAAATGATTTTTGATTAGTTTTTAAAAATTAGGGGAGAGCACACTCAAATTTTCATTTTCAGGATGTGTTCACTTTGAAAATTCATAAAAAATCATATATTCATTAAAAAATTAATAGAAAAATTAGTTATAAACTACATGATGTTGGTTAATTTTCCAGCAAAGCAATTTGTGAAATACTTAAAAAAAGTCAACATTTTAGAGGGAGCACACCAGACACTATGTTATATTTTTTTGACAAAAATAGAAGCACTTTGTGTTCTCCCCCTATTTGAACCTCTTAATCTCCACTATATTTAGAAAAAAATAATAGTTTCGAAACTAGATTCCAAGTGCTACAAATCTTGTTCTTATCACATCTTCTAATTTTGAGTGTGGCTATCTTCAATTTCTCATCCAAGATTAGTTTTTACTGATTTCAAAAATAACGTGGCCACTTTTGACCCTCTTTTAGTCCCCCATTTCCATGCACATACCCATTAACTACTTTTGAGGCTGTTGGTTTTTGATTCTTTTTCTCCTTGCCATTTTTTTATGTTTCTTATCCTTATCGCTTTTCCCTTTCTTTTCATTTATTTAGTTTACTTAAATAATATGTTTCATTTCTAGATAGCTAATAAAAACATGTTACGTCCTTGATTGAAGGCAATCAACTTCCACCCTGCCCCATCATTACTCAATTAGCAGTAATTAGGTGCAACCTCTACCTCATTAGATACTACCATTATATCTACATGTTGAGGAAGCTCATATCTTATGTGAAGTTAACCATTCTTAGGCACTTGTCATTGTGACTTATCCAATCAAAAGGATATAAAGTTAAGTGTATTTTATTTTTAATATTAAGAGGAATGAGAAGGCAATGAGAATGACAATTTCTATATAAATACTTATTTATATATTTAGTATTTAGACTCCTTAATTTTCAATATATATATATATATATATATATATATATATATATATATATATATATATTTGTTAGGTAAATGCCATCATGGGGATGGCTCCCTTTGAAATATAAAAACTGTCGAACAAACCAAATTTTATTTATGGGCTAGTACTCTAATGAGTATGCCTGAATATAACTTCTACATATCTAAAGGCTATCAGTGCCTTTAGAGGTTACAACACACTTCCCTCGGCCCCCAGGGATTTCAGGTGGTTACATAATTTCATGCATAATTAGCATGATGCCGTCTGCGGCCTCTAGCAGCCTTCCTACTTGCCTGTCAGTAAATTCACCTTTGTTCTCCTGTAGTAGTTTACAGAAAGGCTCCAAATTTTGGTTCTCTATTCCCTCTCTGTATACTGCCAGCATGTCCTTGGCTTTCTTTGAGCCGATCATTCTTGTGTAGGCAGATTTTAGCGTTTCTTCTGCCCGTTATGTGCTCACATCATCGATCTATCCCATTACCACAGTATGATTGGCCTGAGAAACCAAATGGGCACCCCAAGAGACTCCGTAGAAGGATCCTGCCATGATCAGAGAGATGTTGGCAAAGAAAAGTTGATATACCCGTCCATCATGAACATGGCCTCCGCTCCAAGAGCCCCCGCCAATCACTTGAAGGATTGTTGTCCTTGCCGCTTCTTCCTTCAGTTTGAACAAGCATCATATTTGCTGCTCCTTCCCCTCCTCCAGGCACCTGCACTTTACTTCCATGATCCATACCATTTCTTGGAATAGAAAGGAGAACTTCCCTCGGTTATAAAGAAACTCCTACTGTGACAGGCCCCAACTCAAAAATGTCCTGCCGGCATCCGTTCTGTCCCGTGTTTATTGAGAATCTTGACCATATCTACCATAGCAGCCACGGCAAATGTTCTCCTAGATTTCCTCGATGTCTGAATACAAAGCTCTCACCGTCGGATGTGAACAAGATGGTTCATCTTCCACCTGCGAAGGCTCCTTGTCTGACTGTAGTACCGCGGCTAGGCTTGTCCATTCTACTACATTCGCACTACTAATGTCCTGTGTACCCCCCATGACTCCACGGTTCGCCAAGAGGTCTGTGGCCCCGTTGGCTTCTCTAAAGATATGAGAGATGGAGAAATCTAGATACCTTAGGTCCTCCTTGATTCTTTTTATCCCTTTCTTTAAAAGCCAATTTTCTACATTATTTCTTTGGATTGCATTGATTATTAACTAGGAGTCTCCTTCAATTTTTATATTAGCCCATCCTTGTTTCCTACATTCTACTACTCCCCTTGCCAGCGCTTCTAATTCTGCTATGTTGTTTGAAGCTATTCCTAGGTGGCCAGAAGCTGCCCAAACAAGATCTCCCTTCTCGTTCCTTATTATAACACCATATCCTGCAAGCCCTGGATTGTCTTTTGAAGCTCCGTCAAATTTAATTTGAGTCTGCCACTGGGAGGGGCCAACCATCTAGCTTGACTCCTCTTCTTCTTTCCTCCACTGAGTCCCCTCGGGATCTTCAGGTCTGTCCATTTTTTCATAAGATAGTCATCCCAGCTGGTGAAGTTACATCCTCCCCTATGAAGGGCTTTGGAATTTAGAATTTCTATCAAACCTGTTTCTGTCTTTCTTATCAATCTGTCTATGGAGATTTCTTTCTCCTTGAAAATTCTCTGATTCCGTTCTCTCCAGATATGCCATGCAATCATGGATGGGGTGGTGGTTGAAATGCCACCCCAAAAACCTTTCTTTTGTAACATTGGCCAGCTCTTTAGGAAATCCACTATTGAGGAATTCATAGCCCCTTTCCACCCTAGTATGTTAAGGAAGTAGTTCCATACTTCGGTTGCTACCTGGCAGCCTAGTAACAAATGATCAAGGGTTTCCTTGTGTTGTTTACATAGTACACACCTACTAGGTCCATTTATTCCAAATTTCAGTAATCTGTCCCCAGTTAAAATGCTTTTATGAAGTACTATCCATAAAAAGGCTCCTGCCTTGGGCAGTACTTGATTGTCCCAGCATAACTTTTTGGGCCAGCTATCGATGGCATTGCTATCTCTTTCTAATTTTAAAATGTGGTACCCAATCTTGACTGAGTAATTACCCGATTTGGCTCCACACCATAGTATTTCGTCTTCGTCGTTATTGAGTCAAACTCTTCTTTCACTAAGCACTTCCAAGTATTTCTTTTTGACTTCCTCACTAACATTGTATTCCATCAGACTTACCCATTTGATTTGCCCTTCCTCGTATATTCCTTCTAAATAGTCCATCACCTTTTCCCCTTTGTCTTGAACCATTTGTATTTTTAATTCTTGAAGTTCTGCCAGAGTGTCTAATGCAGACCAACCCTCCCAAGAGTCTGTCCAGAAATTTACTTTGTTTCCCTTGTTTATGCTCCATGTGAGATGGTTAAGAACTAAGGGTCTACTTTTCTTGATGAAATTCCAAACTGCCGAGCCTCCACCTAGATTAGCGATGGTCAAAATTATGATGGGATCCTGCTCGTCTAAATATTTCCTTTGCATTATTCTGCACCAAAGTTTATGTGGTTGCTTGACCATCTTCCATACTAGTTTGGCTCCCAATGCTTCATTTTGGAGTTTCAATTCTCTCATTCCCATTCCTCCTTTATCCAGTGGACTAGTGGCTTTATTCCATCTGATAAGAGGAATTCTTCTTACTTCCTTCGATCCTTCCCACAAAAATCTTTTCCATCCACTCTCCAAATTGCTTCTGGCTTTATTTGGAACCTGAAAACATGACATTAAATGGATTGGAACCACTCCTAAAACTACTTTGAGCATGGTGATTCTTCCTACCAAAGTTAACCACCTTCCTTTCCATGCTTCCATTTTGTTTTTGGATTGAGCAATTACTTCTTCCCATAAAACCGATTTGTTTGGTCCATTGAAACAAAGAGCCCCTAAATACTTTGTTGGTAGTGAGTCCACCTGACACCCTAGTATAGAGGTTAACTGTCGCTGCCATCGTTTTGAGGTGTTGAAAAAATATATTCTAGACTTTTCCTTGTTTATTAGCTGCCCTGAAAGATTTGTATATGTATCCAATGTCCTTTTGATGGCCTCTGCTTCTGCAAACGTAGCCTCCCTAAAAAGAAAAGTATCATCTACAAACTGTGCATGTGTGACTAGCTCTATACCATGGACCACCCTAATTCCTCTCCAGCCTCCCGTTGCTTGACACTTTTGAATCATTTTCCCCAATGCTTCGGCCATTAGAACAAACATGCAAGGAGACAAGGGGTCTCCTTGCCTAAGTCCTTGTGAGATTTTGAAAAAGCCGCTTAGCAAACCATTGACTGCCACAGACATTCTTGGAGATGAAATGCATTGGAATATGCCTTCTAGCCACTTCTTGCTGAAACCCATTTTTTCCAATACTTTGAGTAAGAAATTCCATTTAACCCTATCGTAGGCTTTACTCACATCAAGCTTTATTAATATACCTTTTTGTCGATTCAAATTAATCGAATGAATTACTTCATTCACCAAGATAATGTTGTCCACTATTTCTCTGCCTGGGGTGAATCCATTCTGATTTTTGGATATTATTCTTCCCAGGATTGGTTTGAGCCTATTAGCTACTGATTTGGCCAAGATTTTATAAACCGTGTTGCATAAGGAGATAGGTCTGAAATCACTCACCATTTTGCAATCTAATTTTTTGGGTATGAGAGCAATTACTGTATTATTTATCTCTTTTACAAATTTATTCTTTTTTCTGAACTCCTCTATGTTTTTCCAAACCTCTTTGCCCACAATTGACCAACACTTCTAAAAAAAAGAGCTGGGAATCCATCCGGGCCTGGCGCTTTGTCTGGGTGAAGCTGAAAGGCTACCTTTCTTACTTCTTCCTCTGTGTAAGGTTTCTCAAGATCAGCTTTTTCTTCCTCGGTAATTATTTGATCAATACATCTAATGGCTGGGCCAATATCTTTCCAATCTAGGCCTTCCTTTGGTGCTAAGAAATTTTGGAAGTAATTCACTACTTCCCTTTCTAAATCTTCCGTTTCCTACAAAACAACTCCATCATTGTTCCTGAGCTCTGTTATTTTGTTCATCATTCTCCTAGCTTTAACTGAGTTGTGAAAAAAATTTGTGTTTTTATCCCCAGAAGCCAACCATACTTCTCTAGCTTTATTCCTCCAATACTCTTCTTCTCTTGCAAGAAGTTCATCCCATTCTGCCATCAAATCTTTCTCTTTCTTATAATCGCTTTGAAACATTCCATGCAAAATTATCTTTTGATTAAGTTCCTCTAATTCTCCCTCTACTCTCTCCTCTACAAAAATGTCCTTAAAAGTTGTTTTATTCCATTCCTTTAACCTTTTTTTAACATGCGCCAATCTTTTACAGAACACAAAGCTAACCGAACCTCCACTTCCATGTATCTCTAGCCACCATTTCCTAATCTGATCTACCAAGTCCTCTCTACGCCACCACATCTTTTCAAATTTGAAGTATGAATTCTGAGGTTTGACTAATAAGTTAATTTCTAGCTTGATGGAAAAATGGTCTGATAAAGAACAGGGTTGTATGCTTGATTCTATCCCTAAATCTGATTCCAACCAATTGGTACTGCATAAAAATCTGTCCAGTCTTTTCGCTATATTAGTAAAACCTTCCCTTCTGTTAGTCCAAGTAAATTGTCCTTCTTTAGCCAGAATATCTAAAGGGTTCCCTTCTGCTACAAAATCCTGAAAGTTTTTGGTAGCTCTATTTTCTGTTCTTAGTCCCCCTGATTTTTCCTCCAGACTTAAAATAGCATTAAAATCTCCTCCTAATATTATTCTTTCTTCACCAATTCGCTGAATTGTACTTATAATGTTGCTTCAAACTTCTCTTTTGTCCTCTATCTTGATAGGTCCATATACACTAAAAATCCAAAAGGTCATATTGGAATGAAAATCAAAGACTTTCCCTACAATCCAGTTTTGACTTACCTCTATTTCCCTAATATTGACTTTGGAAGGGTTCCATAGTAAGCTGACCCCTCCTGCTGTGCCTCTAGGGTCGCTAAAAACACCTGTTAATGGTCTACAGTGTTTTATAAAGTTTGTAGCTTCTTCCTGAATCAGCCTAGTCTCCTGTAGTAAGATTACATCTAAAGTCAGTTTAGCAAGATGGCGCTTGATTGCGCGCCTTTTGTTAGGGGCGTTTAAGCCCCTAACATTCTATGACAGTATTTTCATGGCTTCTCAAGGGAGGTTCACCCTCCCTTGGATCTCAGCATATATTTCTTGATGCTCAAAAGTCCTTGGTCTGTTGCATACTCCTCTCTTTTTTCCTTATCGGTCTTCCTTCCTAGCTTCCTTGCTGATCCTGAATGTCCTCTTGCTCCTCTTGCCCCGGTCTGACTGATGTGTCTAGGATCAATAATACCAATCTCCTCTCTCTCCTCTACTATTTCTTCATCTTCTGACCAAGCATCACCTGTCCTCTCAACTGCTTCCAAAGTTTCCAAGACCACTTCCGAGTTGGAATCCTCTTTATCATTCTGACTGCCTTGGTTCGCCCCATCCTCTGTCTCTTTAGGAGAGGTGATTTGCTCCTAGGTTTCCTTTCTTTCACCAGGTTCCTTCGGTGAATTTAGGGCAGGGTCCTCTGAAACCATTCCTAACTTAGTTTCCGCCTGTTTTCCTCCTTGAAGTGATGCGGGCTCCTTGTTTGAAGATTCTGCCAAAACTCTTGTTTCTTCTTTCCAGTTTCTTTTTTGTGTCTTTGTAGCTTGGGGCTCCTCATTTTGTTTTGTTTTTCCCAAAATCTTGCCTTCTTCCTTTTCTGAGTTTTTAGGGCATCTATTTCCCATGTGCCTTCTGCTGCCGCAATTAGAACAAAAGAACTTCTTTTCTTCTAATTCGATATTTTGTTCCCATATTCCAGCCGAGGTAATCAAATTTATTTTCTTTGGTAATTTCTTTATTGCTATTAGATTAATTCTTGCAAAAAAAATTGAATCATTATCTCCCATATCCAAATCCACTGCGTTCCCTAAGGTATCTCCAATTTGGTATAAACATCCTCCTGACCATAATTTGAAAGGTAGATTATATAATCTTATCCAGATTGGCTCCTTGTATGGATCAAAGTCATTAGGGTTGAAATTTGGTCTCCATTTCTGTGTATATACGAAATCTGCCCCTATCTTCCATGGCACTTCTTCCAGAATTGCATTCCTTTCGTTCTCCCCTTGAAAATCCACAACAAAGAATTGTTTAGGGAAAAAATGTACAATCTCCGCCTTTTCCCAGTGTTCTCCGATCCATTCCTTGATTTGCCACTTGGATCTATTTTGTCCTATAACCCTTCCTATTATGGTTGTTCACTCCAGAGCTTCTATATCTTTGTCGACTTTTTCCTTAACATTAATTGTCAATTCTTCTTCCTGTTTTGGAGCCGCTCCTTCTTTGGTGATGTTTGCATAGCTTTTTCTTCCTCTATTGAGTGGAATTGTGTTCACTCCTATCGCTGCATAAGGTGCGTTCCCTTGCTCATTCCGCAACGCTTCTTCACCTTTGAAACTTCCTCCATAAACATCTGTGAAGCGTGCTTTGTCTTGCTTGTTCGCACGCTCCTACTTTTTCGCATCCATCTGCATCTTTTTCCAATATACAATATTATATATATATATATACACCTTACTTTATCTCTTTTTGCTCTCTATTTATCTCACTTTTTCCCTTCGTGTTTCCTATTCTATTTTTTTCTTATATATATATAATTCTCAGTTGCATTTATCTTTCTCTTGCCTTGACAATTTCTCTCTTTTTCATCCGTTTTCAATATATATATGTATGTATGTATATACACTCTACTTTTTTACTTGTATCTCTCCTTGCTTTTGTTTCTTCTCTCACTTATCTCTCTCATCTTCATTTGTCTCTCTTCAGCATCTGCTTTTGTTCTCTCTTTGCTTTTTATCTCATTTATATTTTCCTCTCTTGGATATATATAATACTTCTGTTTTCTTTTTTCCTTATCTTTCTTTTGCTTTCTCCATCACTTCTTTTTACATCTTATCTCTCATTCACAAATTTCTCTCCTTTGCAATTCTCTCACATTTTCACTTGCATTTCCTTTTACATTTTTCTTGTATTTGCACTCGCCTCCCATTTCTTTTCCCTTCTGCTATTTTCTCCCTTTCACACTTACATTTCCGTTTGCATTCATCTCTCTTTGTACTCTCCTCCCATATGCTTTTACATGTTCTCTCTCCTTGCTTTTATTTCTCTATCTCCTCTCTCTATTTCCCCTTTCGCTACTCTTATCTTTTGGTGTTTTTTTTTCTTTCATATATAGGTATATTTTCACATTCACTTTTGTACATTTTATTTGTATATCTCTATATATAGGGATATACTTACTCAGTTACTTTTATTCATGGTCTTATATATTCTTATGCTTGTATATGTACACTTATTTATAGTTATATAAAATATAGAGAGATATTTACTTAATTACTTACATCTACAGATTTATACATTCATATGTTTTTCTATGTACACATATCGATAGTTATGCTTGTTGATAACTGAGAGGGGGGTGAATCAGTTATCCTACTATTTTCTCCTTTCTAAACTTTCTTAATAATTAATGCAGCAATAATTCAAATAAGCAAACATAACCATGAAATGGAGATACACATGACACAATATTTTTGATGTGGAAACCATGTTAAGGGAGAAAACCACGGGGTGATTAACCCAAAGATTATTCTCTATTAGAAGAATAAGGAAATACAAAATGGCACTTTCCAATTAGGGCTCACTACCCGAGCACACTGCTCACAAGAGGCACACTACCTACAAGAGACTCACTATCTACAAAAGAGTGTTATACAATACTTGAACTGATTGGTAGCATCTGCAAATGCTGGAGTCCAGTTCCGATTAGGCTCAGTATACTGATCTGCTGCACTTCATCTTTCCTTTTCCCTTAAGCTGCTTTCTTTCACATACTGGACCTTTCTTACTGCTTCTGCTCTACTCTTCTGCTTTTATTCACACATCACAACTTCAATAATCCATCTCACAACTAAATCCATCATGTATATATATCCACACAAGTAATTTCATCACCTTTCTAGTCGGCACCCAGAATAGTCAATCTTTTCACTAATTCTGATCTGTTGGCTGAATCCTTTCACATCAAGTAATGTGGATCAAGTATATGCTTGTAAAAATTATTAATCATGTCGGCCAAACATGTCTCATGCCTTCATAACCTTTACCACAATTAGTAACACTGGTGCAGGAGCACATTCTCTGTAGTGCAGGGTCATCTTTTCTTTTGTTTTCTCATAAGGCTCTTAAGCCATTTCATTTTGTAATAAGGGTCAATTTGGTCCCATGAATGTAATTGTGCAAGGCACAATTATAGTTTTGCTTGTATGAAGGGTAAACCAACGGCTAACTGATTTGAAAATCAGTTTGCACGGTTGGAGGGGATAACCGCTGTCTCTACATCTTCTTTAGAGGCAGGTTGTATGTCACACGGAGGAGAGAGAGAAGTGTGTATTACAACAAGTTCTTTGATAACTGAATAAAGAGAGTTCTGGGTATGATCTGTGTTGATTTTTTTGGTTGTTCTTAGTGATTTGATATCTTTATCCTGAGTTTGTACATGGAACCCTAACCGGATGCTATCTGTCAATCCATAGTGACTCTGTAGTGTGCAGACGGTGTAAAACCCACGGTTCCACAGTGGCTGGTTCGTAACCTAGGAGTAGGGTTTTGATTCATACATGGAGGCCCTTTCCTCTGTCCACTGAAGCTTTGTGTAGTATCAGTGTGATGGGGGGAAGACTTTTCACGTTTGTTGTTGTTGAATTCTTGCCCAGGAAACCAGAGAACTCAGTCAAGTTCGACTAGACATCGTCATGTGGCTAGTCGGGAAATCGGAGTGAAATTGGATAGTTTTGCCGTGGGATCAGATTGCTACAAGTGATCGAGGGGTTGATATATGAATCGACTAAATTCCATTGTTCTGTCGAAGGGAATCTGAGTTCGGCGTCACAGAACAGTTGGGAGTCTATCGGCGTGAGAACAAGTGTCGGAATAGCTTTTTGAAGGACCACCGATAGACTATGTCTAACCGATGAAACTGACATCGGCGTGAAATACTCTCCGTCTTACCGAAGATTGGTATAGTGTCGGAGACACATACCATTGCTGTTCGCATCGGCGAGAGAAACAAAATCGGGCTAAGGAAAATACACTTAGCCGACGGTACAAGGTTTCACCGATCGGTGAGACATCCTCGGAGTGTCGCCGATAAAGAGTATCGGTGTGAGGGAGCACCATCGGGAGAAGACTTGGAAGTCCCACCGATGAGCGAAGGTCATGCCGATAGTAGAAGACATATCGGTGTGAGAATTATTACCAGGGGTTTAAGTATCGGTCTGGCTAATGTACCCGACAGTATCGGTGAGAACTTGGCCATCGGGATAAAAGAATAAGGAGCGGCCGATAGTTCATGTCTTTCCGATAGCAAAGACATCCTTGACTTCGGCGAAACACTGGAGAATCTCTTGCCGATAGGGAAGACATAGGCAAATCTTCATCCGCTTCTGCTGGCACTCTGCATCAAATTGGTATTAGAGCCAATATTCTGAATCACAGCCGTGTATGTCAGATGAAGAATTGGAGATAGAAACAGAGGCTAGCACAATGCCTCCCAAGACGATGAGTAAAGCAGCCATCCAGAAGATGGTGGAAGAAATGCTCGAAGAGAGACTGAAGGAAGAAAGATCCAAAGAGAAGGATGGAAGCACTTCTGAGTCAGAAGAGGATGAAGAAGGAGAAACTGGAGAGAATCCTCAAGGAGAAGGTATGTCTGCTGATCAAAAGGCATTTCTGAACGCACTCAAGGGTCATGGAGATAGTGGTGATCCGAAAATGGATGTTCCCACGTTCAATGGGAAACTGGATGGAGATACTCTTGTGGACTGGATTGAAGCCATAAGTAATTACTTTGACTTCAAAGAGTATAGTGATAGTAAGAAAGTAAAATTTGCAAAGACCAGACTGAGAGGTTCTGCATTGGTTTGGTGGAACTACACTCAATGTGAAAGGGAGAAGGTTGGAAAGAGTCCAATCACCAAGTGGAGCAGAATGGTGGCCATGCTGAGAGCCAAATTTCTACCATGTGATTATGATCTGCAGACTATCAAAAAGTTTAATCATCTTAGGCAGAAAGATATGGACGTGGCTACATACACTGAAGAATTCCACAGATTGAGCATGAGAGCCAATCATAGAGAAGAAGAAAAAGAGATGGTGGCCAGATACCTGGATGGTCTGAGGTACAATATACAGGATGAGTTCAGTATGGTGGTTCCCAAGACTGTGGATGAATGTTTTCAGTTAGCCTCTAGGGCAGAGGATAAACTGAAAAGGAGAGGTGATCAAAATAACAGAGGAAGAGGTGGCAGGAACAATAGAGGAAGAGGTAATTTTGGCAGAGGACAGCCAAACAAAGGTGAAAGTTCAAGTCAACAAGAATCACGTTTTGATACAGAACAAAAAGGTGGTGGTTTCGGAGGTTGGAGAAGACCTAATGGTAGAGGAAGAGGTGGTGGTGCAGGCAGAGGACGCGGAGTCTTCACTGGAAGATGTTACAATTGCAATCAAGTAGGCCACACTACAAGTAAGTGCCCTGAGAAGGCATCTAGCTCTCATGATGGTGGGAGAAGGAACCAACTATTGCAGGAGGATGATTGTCAGAGTGTAAACTCACCAATTGGTAGTGCTGCACCAATACTTGAAGGAGAGAATATGATGATTAAGAGGACCCTCGTGAAGATGCCATTGAAGCAGGAGCCCCCACAAAGGAAGAATCTCTTCAGAACCCAAGGAATAACATATGGTAAGCTCTGTAAAATCATTGTTAATTCAGGTTCTACTGAAAATGTAGTGTCTACTGAAATGGTAGAAAAGTGTAGACTGAAAAGATTACCCCATCTTAATCCTCACAAAATATCTTGGTTGAATAAGAATCAGAACTATTTGGTGGAAGAACAAACTTGGGTAGAGTTTGAACTAGGTGACTATAGGGATAAGGTGCTATGTGAAATTATTCCTATGGATGCTTGTCACCTTCTTCTTGGATGACCTTGGCAGTATGATGTGAAGGCACAGCATGATGGTGAAAAGAATACATATATGATCACCAAGAATGGTAAGAAGTTTCAGATGGATCCCTTACCAGAGCAGGTTGGAGAGAAGAGCAATGACAACAGTGTCATGTTAGTGAGTGGCAAAGTGTTCCTACAACTCATGAAGGAGAAGGATACCCAAGGGTATGCACTGATGATGAAGCCTATATCCAATCAGCAAAGCAAACAGCAGAAGGAGATTCCATTGGAAGTGCAACAATTACTGGATAAGTACCAAGATCTTGTGGTAAAGGATACTCCTAACTCCTTACCACCTATGAGGGACATAAGTCATCAGATTGACTTGATTCTTGGAGCCACATTACCCAATAAAGCTGCCTATAAGTTGACACCACAGCAGAATGAAGAAGTAGGTAGACAAATTCAAGAACTTTTGGAGAAAGGTTTGATTAGGAAGAGTCTTAGTCCATGTGCAGTCCCTAGTTTACTTGCTCCTAAGAAAGATGGAAAATGGAGATTATGCACTGATTCAAGGGCTATCAATAAGATCACCATAAGGTATAGATTTCCTATGCCAAGAATTGAGGATCTATTGGACTATCTTGGTGGTTCATGTTACTATTCCAAGATTGATTTGAAATCTGGTTATCACCAGATCAGAATAAGGCAGGGAGATGAATGGAAGACTACTTTCAAAACAAATGAAGGTCTCTATGAGTGGCTTGTTATGCCATTTGGACTCAGTAATGCTCCAAGCACATTCATGTGGTTGATGAATGAGGTACTTGTAGAATTTATTGGAAAATTTGTTATTGTTTATCTTGATGACATATTGATTTTCAGCAGGACCAAAGAAGAGCATGTGAAGCATCTCGGACAGGTGTTAAAGAAATTGCATGAGAGTAAGTTGATGATCAACTTGGATAAATGTGATTTTATGAAAACTGAACTAGTGTATCTTGGATTTGTGATTTCCAATGGCTGTTTGAAAATGGATCCTACCAAAGTCGAGGCTATTCTCAATTGGCCTACTCCTAAGACAGTAGGAGATGTAAGAAGTTTTCATGGTTTGGCAACTTTTTACAGGAAGTTCATTAAAGGGTTCAGTCACATAAGTGCTCCTATTCTCAATACCATCAAGGGTGGAGTGAATTGTAAATTTCAATGGACAAAACAAGCAGATGATAGTTTTGAACTGTTGAAACAGAAAGTGGCCGAGTTACCTACGTTGGTACTCCCTGATTTTGACAAAGTATTTGTTGTGGAATGTGATGCAAGCCAACAGGCTATAGGTGCTGTTCTTAGTCAGGAAGGACATCCAGTCGCATTCTTTTCAGAGAAGTTGAATGAGGCCAAACAGAGGTATTCTACCTATGACCTAGAGTTGTATGCAATGGTGCAAGCTCTGAAAAAATGGAGACATTATTTACTGCCAAAAGAGTTCATTGTTTTTACTGACAACCATGCTCTTAGTTTCCTAAATAGTCAAGAAAAGTTGAATCATAGGCACGTCAAGTGGATGGAACAATTGCAGGCCTATACCTTCACTATTAAGCATAAGAAAGGTGTTGCCAACAAAGTGGCAGATGCTTTGAGTAGAAGGATACTGGTCATACAGGAAGTACAAATGGAACATATGGGTCTAGAATGTCTGAAGGAGTTGTACAAGGATGATGCAGATTTCAAGGCTGCCTATGACGTGTGTGCAAGTTTGGCTAACACTTTTCATGGTGAGTATTCTGATTTTGTGCTGCAAGAAAGGCTCCTATTTAAAGGTAGTCTGTTGTGTGTTCCTAAATGTTCAATGAGGGACAATATCATCAAGGAGAAGCACAATGGAGCCTTAGGAGGACATTTTGGGTTGGACAAGACTTTGGAACAAGTCACCAGGTTCTACTATTGGCCCAAGGTACAGACAGATGTAAGGAGATATGTTGCAAGCTGTACCATATGTCAAAAGGCCAAGGGTATGTCTTCTAATGCTGGTTTGTACCAACCACTGCCCATTCCCACTAGACCTTCGGAAAGCATTAGTATGGACTTTGTACTTGGTCTTCCTAGGACAGCAAGGGGTGTAGATAGTGTTTTTGTCATTGTGGATAGATTCAGTAAGATGGCTCATTTTGTGCCATGCAAATGCACAAATGATGCATCTCATATTGCTGGTCTCTTTTTCAGAGAGGTGGTCAGAATTCATGGTTTACCCCTATCAATTGTTACTGATAGAGACTCCAAATTTGTTGGTCATTTTTGGAGGACCCTATGGAGAAAATTGGGCACACAGTTGTCTTTTTCATCAGCCTACCATCCCCAGACTGATGGTCAAACTGAGGTTGTTAATAGGTCCTTGGGAAACCTTTTGAGATGCCTTACCAAACAGCATGGATTGGCATGGGATTTAGTGATCAGTCAAGCTGAATATGCTTATAATGATTCAAGAAACAGAAGTACTGGGAAAATTCCTTTTGAAATAGTTTATGGTTTCCACCCAAGAGGACCACTTGAACTCAAAGACCTCCAAGGATGGGATAAAAGAGTGCTCTAGGAGAAGACTTTGCTGCTACCATGAAAACAGTACATGATCAGGTCAAGCTTCAGTTGGAGAAAACTGTCTCCAAGTACAAGGATAGGGCAGATCTGAAGCGAAGGGAGGTACAGTTCAAGGTAGGAGATTTGGTGATGGCCTACCTCAGAAAGGAAAGATTATCTAAGGGGCAACCAACCAAATTGTTGATGAAGAAGATAGGACCGTGTAAGGTAGTGCATAAATTTGGTCCAAATGCATATGAGATAGAATTACCATCTGGTCTTGGTATCTCTCCCATTTTCAATGTTGCAGACCTGTTCCCTTTTAGACCTCCATTACATGCTGAAGATGGCTCAGATGCTGTGATTGAAGATGAAGACTGGATTAGAGATTTACCTCCAAGTAAGCCTTTGCAATTGGAATGCATTTTGGATTCCAAAATTGTCAAGAAGACAAGAAAAGGGGTATACAAAGACTACTTGGTCAAGTGGCAGGATCTTCCTGATTCAGAGGCAACCTGGATGAGTGAAGCAGATATTCTAAAGCATGGGAAGACACTTCAGCAGTTAGCAACTCAAGGGACTTGAGTTTTTCCTGCAGGGGGAATATGGTGCAGGAGCACATTCTCTGTAGTGCAGGGTCATCTTTTCTTTTGTTTTCTCATAAGGCTCTTAAGCCATTTCATTTTGTAATAAGGGTCAATTTGGTCCCATGAATGTAATTGTGCAAGGCACAATTGTAGTTTTGCTTGTATGAAGGGTAAACCAACGGCTAACTGATTTGAAAATCAGTTTGCACGGTTGGAGGGGATAACTGCTGTCTCTACATCTTCTTTAGAGGCAGGTTGTATGTCACATGGAGGAGAGAGAGAAGTGTGTATTACAACAAGTTCTTCGATAACTGAATAAAGAGAGTTCTGGGTATGATCTGTGTTGATTTTTTTGGTTGTTCTTAGTGATTTGATATCTTTATCCTGAGTTTGTACATGGAACCCTAACCGGATGCTAGCTGTCAATCCATAGTGACTCTGTAGTGTGCAGACGGTGTAAAACCCACGGTTCCACAGTGGCTGGTTCGTAACCTAGGAGTAGGGTTTTGATTCATACATGGAGGCCCTTTCCTCTGTCCACTGAAGCTTTGTGTAGTATCAGTGTGATGGGGGGAAGACTTTTCACATTTGTTGTTGTTGAATTCTTGCCCAAGAAACCAGAGAACTCAGTCAAGTTCGACTAGACATCATCATGTGGCTAGTCAGGAAATCAGAGTGAAATTGGATAGTTTTGCCGTGGGATCAGATTGCTACAAGTGATCGAGGGGTTGATATATGAATCGGCTAAATTCCATTGTTCTGTCGAAGGGAATCTGAGTTCGGCGTCACAGAATAGTTGGGAGTCTATCAGCGTGAGAACAAGTGTCAGAATAGCTTTTTGAAGGACCACCGATAGACTATGTCTAACCGATGAAACTGACATCGGCGTGAAATACTCTCCGTCTTACCGAAGATTGGTATAGTGTCGGAGACACATACCATTGCTGTTTGCATCGGCAAGAGAAACGAAATCGGGCTAAGGAAAATACACTTAGCCGATGGTACAAGGTTTCACCGATCGGTGAGACATCCTCGGAGTGTCGCCGATAAAGAGTATCGGCGTGAGGGAGCACCATCGGGAGAAGACTTGGAAGTCCCACCGATGAGCGAAGGTCATGCTGATAGTAGAAGACATATCGGTGTGAGAATTATTACCGGGGGTTTAAGTATCGGTTTGGCCGATGTACCCGACAGTATCGGTGAGAACTTGGCCATCGGGATAAAAGAATAAGGAGCGACCGATAGTTCATGTCTTTCCGATAGCAAAGACATCCTTGACTTCAGTGAAACACTGGAGGATCTCTTGCCGATAGGGAAGACATAGGCAAATCTTCATCCACTTCTGCTGGCACTCTGCATCAAACACATCCGGAAAGTAGTCTGATATTCTGTCAATCAGTTCTTCCTCTGTTCACACTGTCACTCAGGAATCCGGTACTCAACTATTCATATCTTTTTCCTCATCTATCACCGGAGGCTAAATCCTTGGAATATACCACTCAAGGTAGTCCTCTTGACTTCTCCAAATCTGCACTTCACCAAGATACTTCCTCTGAGAGATCTGGACCTGTCTGTCGGACCTTGCCACATGCTCTGTTCTTGTTTACCAGACCACAACAATCTTCATTCTAACTTCCGGTAGAGACACACCATGTCCTGTGGATGTGTGGGATGAACTTTTTTGCCATCAATGACAACAATCATGAATCCATATAGTGTCTCTTGCCAACAATCTCCCCCTTTGGCATTGATGGCAACACTTAGTGAAAAATGACTAAGTGTTTACACTATGCTCCCCCTTGGCTGATGCTCTATCTTTATATACATTTTTCGGAGCTCCCCTTTAGTTGGATTCCTCATTTTTCACTGCTCTTTACTCCCCCTTTGACATCAATGGCAAAGGGTAGGGTCCACATACCAAAATTTTCAAAATTTTAACTATACTTAGCCGCATAAGTATATATATACAAATTGTACTTACATATACTTAAGTATGTCTGAAAAAGTATTCTTCAGCTGTACAACTTCTGTCACCCAACTCTGCTTCATCCTATCCAAAATTAAGATGTGACCACTCAACAGGAAAGAAAATGCTTCAGCCTTCTTAAGATCTGTCGGATCATTGGTCCGGGCTGTAATCTGAGCATCATTTATGGCCTCATGTATGGCCTCTAACTTAGGGATAATAATCCTTCTAAGTTCACCCATCTGGTTAATTATGTTCTTCCTTTCCTTCTCAAAATTCTTTATTGCATTTGTGATTGCAATAGTTTGACACTCTTGATTTACTATGGAGGAAGAGAGATGATCAAAACTTTGAGACAAACTTAGTAGTTGATCCTCTTGCTCTTTTATTTTCTTCTCAATCTCTACTGTTGCTTTGGACCAAGAGATACAAAATTTGTATATTTCATCGCCATCCTTAAGAGCATTTTCTAAGCTCTTTATCCCAATACTCATATTTCTCCTATCATTAGTGATTAATCCTTGTACCTCTGAGAATCTCTTATCCAAAAACTCCTTCTAGACCTTTTCTTCTGCTGATTTTTCTAGAGAATCAAAATGTGTACTAACACCACTGACTAAGGTTTTGAGATTACCAAAAGAGGAGGCTGTGGGATCCTTCTGAAAAGATGGCATGATCTTTTCCAGCACTCTGGATGCAGCTTCTATCAACTCACAGTCTTCCATATGAGACTTTAGGAGTTTTTCATTAGCCTTAGCATTTGCAAATGAAGCTATCTTCATTGTCTGTACCGGAGAAAGAGAAACAAAATTGAATGGACCTTGTAGAAGCTTCGGTTCATCAATCTCCATTGTTTCTTTGTTTAGGAATTCTTGGACAGTTTGTGCAGTGTCTCTTGCTGGAGACAGATGTTTATTTTCTTCTGCAGTCTTGGAGCTGTCCTTTGGAGTTTTCTCTCCTTCTACATTCCCACCACTAGCAGTTGTGGTTTTCTCTGCTGAAGTCTTCTCTCCTTCTGCAACCTTAGCACTGCCATCTTCTTTTTCCTTCACCTCTGCTTCTTTCTCCTGCAATTTTTCTTCTCCTTTAGATCCGGAGACTGTAGGGGAACCCGGAGGAGAAATGTTAGTCTATTCAGAGCCCACCTCTTATGTTATTTTCTTAGTAGTTTCTTCTACAACACTTGTGGTTGAGGGATCAATGCCCAAGTCCTCTATAATAGGAAGATTAAATCTTTTGAAGGTTTTCTGGAGAATCTCTTCAGTGTCCTTGGCTACCTTGTCAGTCTCACCAAGCATAAGCTGATTCATCCTTGCCTTGCTCCTGAATTCATCTTTAGGCTAACATATGACCTTGTTGCCTTTTTCTTTGTTCTCTTTTCTCCTTTTCTGGATGTCTGGACTTCCGATTTTGAGCTTTTAGTAGGGACAGGTACTGGTTTCTTTGAAGATCTGGTCTGGGTGGAAGTTTCTACTGGAGCACTTTTCTTGCTTCCCTTTTCTGCCTCTTTCTTCTCTTCCTCAACTTTTTGTCTCTTTTCCTGGTTGGCATCAAGTGCCTCCTTTGAGATGCCAAGGCCTTGGGCAATATGTTCTACTTCTTTTCTCACTTTTCTTTTCATCTCTGGTTCTCTGAGTTCCACATGAATTTTTACACTCAGCTCCTCAAAGGTTCCAAACCTCTCTGCCTTTGGATCTTTAGGCTGACTTAGCATGTGTTGAACATGCAGCTCTACAATCTGTTCATCAACTTCATATCCCATGGGCATAATCCAGACTGTCCTTGGTTCTACTGCCTCCATTAGGCACTGATTATTTTCTACCATAAAACAGACTGTGTCTTTGTATTTCTCAACAAGAGACTGGGGAATCCTTTCTCTTACTTGCATCATGTTCTGAAAGTTCTTGAAGTATCCCCACAGAGCTGTATTTTGTGCTTTGTTATCACCAAGTCCATGTAAATAATCTCTAATTTGGATGGCTATTGGCCTATCACTCTCCCATACCCAGCCACTAGATCCAGGAAGCTCATTCATAAAGTAGAAGAACAAGCACAAAATTAATCCACCATACTTGAATGAATTCTTTTTATCTTTCTTGATTTTTTGCAGATTCTCCAAGAGTTGGTTCAAGAGAAGCTGACAAAGATCATAGTCTGCATCCTTTCTTAGCACTTCATAAGCAGTATAGATGGCAGTTCCAGGTACAAAATTTTCTCTGCTAGAATGATATATCTTATATCCAATGATCATAGAAGCAAACTTGACATTTGGATTAGTGATGTCATCTACTGTCATTGCTCTTTTGTCAAACTTGGATTCGGTAGCCTCACTCACAGTTTGGTTCTTTATAGATTTAAGAACATGAATCCCACCAGATGAGTGTAGTCCGGTAACTACCCTGATGGCATCTTTAGTGATCTTGAATGGTCCATTTAACCACATGAAATTGTCATATATTCTGTTCAAAATGTACCTAACCCATTCATCCTTCGTAAAATAGGGGAAATGTATGTATTGTGCAAAGTGCTTGTTCCGGAGGCCCTTGTATTGGGGTTTGAGCTCAAATGAATCATCTAATAGTTGTTTGTGATAGATATCTCTTAGTTTGAATTCCCCAAACTCTTCAACATTTGCGTGTACATAAAACCTAATATCTTCGGTGTGCAAAACACCATGCAGAACACTGGAAAATGCACCTAGGGGGTCTACCTCCAAGGATTTGTATGGATGTTTCTTAAATGTAGGGCGAGGTCTATCAGAAATCTTTACAATATTCAGAGTACCCATTATCAAGAGATTTGCAGTGAGATATTTGAAAACAGAAAATACCTTTTGCACCTTTCAGTTTCACAGAGTTGGTTGGATTTATCTCTGGAAGTAATAACTTCTGCAAGTGATCTTCAATGAACTTGAGGAATTTCGTTGTAGAGCTCCACTTTTCATTTCTTCTTGAGTGCAGAATGAACAAGTGATTAATGAGAAACCCTTATATTGCTCTGCAGGCCCTAATATCAGATTGCAATAAATGCTTGACCTACATTATTCCAGTTTGCCTTATTTGGGTGACTTGAAGAATCGGATCAACCCTAATCTTTAAACATCTTGCAGATCTTCCAAATCTTAACCACAGTTTGTTTGGATGTATCCCTTATGAATCCTTCAATCTGCAACTCTTCTTGTGCCAGTTCCGGCACCAATTGACTGGCTGGGGGAACAAGGTTTTCTTTGTGTCTCCCCCTGAGCCAGAGCTCACTTTTTAATTTCTGGAAGGAATATCAGTACCAAAGTCTGGTGCAGATCCAACCTCTACGTTCTCAGTACTTTTCTTCACCCAAATCTTGCTCATCTCACTTTTAACTTCATCCGCATTAACCTTTTGTTTACCCTTATCTTGATTCTGATTATGATATACCAGACCTCTTTTGTCCTGATTCTTGCTTCTACAGAATTTTGCACTATGACTAGACCTATTGCAGATTTGGCAAACAACATTTCTTTGCATATTTGACTGATATTCTCTTGATCTGCATTGATTAGCCATATGACCTATTCTATTGCATGCAAAGCATCTACCATTGAATGATTTGTTCATTTGCATATTTCTGCATTTATGAGATTTGTGACCATACCTTTTGCGGTTAAAACATTGTTCGGAGAAGGATGAATTAGTCTGATTCATTCTCTTTCTGCACTGATTACCTTTGTGACCAAAGTGATTACAGCTATGGCAGTATCCATTGAAGGATGGATATCTCTGAGCATTGGGCTATCTTACCGGAGGTCTTCTAGGCCCGTTCCTTAGATTTTCTGATCCAAAAATCTTCTGACCAGATCTGGAGCTTTCTCCTTTCTCATATCCCAAACCACACTTGTCATCTGCCCTCTTTTGACTTCCAAGAAGAACTTCAAGTTGAGCAGAACTTATCTTGAATTTCTCTTTATATTCATTTGCTGATTGAAGATCCCTTTTGAGAGAGATAATTTGATCCTCAAGTTTTTCTTCATTTTCTTTAGCATCTTCAAGATCAGATTCAAGATGTCTAATAATTCTATCCATTTGGTGGCAATCTTCTGATTTCTCCTTGAGAGATTGTCTTAGATTATCTTCAGTTTTTCTTTGCTCTTCAATTTCTTGGGTAAACTTTATAACTCCTGATTCCATTTCATGTCTTACCATAATGACTTCTTTTGATAACTTTTCACATAACTTGGTTTTTTCAGTCAGCTCTTCATTTGCATCATTAGCTTCACCTTGTCTTGCCAATTGCTGAAGCAGCTCCTTTCTCTTTTTCATAGAGAGACTTAATTTGTCTTTTAGTTCTCTCATGAATTCATCAGCCTATTTGAGTCTTTCCTTTAATTCATTGACTTCAGAGTTTAACTGTTCAAGATCATCAAGGGCAGTCTTGAGTTGCTCCCTTAAACCATATGCATCCATTTGAATTCCTAGATCTTCCTCAAGTTGTTAGACTCTGTTAGGAGAAACTTGGCTCTGATACCAATTGTTGACAACTGAGAGGGGGGGTGAATCAGTTATCCTACTATTTTCTCCTTTCTAAACTTTCTTAATAATTAATGCAGCAATAATTCAAATAAGCAAACATAACCATGAAATGGAGATACGCATGACACAATATTTTTGACATGGAAACCCTGTTAAGGGAGAAAACCACGGGGTGATTAACCCAAAGATTATTCTCTGTTAGAAGAATAAGGAAATACAAAATGGCACTTGCCAATTAGGGCTCACTGCCTGAGCACACTGCTCACAAGAGGCACACTGCCTACAAGAGACTCCCTATCTACAAAAGAGTGTTATACAATACTTGAACTGATTGGTAGCATCTGTAAATGCTGGAGTCCAGTTCCGGTTAGGCTCAGTATACTGATCTGCTGCACTTCATCTTTCCTTTTCCCTTAAGCTGCTTTCTTTCACATACTGGACCTTTCTTACTGCTTCTGCTCTGCTCTTCTGCTTTTATTCGCACATCACAACTTCAATAATCCATCTCACAACTAAATCCATCATGTATATATCCGCACAAGTAATTTCATCACCTTTCTAGTCGGCACTCAGAATAGTCAATCTTTTCACTAATTCTGATCTGTCAGCTGAATCCTTGCACATCAAGTAATGCGGATCAAGTATATGCTTGTAAAAATCATTAATCATGTTGGCCAAACATGTTTCATGCCTTCACAACCTTTACCACAATCAATAACACATCCAGAAAGTAGTCTGATATTCTGTCTGTCAGTTCTTCCTCTGTTCACACTGTCACTCAGGAATCCGGTACTCAACTATTCATATCTTTTTCCTCATCTATCACTGGAGGCTAAATCCTTGGAATATACCACTCAAGGTAGTCCTCTTGACTTCTCCAAATTCGCACTTCACCAAGATACTTCCTCTGAGAGATCTAGACCTGTCTGTCGGACCTTGCCACATGCTCTGTTCTTGTTTACCGGACCACAACAATTTTCATTCTGACTTCCAGTAGAGACACACCATGTCCTGCGGATGTGTGGGATGAACTTTGTTGCCATCAATGACAACAATCATGAATCCATATAATGTCTCTTGCCAACAATGCTTTCTATTTTTTATGCTTTATTTCCACCTTTGTAGGTATCTCTCTATTTATCATCTTGTGTTTAATTTTATTTTTTTCTCTTTATTATTATTTTTATTTGCTTATTTTTTGAAACTTGTTGCTCTTTTCTTGTCTCTTTAATGTCCCCTCAAACTATTCTTGTCATCTGTGCTTCTACTCTCTCTTTTTAAGCAACCTCTCTGTAATTCAAACTCATTTGCATTATCTTCCTTTACTCCTGATGATGGATCATGGAGCATGATCTAAAATAATGAGTCAAAAAAAGCAACATAGTTTTATCCAGAAGCACAATAATTTATCATCATGGACTAAGGAAATATCATGTCTACAATTTCTATTCACTCATGTTATTTATTTCAACTTCATTGTAGAATATTGGTAGTAATTAATGTGATTGCCAAAGGTCTTGGGTAGATTTCTTAGGTTCAAATCCAAAATCCTACAAACACTACTAATGGGAATATCATTAGGAACACATTCTCAATAGATGAAACCATATGAGGATTCAAACAAGGGCTTCTAATTAAGGGGATGTGAGGATGAAAATGAGATTGTGGCATGCAAACAACTCACAAAACCCTAAAAGACCAACTAGTAGAAATGATAGGTAAGGTCTATTTTAAAATCTAGAAAAAGAGTATGCACTGAGATTTGAAAATGTATCAACAAATGAAGCCTGAAAGAAACAGACAAGGGTGGGTAGAGTGCGTGAAAACAAAATATCACAAGGAATCACCAAATCATAAAGAAAATGTATAGTTATGAATCACAATTAAATAGGGAATCCAAACCTTAATGATATTTAAAATAAGATGATGCAATTAGAAAAATAGATTTGAAAACCTTAATAAGAGAAGGACAAAACCTAAGGCCAAACCCTAGGGGGTGTAAGATAAGTCAAGTTCACCAAAAATGTAATGAAATAAAATATGCTTTGTATAAATTATCTAGGTTAATTAAATAAATGTATCTAATTAAGTACTCATTAACCTAGATAAAAAGAGTTTAGACTGATTTAATTGAAATGTATTCAAACTAAATGTAAAAACTAATGGGATACTTAGCTCAAAAATTGATGATGGAAAAGTGTTTTGATAGAGACGGAAGTTGATTTGCCAATAATCTAAAATTTGGGGGTTGAGTTAGGTGAAGATCTTAGATTCTAGAAATTGACCGTTTTTCACTATAGGTCACCTACATAAATGTGGATCTCATTTACATGAATAGGGACTTAAACTTGTGCATGGATTTGAACTTAAAACTTGCAAATCTAATATGGTAGAATGTGCACTATTAGAGTTTGCTCACCTTGATTTTTGACATGTCTAAATATGCACATGGACTTGGTAGTGTTTAGAGACACCTTTGGTGAATCCATTGAATTGTGAGAGTCAAGTTTTCCTCATTTAAACCTATAGTGGGACTAGCATTATGACTATAAGTGAAAGATGGACAATAGAAAGCAAACATGCAACAGACCTAAGATGATACAATCTAGTGATGCTCTAGTAAATGCTACTAGAATGCTCTCACAAATCTTCTACCAATAAGTCATAGCATGCTTTGAGACTGATAGTCCTTGATCCCTCTTAAATGAGTAGATGAATGTTGCAACAACCAAGTCCACAAATCAACTAAACGTGTGCTAGGTCAGCGCACAATTATTGATGAAATAGTTGACAAAGTAGGAATTTAAATACTAAATTTTAAAATTTTAAGCATTAGATTTATAACTACAAAAGTGACTCTGAGTAAAAGTTCGCAACCACAATTCTAATCTAAGATGATAAATAATATATATAAAGATCAAGAATACATCTCGAAGATTAATAATAACAAAAATCAAGATATATAATGTTAGAAACAAAATTAAGAAAGACAAATTACCACATGTTCTAAGCCCATTATATAGTAAGCCCAAAACATAATGGAAGAAGACATACATGGATTACAAGTATACTTAAAAGTAGCTCCAATAATTGGTATGGGGGACCCTAGGTTGGAAATATTTAGAATAAATTTACACAAATTTCAACGCCCAAAGAAATGCTAATGGTTACGGCAGGGACCAATAAATTTACACCACCGCTTATTTCATCCCCAACGTGAAGGCCCGCTCTTACTATGCAGAGTTTTATCCGGTCAATCTCTTAAAGTAGTGTAATTTGGAATTTTCTTCCACGAGTCAATTTGTAGTGATGTGATAAAAGTGGAGTGATATGCGTACAAAAGAAATAGAAAAGACTGCTGTGTTAATTTTCTCGTCCGAATAGAAATAAGAAAGACTGGTGTGTTAATGGGGTCATCTGGGTCTTCTTTCGTCAATTAAGGGTAGACGATGGTAGGCCACACACAGCACTAACTTTCCCGTCTAATCTTTTTAAAATCTGAAAGGAACGAATATCTAGGCACTGTCCTTTTCATGCGATCTTTGTGAATGCTAACATAAAATTCATATAATTCACTGGATATAATATTGTAAAGGAAAATATTTTTTTTTTCAATTTCAGTTAATTAAATAAACGTTTACAATTAAATATAATTAAACTTATATTAATTATTTTTAGTTATTAAAGTGAATTATTTTTAGTTATCAAAGTGATAATTGAATATTTAATGTTATTTTAGGAAAGTAAATGTAAAGTGGAATAGAGGTATTTAACTCTAGAACTAATGTGGACGAATAAATTTGGTGTAGTGCACCGTGGAATCCTATGTAAGATTGTGACTAATTTCTAGTTCAATTATGTAGGTGTGGGCCACTTCTATGGGCATAAGTCTTTCTTAGGGCCCGTGGGTATGATTTGGTAAATCTTACACTTTTGTTCTTCAGTTCACCTAGAAGTTTGTTTTTTTGTTGGATGTTAAGGACTAGTGATATTTAAAAGTACCTTAGGGAGATTACCAGATCACTAAGTTCAATTTCTCCTAAGTCAACCCCTTGAAAATGGTTAGCTTTAGGACCATGACTAATATTGGTAAACAACAAGGAAGTATGCAAATGTCCTAAGTTGTGGATTTTGATGTAGATATATTCTTTTTAGAGCTCCAATTGAAGTGTTCCTATTGAGTGCTCCTTGAATGTGAATGATTGCTTAAAGAGTGCTTGGATGATAAATGGATGCAAAATAAAAGACATTGAATACCACTACATAGCAATAAATCGTGTGAAATGTGTACCAAGTTGGTATGTGGCAAGAAGGAAATGGACAGAAGGCGATAATAGTTGAATTTGAAAATTTAAAATTCAAGAGCCAGTTCTACATAATATTGGATGGATCTCACACCATGGGGTTGACCCAGGACAAGGAAATGCTAATTTTTATGTGCAGAATGAATGTATAGACATTAGGGGTGTAATAAATATTAACTATATGAGAATGTGTGTGAATAAGGATTTAAACTAAGTTCAAATTATGGTTTATAGTTTGTAATTTGCTTATAAATTGGTGCTCAAAGTTGTAGTTCAAGTATGATGTATTTATGAGTACCAAAATGCCACTAGGATCAGTCCAAAATTGAATGTTGGTGATAATCCTATAAAAGCTTTCTCTGCAAGTGTATTATAACCTTGTTTAGATTACTGAATAATACATTGGGCTACTTTAGAGTGTGGGGTTTTTCTCCCAAAAGGGGTTTCCCATGTACACTTTGATTATGGTATATTGTTTATTTTATAGTTACATGTGTTTCTACTTTTTGTAATTGGAAAGATTGAAAAAAAAGTGCACAATACTCTCCTCATTAGATTAGTGTAGAAAGTGTTTCCATATACCTTTCTTCCTTTTAGTTTCTATCAAAGCTTGATCACCTTTGACCCTAATTGTTAGGTAGTGGATTTTTTGTACTATCATTGATTGAATGAGAGCAAGTGCACAAATTAGTTTTTTTGTCTTATTACAATAAAATAATGGTAAGCACATCAAGATTAGAGATGACAAATTTAATGGCAATAGTTTTGAGTTGTGGGAACTTAAGATGGAGGATATGCTCATGGATAGAGATATATGGATTGCAATATCCAGTACCAAGCCATGGATCGAGTATGAAACATGAAGTCTAGGACTTAATGGATAGAAAGACTAAGGGTCTTGTGAGACTCTATTTGGAAGATTCAATTTTGTTAAATGTTCATAAAGAAACTACTATAGAAAATCTATGAAAAAGCTTGGAGAAATTTATTAATCTAAATCCTTGGTAAATAAGTTATTTTTGAGAAAGAAGTTGTACTATCTTAGAATAAAGTATGGTGGATATGTAGCTGATCATTTGAATGCCCTTAATATGTTAGTCTCCCAATTGAGCTCTATTGGAGTTAAAATGGAGGACGAGGATTAATGCATGAATTTGCTATGTTCTTTGCAAAATTCATGGGACCAACTTGTTATGGCCAATGGGAACAATACCACCAAGTTCAAGATGGATGAGGTGGTTGCATCACTACTTTCTAAAGATATGTGAAGAAAGACTTCTGAAATGGCTAAGGAGGCCCTTATGGTTCATGGTAGATCTAATGAAAAAGACAAGAAGTATGGGTAAGTGCAAGATGGGGGGCCAAAAAGGAGTCTTAAGTGGCCACTTTTTTCTGAAATAAGGAAATACTAACCTTGGATGAGAAATTGAGCATAGTTACACTCAAAATTTTATGATATAACAAAAAACAATGTTTGTAGTGCTTTAAGTCTACTTTCTAAACTACTATTTTTTTTTGAAAATGGTATAGATTAAGGGGTTCAAAAAAGGGAGCCATAGAAATTGGTGTTGTTTCTGTCAAAAAACATAACATAGCGTGTTTTGTGGCTCCCTCAAAAGGTTAACTTTTTTTGGTATTTTTAAAATCGCTTCGGAGAGAAAAAGTGGACACATCCTGAAAAATAAAATTTGGCATCTAGTAGCTTCTCAAGCTCAACTTTGACCAATAAAGCAATCTGTGGGTGCATCTTTCATAATTTCTGCTTGACTGGTTTAGCTCCTAGTAAAATTGATAGATGATGGACTACTAATGTAGAATCTAATCCTAGCATGTCGGTATAAGTCCATGCAAAGTTAATTGCCCTTTTCTGAAAGAACTTTGTGAAGTCCTTATGTTCTTGTTGAGACAAAGAAGCTGCTAAGAAGGTAATCTTTGGATTTTGGATCGTGCCCAAATTCATTTCCTAAGATTGCTCCACCAATAAAGAAGACTTCTCCTAATATTTTGATGGCAGGGGAAGGTCAAATCTTTCATCCTCAAGTGCCTCAAAGAGGTTTTCACCATTGGATGCATCCTTTATTTTTACTATTTTGAGATCGGAAGGTGCCTCAAAGAGGTTTTCACCTAAGGATCGATTTATTGTATTCATTTTTTTATGACTGAAAGATTTGGCATTCTCCCCAAAATATGCGATAGGAGAGAGATCCATGACAAAACCTACTTTATGGTCACCTTGGGGTATACCATCTCAAAGTCCCAAAAATTTTGCAAGCGCTTTGTCATTTTGAAAAGTGTCTAGGACAGGAGGCCCTTGTTGGTCCCAATCGATTCGGTCAGGATATACAAGGGAAACGGTTTGTGTTTTGGTTGTAGAGGTAAGGGATATGGATGGGATCATAAAGATAGAGGATTCCTGAAATAAATCAGTGAGATTAAGGTGGGAATCATCAATGGTATCCTCCATAGAAGTCTCTTTTGTAGGCCAAGCCTTAGCTACTTTGTCAAGTATAAATTGGATATCTGGGGATCTGGATACCCCCTTTCCAAATCCCAAACCATATTTATCAAGTTTCCTTGTGACAGATATGGGTTCTGTAGTTCCTTGCTCATGAAGACCAAGTCCTCCTTGTCCTTTATAGCCCATATTCTTTACAATGCGATGGCCATTGTTGTATTTGTCCACAGGTAGGATAACTGGTTCCTTTTCATCTTGGAAAAGCCAAGAGGATATATCTTCGATGTGCTCATCTTCTAGATTGTGCTCATGTATAAAGATAGTTGGGGGTATAGGTTTGATGACCTTCTTCTTGCATACTTTTTCCATAGGAGGTTTACCATAAGACTTTGGTGATAAGGGCAAGTTCCCTACACAACAAGAGTTCTACAAGTCATACTCTCCAAACCCTACATTCTTGTATTGAATGTTGACATCAGGTATGTCTTTCTTAGGCAATGTGGTAGATAAGGTGGTGGGATCAACATATGAGGATGAAGGATTAGCGGCTTCATTTTTGGGTACTTGGTTAGAATTATGGTATCTAGCTTGTATGGTGCGGCAAAATTTGAAAGGATTTAGATCTCTAGGAATGGTAACTTTTGTACCATGGTAGGGGAATTTTAAACACTGGTGATAGGTTGAGGGTACAAGGGTAAATACACAAAAATGAGTCTACTTGAGGTGGAAGTTTCAGACTTAGAAAAAAACTCAAAATCAGGTAAACCAAAATGGGATCCCTCTTTTTATGAAACGTGATCCCGTTATGCTTCGGGATCTCGAGCCAAAAGTGGGATCCCATTTTGAAACGGGATCTCATTTCATAAAAGGTTAAAATATTAATCTTTTCAAAATGGGATCCAGTTTCATAAAAGGTTAAAATATTAATCTTTTATGAAACGGGATCCCATTCAATAAAATTTGAATTTCTGACTCAATTTTTTCTATGGGTTTTGGGTCAGAAAAAAGGCTTGGGAACCCAACCCTTGGCTTTAGACCTGGTTTAACTTGCAAGTTGAAGGTCATGTCAATGTCACAACAAAATAGTGACTTTGGGCGTATGTTTGAAAGCCTTTTTTGCATAATTTTTTGACAAAATTAAAACCCATTATAGATGAGATAGTGTAGATTCCAAATATGTAATTTTTTTACAATTGAATTATTTTTCTATTTTTCAATTAATTTCTAATGAAACAGGTCCATAAACTTGAATTATCAAGGTTTTTTAATATTTTAATAACTTTTTATCAAAATAATTTTTTGTAAAAAACATTGTACAAAAATGTACTTTAGACAATTCTTTTCAATTTGAAAAAAAAAATTTAAAAATGATAAGTTTAGGTCATCTTATGCATGACATACATGATTTTTTAAAACACCAAAAATGGCCAATAAAAATTTAACAAAAAAATATATTCAACAAAAAATTACAAAAAAATATAGAAAACGTGCTTCATTGAGTTACAAATCTTTTCCCAAAAGGATTTAGAAAAATATGATTATTTAGGTCAAAATATGGATGACGTACACATGCATGGTATAGTAAAAAAATAGTGACTTTTAAATAGTGGTTTCTAGAAATGCCTATTAAAAATCAATTTGTATCATCTAGGTATTAAAAAAATTACATATTTGGAAACTAGACTTCGAGTACTACATTTCATATTTACTAAGGTTTTCCAAGATTCCACCTTTAAGTGCTTCAAATTTTTAGGTCAAATGTGACAAATTCTGAAAATTAGGGGAAACACTTCCACTTTTTGGCCAAAAAGTGGACTCAACTTCTTGACCAACGATGATGTTGTGTGGGAGTTCAAGGTCCAGTACCTGACACTAAATTTCCACTAAGGTCGTCCCCACTTTGATAGGTAAATGAATGACTCCTTCAAATTCCCTTTCGGCGTCATCATAAGCTTTGATTGTCATTATTTTGGACAAATCAATAGAATCAATAGAATATCCCAATTGTTTTAACAGCTTTAAAGAACAGATATTTAGACCAGCACCACCATCTATAAGGACTCTCTTGACTCTATGTTGGTGGATGTACACTTTGATGTGTAAGGCTTCATTGTGACATGAATTTTGGAAAGGTATATCTTGTTCTGTGAAGACCAAGTGATGTAGAGAAGTGACATGTCTTATCATGGCTTTGAATTGGACAATGCTAATGTTTTCAGTGATAGTTGACTCTTTAAGGTCCTTTTCAAGGATGTCCCTATGCCTAGGCAAAGTGCGGAGGAGATCAAGAATGGATATGACAGATGGAGTTTTACCCAAGTGATTGAGTAGATTATACTCTAAAGCGGGTTGACTATTTGAGGCTGCCCCACGAAGGGTAACATGACCTTGATGGGTGGTTACAACACAGTAAAGAGCTTTCCCTTTGATGGTAAGTGTGGATATTATACTTGCACTATAATGACTAACAACCAAATCATATATCCCTGACAAGTTTACACCTTTACCTTTATTGTTGGCATTGTTTCCTTTTCCATGAGGAGGGAATGGATCATAATAAATACCAAGTTCTTTATTTGTTTTAGGTGGAGGAGCACCATCAATGACAACTTCTCTGTGATCAATGAGATTTTGGATAAGGGTTTTCAGTTTCATACATCCTGGCATTTTATGTCCTTTCGTGCGATGTAATTCATAGTATTCCTTGTCCTTGTACCACGCAGGTTTAAAAGTTGGTTCCTCATAGTGTCTTGCTTCTGGCAATGTGATTAAGCCATTTTGTATCAATTTCTTGAGGACATTTTTTATGGGTTCCCCTAAGGGAGTGAATCTATGTTTGGTTGCAAAATCTAGTTTTGGATTGTCTTTGAAAGGGGTGGAATTGTCCTTTTGCAATGTTTGGAGTGTAAGAGGTGTTTGGACTATTTGGACATGTTTGGCATCCACAACACCATCTCCAACAACATTCTTGTTTTTAGCCCAAAAGTGGGGCTTGTCATTTGATGCAGGAGTACTGTCTTTTGTCTCTTTGAAGATTTTTACTAGTCCTTTAGCGATAAGGGCCTTTTCTATGATGGCTCCTTTTGAAATGACTTCCTCAAAGGATCTAGTGAAGTGCACTTGTAGCTGAAAGCTAAGTTCTTGGTTCAAGTTTTGGACAAATATGTTGACCTTTTGTTTTTCAAGTATTTGCCAAGGGCATCTACTGGCCATGTTCCTCCACCGTTGCAAGAATGAGGTGAATGTTTCTCCATTTCTTTGTTTGTTGCTACATAAGTCTATCATGGAGACTTCTTGTTCAATGTTAAATGAGAAATGGTTAACAAACATCTCATTAAGAGCACTAAAGGATTTAATACCCAGAGCTAATCGTGAAAACCAATCCATGGCTTGCCCTCCAAGGCTTCGAGGAAAGAGGCGTAAGAGATATGTATCATTGTGAGAGACCTCTAAACAAGCTATGTAGAATTCTAGTAAATTCTCTTGAAGATTGCCTTTTCCTTTGTATTTGTCGAATTTAGGTATTTCAAAGTTTTTAGGAAAAGGGAGCATTGGGATAGTGCGATCAAACGGATAAGGACAAACTTCTTTGAATGAAAATCAGATATGCAAATATAAACCAAAGACAATTGAAACCAATATAATTTTACCTTTGCATAAACAAAATGCCTACATCGATCGAGTGAATTGAAATGCATCCTCTTCTAATTGATTACTCTTTGCTACTTTGAGATGTGGATTTCTCTATAATTGTCAAGCATAAATGTGATCTCCCAAGAATGAATATGACAGCATAAGTTTACTTGAATGAGAGATCCCAAAAATGGAGAAAGAGGCTTCTTTTATAGACATGTGAGACAATAGATCTACGGTTGAGGAGATTAGAGAGATCAACGGTTGAGGAAGGTTGAGAGAATGTGCACGAATTAGAAGAGGACAAGTGTCTTGCCCCTTTCATGCATCAAGGGAGTTAATAGAATAGATTGAGGAGTTGACTGAGATGATTGATCAGTTAAGTGAATTGATTGATCAGTGAACTAAATTGATTGCTTTGTTGACTAGGTTGATTGATTAGTTAACTAGATTGACTAATTAGTTAACTAATTTGATTGATGAGTTAACTAATTTGATTAATTAGTCAACTCTTTTGATTGATCTGTTAATTGATTCTAATTGGAGGAATTTATGGTGGGTGAGGATAAATGGAAAATTAAATAATTAATTATTTAATTTCATGTGCACATGAGATAATTAGATTAAATATTAATTTTAATCCAATTTGGAGGAAATAGATTATTTAAATAAATATTTTTTGAATTTATTTAAAGTGGAGGGAAATTAGAATATTTAAATAAACAATTTTGATTTTATTTATTTAAATTGGACAAATAACGATTTAATTAAATAAATTGGATTATTTAATTAATTTAGAGGAATAAATTGGATTAATTAAATAATTAGGGATTATTTAATTAACATAGAGGAATAAAGTGGATTTAATTGATAGATGAACTTAATCAAATAATTAAGCATTATTTAATTATTGAAGTATGACAGATGAAAGTATGATCTGGAAACAAGTCAATTTTAGGTGTCTACAAATATCTCAATAAATATCATTTATGAAAAAATATACCACTTGTATACTAATTTTTATATTGAAAAAACTAATCAAACCCAAAACATATTGCAAATATACTTAAAAGTAGATCACATAATTGGTATGAGGAACCCTAGTTGAAAATATTTGGAATAAATTTATGCCATGTGACACCCCACTAATTTCATCCATGACACGAAGGCTCGCTCTTATTACGCCAAGAGGTGTTTCTACAGTCACAACAGGGGTGGAGGAGAGGAGCCAAAAGATTCTCTATTTTCCATGTAAAAAGATTATAAATAAGAGAATCTAAATTAAATTCAAAAAAAATTAAATTGAGGAAAAGGAGGCTCAAATAATTGCTGCATATATATACGTTCACTCTCTCTTTAATTACCTTGGGATTTATTTCAAAAGCATACGATTTTATTCTTCTTTGCTAGGCAGTTGCTGTTACAGTCATCATTGCTAGATAGCATTTTCTTTTAATTATGTTCTTGTCTAAAATGATTGGTTGGCCATTTCAGAAGACAAAATGGGTTAAAATATGGGTCCTCGATCAGATTGATAGTGGTTCTTTGACAAACTTCAAAGCATCAGGATTTTTTTTAAATTTTCTCAATCGGTGTTGTTCAAGAGATACTTCATAGTTTTCCCGTAGGAATATTTTAACAAACGTGAGACAATTTGGGGGTAAAAAGCCTCTACAAATAGGTATAGGCTATCAGCTAACTAAAAGTAGTTTATACCAATAGTAATTTATTTTTTAAAATTATGTTCTTGTCTAAAATGATTGGTTGGCCATTTCAAAAGATAGAATGGGTTAAAATATGGGTCCTTGATTGGATTGACAGCAGTTCTTTGACAAACTTCAAAGCATCACGAATTTTTTTTAATTTTCTCGGTCAGTGTTGTTCAAGGAATACTTCATAATTTTCTTGTAGGAATATTTTAACCGGCGTGCTTGACAATTTGGGGACAAAAAGCCTCTACAAATAGGTATAGCTAACTAAAAGTAGTTTATACCAATAGTAATTTATTTATTTTTTAATTATGTTCTTGTCTAAAATGATTGGTTGACCATTTCAAAAGACATAATGGGTTAAAATATGGGTCCTCGATTAGATTGACAGTAGTTCTTTGATAAACTTCAAAGCATCAAGATTTTTTTTAATTTTCTCGGTCGATGTTGTTCAAGGAATACTTCATAGTTTTCTGGTGCAAGAGCACCTTGACTTCCATAGGAGTTTGATTAAAATGATCCAATATTGTAATGATTCATCATTGTATAAGGTTAATCAAGTCATTGTTATGTATTAGAGGTCACTAGGAAGTTCAAATATGCAAAATATTGTAAACCATGTAAAGGTTGTCAATGTAAAGTTGGAAAAAAGATGAAGAATGAGGGAAGGTGAAGAGTCATTTGGCTCTTGGTTCATTCTAAGTAGTTGGAAACTGAAAGGTCATTTGTAATACCTTTAAAAAGGCCTTGTATACCTTTGAAAACTTGGAGGTGATTGAAGATTGAGAATGGAATGGTAAAAAGCAATGTTTTCTGTATTATACTTCAGAAATTTATTGTTTTCTTGCATGATATGGCCTAGTAAGGGTAGGAGGACATTTATTTTTGATTTCAAATGAAATTATATCCAATCACCCTCCCTTTCCTTTTTGTTTCATCAAATTTGGTGCAATATTGAGGAAGTTATGACCATTTTAGTGACTGCAATTTCTAGAATTCTCCTATAACAGTCCTGTTGCAGCATTTGGTATGGTTTTGTATGGATAGATATAGGGGAAAGCCATATATGGTTTGAAATATTCTTGAGTCTAATTTCCATTTATTTTTGTTGCATCAAATTTCATTAAGATTTGAATAAGTTATGGTATTTTTATTGAGGGTAGGTCTGCAGAGTTTAATTTTCTAAAAATGCAGTCTGAAAATATGTATGGTATGACCTGGTACAGCCTCACATTGATGTATATAATAGATGGATGGAAAGATATGTGTTTCTAGTTTACAATTCGTTTGGTTTGGTATAATTTCATTAAGTTTTTTGAGAGATATTGCAATTTTGGTGAGGGCAGGTCTAAACGCTGCCTAGGGTTTGTAGTTTTGGGAAAAGAGTCATAACTTTCTCTCCTACCATTGGATCTTCATGAAAATTGGAGGAAAAATATGTATTAATGTTCTCTTAAACCTAACAAAAGCAATTGGATTAGTTCTTTGATTTGTTAATGTTATTGAGGATAGTTTTGCTCCTCCTACCTCTGCATCATATTGGTATCCGAGCTGGCAAAAGATTTGGGTGGTGTGTATTTTTTTTTCCTGTCATTGAGAAGGTAGGTGAAGAGCAATAAGATCTTGATTGTGTAGATAGATCACCGAGGGAGGCAATCTACACCTTTTGGATTTTGTGTTGCTCAGTTGTTTGGTTGTAGGTGCTTGTTCCATCTAGCTGCAAGAAGGATGTTTTCTGAGGTTGTGTGTGTTGGCAGACAAGATGAGGTCTATCATGACCATTCTCCAATGGAGATTAGGCTGGATAAGGGTGCAAAGAGAAACCACTAAGGAGAGAGTGGTAGGTGCATCACCAGGATCTGCTGTTGGGTGATATGAATGGTTTGGTGAGTTGGTTTGTTGTGAAGCAGTGAGAGAGATGGATACCTGTAGAAGCACTTAATGTTGCAGCCTGAAGAATACTCCACTGATGGGAGTAGAAGGATCCTGAGGATGCTCTATGAAGATGGTAGTTTTTTTTGTTGGTTGGTTGGTCACCTTTCTTGATGTGAAGATTTGGAAGATTGTAGCTGAGAAGATTAAATATTGAAGACAGAGGAAAGAGACTTTTGTTGCAGATACATTTCCAAGGGACTTGGAAATCTTTGTTGGTTGGTTGTATGGTGCAGGAGCACCTTGACTTCCATAGGAGTTTGATTAAAATTATCTAATATTGTAATGATTCATCATTGTATAAGGTTAATCAAGTCATTGCTATGTATTAGAGGTCACTAGGAAGTTCAAATATGCAAAATATTGCAAACCATGTAAAGGTTGTCAATGTAAAGTTGGAAAAAAGATGAAGAATGAGGGAAGGTGAAGAGTCATTTGGCTCTTGGTTCATTCCAAGTAGTTGGAAACTGAAAGATCATTTGTAATACCTTTAAAAAGGCCTTGTATACCTTTGAAAACTTGGAGGTGATTGAAGATTGAGAATGGAATGGTAAAAAGCAATGTTTTCTGTATTATACTTTAGAAATTTGTTTTTTTCTTGCATGGTATGGCCCAATAAGGGTAGGAGGACATTTATTTTTGATTTCAAATGAAAGTATATCCAATCACCCTCCCTTTCCTTTTTGTCTCATCAAATTTGGTGCAATATTAAGGAAGTTATGACCGTTTTAGTGACTGCAATTTCTAGAATTCTCCTATAACAGTCCTGTTGCAGCGTTTGGTACGGTTTTGTATGGATAGATATAGGGGAAATCCATATATGGTTGGAAATATTCTTGAGTCTAATTTCCATTTCTTTTTGTTGCATCAAATTTTATTAAGATTTGAATAAATTATGGCATTTTTATTGAGGGTAGGTCTGCAGAGTTTAATTTTCTAAAAATGCAGTCTAAAAATATGCATGGTACGACTTGGTACGGCCTCACATTGATGTATATAATAGATGGATGGAAATATATGTGTTTCTAGTTTACAATTTTTTTGGTTTGGTATAACTTCATTAAGTTTTGTGTGAGATATTGCAATTTTGGTGAGGGCAGGTCTAAACGCTGCCTAGGGTTTGTAGTTTTGGGAAAAGAGTCATAACTTTCTCTCCTACCATTGGATCTTCATGAAAATTGGAAGAAAAATATGCATTAATGTTCTCTTAAACCTGACCAAAGCAATTGGATTAGTTCTTTGATTTGTTAATGTTATTGAGGATAGTTTTGGTCCTCCTACCTCTGCATCATTTTCCCATAGGAATATTTTAACTGGTGTGAGACAATTTGGGGGCAAAAAGTCTCTACAAATAAGTATAGCCTATTAGCTAACTAAAAGTAGTTTAAACCAATATCTTATACTACATGCGCTCCACACTTGGTCACTCTGTCCCTCTTTAAATCATGTCAAGGAAATCAAATTAAAACTCCTACGAGTAGTGAAGGTGGAGTCACCATTAGATAGCCCATGATTTGTTTCTGCATGACAATAACATATGCATAGTTGCATGGTCTTTTCAAAAATTGGTCATATTTTTAAGAGAGTAGTGAAGCATTTTTTTTATTATTATATAGATATTGCTATCTTTTGTTTTTATATAGTATGATTTAAATTTGAAGTTGTTCTTTTATTAAATGGTCAAGAGTAGGAGATCCAGCATCAAAGTCACCTAGAATTGAAATGGGTCTAATTATACCTCGAAAAAATTTGAATCTTGGTGGATGCCCTAATCAAAGAACATACCACCATCCTCACCAATTAAATTCAACTAATTAAATTACAACCCTTTGATAATAATTAAAAAACTTATCTTTAAAACTAATCAAAATAAAATGAAGATAGTAAAACCATATGAAAAATGTGATGAAAACAAGCTAATGAAAAAATATTTCATGATGATTACATTTTGATCCAAAAATAGAAATATTAGACTTTTACCTTTGTTAGATAAATGATCCAAACCCCAACTTTAATAAAGAATTTAATAATAATAATAATTTGTTTCTAAAAATTATTTACTTTGCCTTTTTCAAAGTAAATTAAAATATTTACTTGGAATTTTAAAAGTAATGACTATTTCCAACAACTATTTAAATGTATTAAAATTCATATACACGGGTTTGGATTTTTAAAATGTTTGAAGAAGCTATATTCAATGGTAGGTAGGGCCTAAATTTGACAGTCGACTTTGCCTGTCAAGCAAATATTTTATGACAGTCAACCGTTCAAAGGTGCCCTTACTATGGCATATTTTAGTATAAGTAAAATTATAAATAAACCAAGTATATATAATATCGTAATTCTTTATAAATTTTGATAGTTTGTCCAAAATCTCTCCTTTCATTTGATATGGTCTTTTTAAAATGTTGATTGTATTTTACTGAAAAATGCCTAAATACAGTCATACAACCATCAAATTTAAGCCCTGATGGTAGGTATGCTTCAATTTATATTTTATTAAGAATTAAAAATTATTTCCTAAACACGTTATTTATAAAGCACAACTTAGTTTATTTTTTACTTTTTAGTTTTAATATAGAAAGAAATAAATTTACATAAATTCTTACTTAAAATTTCTCTAACAATTAGGGTACTCTATATATATAACTTCTTCTAAATAGACAAATGAACACGATTTCTAAAATTATTAAAAGTTACTAAGATTTCTAAAGTTACTAAAATTACTAAAGCTTCTAAAATTACTAAAGTTCCTAAAATGAATAAACTACTAAGGTTTCTAAAATTTGTTTATCTTTTTTAGAAAAAGATGCTCCAAGAGTTTTTTGAGTTTATTAAAATAATTCATGTGAAAAAATATATAAATCTTCAAGGATATATTGAGTCTAAAGCACTTTATATTATATTAGAAAAAAATAAAAATTATTTTCATAAATAAAATTATATATTTATTTATTTTTATACACTCTCACGAGAATTTATATTTCTTATGGAATATTAATTATAATTTCTTAAGTATGCATACTTTAAAGAATACTTAAATATTTATGTGGTTTATAAAATTAACGCAATTTCCTATCATACAACCTACAACTCTATACCTAAAACATGTGTTAGGAGTAGCAATGGAAGCTTAGATGCTACGAAATGTCATTTTGTGTGAGAATCCCCTCTATGTTAGGGTTAAAACTAGTATATTTATATTTAAAAAATATATATCTAAAACACGCGGAGGTCTATCTTTTTTCCATAGTTTCTTTGTTTTTCTCTTGCGATTTCTTTTTTGGTTTTTATTTTTTAATTTTTCTAATTTCTTTTTTGGTTCCATAGTTTTCATGATTTTCTCCAACTTTTTCTCTTCCAATTTCTTTTTTGGTTTTTATTTTTTATTTTTTCCAATTTATTTTTTTAGTTTTCATTTTTTTATTTTTTCCAATTTCTTTATTGGTTCTATAGTTTTTGTTATTTAACTTTTTCTCCTTCAACCATTTTAATTTTTTTTATAGTTTTTTTCTTTGATTTTCTTAAGTTTAATTTTTTATTTCCTTTTTGGTATTTTAGTTTTTTCCTTATAAATTTAGGCATAAAAAATGAGTGCTCTCATCCCTATTAGAAATAAAGTGTTTTAATATATATATATATATATATATATATATATATATATATATATATATATATATATATATATATATATATATATATATATATATATATATATATATAAAGAAAGTGTCTCAACCTTGCATGGAAATAAAAATAAAGCAAGCCAAGAAAATAAGTTTTTGTGATAGGTGAAAAGTGGTTATTTCATGAAGTATCTTTTATATGGAGATAGAGATAAGATTGCTATTAGATTTTATTGGATTTTTCTAAAAAAAGGAATGCTTTATCTCTAGAAGGTTCTCATATGTAATGTAATATATATTGGTACTTTGAGATAGTCATTTTGTGAGAGGAGAGTTTTTGCAGGGTTATGCTATCAGTTTTTCCTCCAGAGGAGCAAGATGTAAATCTCCATGTTAAGGCTTTGAGCCTGCAAGTGTATTGTAACATGTTTATTGTTGCAAATTAATACATTGGTTCGATGCTTTGGAGTGTGGGGTTTTTTACCTGAAAGGGTTTTCCCCACGTATATTGGTGTTTCTTCTCTTCTGTCTATCTTTCTTCTATTCTTCTTCTTTTAATGCTCTTAAAGTGTTAATTTATATGTTGTTATGCTACTAAAATTTATTTAGATCTGTAAACTACATTATCTTTCCTCTAAGTGTTAATGAGATGGGAAATCAACTATGTCTCTTTCCACTTTAAGGGCATAGTAGTATGTGCTTGCATCAAATTATTAAATATCTATTTAAGTAAAATATAGGATGATGTAAGGTGCATGCTGGGTTGTCCTTTTCCTTTCAATTGGTATCAGAGCCATGGTGGTTCCATGGTTGCATGAGGTTGCATGTGTTGGTTCCATGGTGTTTAAGGTTCTGGGTATTTCTTCTGTTGTGATTTCTTAGCCTGGCAAGCTTGAGGGAATATGTAGGAAGGAATTGGCTAATTATTAATCCTTGTTTGAGTGGAAGTCTTGTAGTTGATCTTGTTTTCACAATACAGTAGGCATTTGAAGGATGGAGAAGATGGAGTATTATGGAGTTGATCATGTGGTTAGATTTAATATGATATTGATTTAGAGCTCCTGTTTGATAGTATGTAATAACCCTCTTCAATGGTGGTTATGCTTTTTCATTCTATGGTTGTTTGTAGCAAAGTATTCATGTTGGGTGTTTGTTCTTGGCTCCCTGATCACATGGAGAAACTTGGGTTGTCAAGACTATGGTTTGGTGTGCTTATGTTGGGTGCTTGGTTTTAGTCCCTAGCAATGGAAGGCATTATTTTGTTAACCTCAAATGCATGTAGGTTGTGGAGTTGATCATTGGATGATCTGAAAGCTTTTGGAACAACCTAGTTCCTCTGTATGCTTGTACATGGTGGTTACATGGAGTTGGCCTACAAGTGGGCCTAGAGTTCCTGGACCTCTTCTTCCTTTTGGTTGGTTGTACTTGCATGTCTCAACTTCATATTGATTTGATCTAAGGGTTTTGTAGATTTTCCATTCAAAATCTATGGTTATGCTTATCTGTACTATTCCATTGTTCTGGTATAGTTGTTACTGGTGGTTTTTCAGACTTGTGGGTCTTCTAGATGATAAGTGGATATGGATTTGCATGTGTATCAGTGACATGGTGGTTTTGCAAGTTTTACAAGGTTAATCAAAACTTGTGGTTTTGTAGATCTATGAATAAACCATTTTTTAGATTATGAATCCTTGTGGGTGTTTCTGGATGTAAGATAGTTGCAGGTTTGCATGTATGCTTCGTGCATGGTGTGAGGAGGTTTGTAGCTTTTTCGATGTGGAGATGTTGATATGTGATTAGTCACTCATCATTTCTATAGTATTTGCTTGATAGGTTCCTTAACTATGGTTACTTATATGTAGACTTTTTTGGCAAATCAGATCTGTGGTTGATTTGGTGTTTGAGTCTTGTGGTCTAGATGTTATCTTCTTGTTATCTTAGTTTGCAGGTTACTAATGTGATGATGAGTTTGCAGGTTTCATGTTTGCGATCTATGAGTTATGTAGTTTTGTAGGTTGATCACCTATTTGATTGCAGTGGGATGACTCAGATGTGGACTATCTATATCCACAAGATTGATTTAGTATTTATGCAGACTTTGTTAGTTGGCCTTGTCTATGGTCATTTATGCATTGACATGTTGCATTGGGATGAGAGGATGGATGATTAGAGTGCCTGGATAGTTGGTTATCGGGACTTGTAGCATGTTTATCACAAAGTCATGGATAGCTTGGTTACACATTCTAGTATGAGCTTTTGACAGTGATGGTTTTATCTTCTTGACTTGGAGATCTTGGTTCTACTTTATTCTTTTTTTACTGCTGATGTTGTAGGTGAAATATTGGATTGTGTTAGAGCCATGGATTATCTTCATTGAGAGGATGGTTATCATAATGCCTTGATAAGCTCGATATCACAGTTTTAGTGGGAGCTTTGGTAGTGATGTGGATCTATCACTTGGTGATGGATGATCTTCTATAGTGGTTGTAGGTGTCATGGTAAGGCTTTTGGATTATGATTCTTATATGCTGTGAAATTATTTTGACATCTTAAGTTCCATTGTTAGAGGATAGTTATCTTCATGTGATTAGAGATGGTATTGCGCCATGATGGATTTTTATTTCTATGTTTGGAGTTTTGGCATGATGGTGCCCCTTTGGCAAGATATGTTCATTGGAGCAGGTAGTGATCTTCTAGGAGAAGATGTTAGATCATGATGTCATGTGTGTTCCTAGATTTTGCAGACATGCAGTTGGAGCTTTGACAGTGGTTTGGTGAAGTTCTCTTTGGTTTTGAGCTTCATGATTTTGTAGGATGCATTTGAAGTTGGCATGTACTGGTTGATGGATGCTCATGGATACTAAAGAGACTTGAGGTAAGGCTAGAGATCTCTTGTTGTGGGGATCATGTGTTGGAATTTGGTGAAATTTCAGCAAAAAGACTGAGGAGCCTTCACTTGTTATGGACATGAGTTCATGTTTGAACTTGAGAGGATATTATTTTTGGAGAAAGTCCATGAGACTAGGTGTATCTTAGTGGATCATTCTCATTCCCCACTCTCAGTTCACTTAGAAAAAAAAATGATTTGATAGGTATTGCCCATGTTATTTGAGATTCATTTTGTTTTATGCTTTGATTTCTCATGGATATGGATCTTGAGCTATAGTTTCTAGTTCCGGAGAGTTCATTTGAGGATTACTTGGCATGATTATCTCCTTAGGTCTATGGTTTGATTTATGAGAAGTTTTGGAGATGTTATTGGGCTGAATTCCTATTTGTGGAATGAATCTTTTAAGTTTGATCTTCCTTGGTTAGACAAGCTTACATCCTTTTTTGGTTATATGAGATATATATGTTTTGTTTGATCTTTTGAGATTGAATAGTTGGGTGTTGTTAAGGCTTTTTAGTTGGGGTTTTGTGAAGGAGATCTTTGGCACAACTTAGCACTTGGAGGTGTTTGTAGAAGGACATGATATGGTTTGTAGTTTCTCTTTATGGTCTCATGTTTCTTCCTAGAGGTTCTTATTCATCTAGTATGATCACTAGTTTTGTGATCATCTACTGTTGTTGTACTTTATTATTTTTTAGAAACAGTATGTGTTGTTTTAATGTATATCATTTGAGATGTGGAGGACTTGGGAGAATTGGAGGAGATCAAAGGTGAGAGAGTGAGTAGAAAATTGTTTGTGGAAGTATGCTCTGTTTTGTAGAGGGTTGGTTGCAATTTGCAGATTATTGTGATTGTTCTTTATATTACATGATTTGATTATAATCCACACTTTGATTTAAGTGCTAATTGGTAGACTTTGAGTTTCTTTGGTTGGCATTTCTCATGCAGTATGATTCCTAGGATGTATATGTTTTCATTGGATTACAGTATTAAAGGTCTTCAGATTTTTTGCACATCAATGGTTTTGGTGTGTTTGTTATTATGGAAGATGGTAACTTTGAGCAGGACAGTGGATTATACATGGATGAGAGCTATAGTATGGGATGGATATGTCATGTGCAAAAGTTCTATCAATAGTGGGTTTTTTGTTGGATGTAAACAACTAGCTGTGGTTGTTGTTCTTACTATTCTAGAGCATTCATGCTTGATCTTGTGTTGGAGGAAGGTTGGACTTCAGAGTTGCATTTGGGTAAAGGGTTTGAAGTTGGATACATTGGTGTGTCTATGTGACGTTTATTGTTTCATCATGTTTTTCAAATCCTAATATTTGGTCATGTTTGTGATCACTTGGAAGATGTTGCAAGTGCTTCTGTAAAGCTTGTGAGCACAGTGGAGTTTAGTTGAGATAGTATGGTAACCTTTGTGTTTCACAGATTGGTTGTGTTTCCCTATTGGCTCATGCAAGGTGTTTGACAAGTGGGAGAATGTTAGAAGTAAAGTGTTTTAAAATATAAAAAAAAAGAAAGTGCCTCAACCTTGCATGGAAATAAAAATAAAGCAAGCCAAGAAAATAAGTTTATGTGATAGGTGAAAAGTGGCTATTTTGAGAAGTATCTTTTATATGGAGATAGAGATAAGATTGCTATGAGATTTTATTGGATTTTTGTAAAAAAAGAAATGCTTTATCTCTAGAAGGTTCTCATATGTAATGTAATATATATTGGTACTTTGAGATAGTCATTTTGTGAGAGGAGAGTTTTTGCAGGGTTATGCTATCAGTTTTTCTTCCAAAGGAGCAAGATGTAAATCTCCATGTTAAGGCTTTGAGCTTGCAAGTGTATTGTAACATGTTTGTTGTTGCAGATTAATACATTGGTTCGATACTTTGGAGTGTGGGGTTTTTTACCTGAAAGGGTTTTCCCCACGTATATTGGTGTTTCTTCTCTTCTGTCTATCTTTCTTCTATTCTTCTTCTTTTCATGTTCTTAAAGTGTTAATTTATATGTCATTATGCTGCTAAAATTTATTTAGATATGTAAACTACATTATCTTTCCTCTAAGTGTTAATGACATGGGAAATCAACTATGTCTGTTTCCACTTTAAGGGCATAGGAGTATGTGCTTTCATCAAGTTATTGAATATATATTTAAGTAAAATATAGGATGATGTAAGGTGCATGTTGGGTTCTCCTTTTCCTTTCAATCCTCACCCCGTTGTGACTTTATAATGCCTCTGGTGTAAAAAACTAAATACTAGTATATTTATATTTAAAAAATATATATCTAAAAATGCTGAGGATATCTTTTTTCCATAATTTCTTTCATTTTCTCACTTTTTTTGTTTGCATTTTTATTTTTTAACTTTTCTAATTTCTTTTTTGGTTCCACAGTTTTTGTTATTTTCTCCAGCTTTTTCTCCTTCCAATAGTTTCAAATTTCTTTTTTAGTTTTTATTTTTTCCAATTTCTTTTCTAGTTTTTATTTTTTTATTTTTTCCAATTTTTTTTGGTTCTATAGTTTTTGTGATTTAGCTTTTTCTCCTTCAACATTTTTTAATTTCTTTTTTGATTTTTTTATTGTCTTAACTTTTTTTTTAATTTCCTTTTTGGTATTTTAATTTTTTTTCTTATAAATTTAGGCAGAAAAAATGAGTGCTCTCATCCCCACCCCGTTTTGACTGTATAATACCTCTCAGTGTAACTAGTATATTTATATTTAAAAAAATATATCTAAAGTATGTTGAGGGATATCTATTTTCCATAGTTTATTTGAAAAACAAATTGGAAAAAATTAGAAATAAAAACCAAAAAAGAAATTGAAAATAAAAAAATCACCAAAACTATCGAACCAAAAAAGAAATTGGAAAAAATAAAAAATAAAAAGCAAAAAAGAAATTAGAAGAAATAAAAACTAAAAACTAAAAAAGAAATTGAAAAAAATATTTATCTTTTTCTCCTTCAAGATTTTTAATTTCTTTTTGGTTTTTTAAAATTTTCTTAAGTTTTTTTAAATTTCCTTTTTGGTATTTTAATTTTTTTCTTATAAATTTAGGTAGAAAAAATGAGTGCTCTCATCCCCACCTCGATGTGACTATATAATGCCTCTCAGCATAATTAAGGTTAGGATTAGGGTTAGAATTAAGGTTAGGGTTAGGGTTAGGGTTAGGTTTTGAGTCACTGTTAGAATTAGAATTATGGCTACAATCAATTTTATGGTTATGGTTAGAATTAGAATTAGTGTTAGGGTTAGGGTTAGGTTTAGAATTAGGGATACAATTATGGTTAGAATTATAGATAGGATTAGAACTGGGGTTGGCATATAGGCATATGCTTAGGGTTAGAATAAGGGTTAGAATTAGATTTAGGGTTAGTATTAGGGTTAGGGTTATTGTTAGATTTAGGGTTAGGGTTAGAATTAAGTTGGTTCACTATTAGAATTGGGATAAGAATTAGAGTTACAATTAGGGTTAGGGCTAAAATTAGAGTTAAGGTTAGAGTTAGAATTAGGGTAAAGGTTAGTATTAAGGTTAGGGTTAGGGTTTGAATTATGGTCAGGGTTAGAGTTAGGGTTAGGGTTATAATTAGAGGTATGTTTAGCATTAGAATAAGGTTTAGGGTTAGGGCTAGAATTAGTGTTAGGTTAGGTTTAGCGTTAGAATTAGCATTGGAGTTAGGGTTAGAATTAGGGTTAGGGTTCATGTTAGAATTCAAGTTAGGATTAGAATTAGAATTAGGGATAGGGTTAGAATTATGGTTAAAGTTAGATTTAAGTTAGGGATATAATTAGGGTTAAGGTTGGAATTGTAGTTAGAATTAGAGTTAAGATTAGGGTTAGAATTATAGTTAGAATTAGGGTTACAATTTGAAATAGAATGACAATTAGAATGGGAATTAGGATTTAAACTAAGGTTAGGGTTATAATAAGCATTAGGGTTGGGGTAAGAATTAAGGTTAGGGTTAAGGTTAGGGATTGAATCAGTGTTAGAATTAAAATTATGATTAGAATCAATTTTATGGTTAGTATTAGAATTAGGATTAGTGTTAGGGTTAGGGTTAGGTTTAGAATTAGGGATAAAATTATGGTTAGAACTAGCATATCTATATTTAAAAAATATATCTAAAATACATTGAGAGATATCCTTCTCGAGGCGCCTATTCCATCTATGTGTGGTAAATTGATTAAAAATAGGCACCTCAAGAAGGATATCTCTCGGTGTATTTTAGATATATATTTTAAATATAGATATGCTAGTTTTTTAAAAATAAATATAGTAAATTTATTATGCCAAAAAAATAATTAAACTGACTCTATAGTAAAATCTATAAAATATAATGCACTTACCATTTGAATAAGATTGTTGAATATACTTTGCTCCTTTTTATTTCATGTGATAAAACCCTAATAAAATAAAGTTTTATAAAATTTAATTTAGTTATAAAAATAAAGTGTCACTATATTTTATTAGGGTTTCTTTTTGTTTTTTACATAATCAATTAATTTTATTAGGGTTTTATCATATAAATAAAAAGGAGCAAATTATATTCAACAATGGGAGAAGTTATATTTTATAGATTTTACTATGGAGGCATCAATTTAATTTAATTTATTTCTTTTTCACTACATTTTATAACTTTATATTTTATTAGGGTTTCATTTCATTACATATGAAATAACATTCCACTCACCAATAATATAAAATAACTAGAGAGCTATAAATTTAGCCAATAAAATTTAGGGTTTAAAATTACTTGTAATTTTATATGATTTTGACTCAGATACAGACATATACCTGCCATATTGTACATTTGGACATATTTATGTTATATTTATTTGATGATGCAGCTATTGATGGTCTACATGTAGTTGTTTATGTGATTCTATTATGGATGCATTTTATCTTGTGATGCTACACATGTGATGCATATGTTTTATTTATGTCTATATGATGGTATGTGATGTCATTATGGATGCACATTACTTTTGATGTCTATATGATCAAATGCAGACTTAGATGATTTCTGATGATCTAATATGCAAATGTGAATGTTATCTATATGATTATGTAGTTTATACGATGATCTACATGTATTTTTCTATGTTTTTGATTTTTTCTGTTGATACTATGTTATGCATGATGCAAATGGATATGGATGACCTAATGCAATTATTATGTATGCAAATGATTTAATCATGTTAATGACTATCTCATGTGATATGATATGCAAACTATGCTATGTTTTTGTTCTGTCCAAATGTACTCAATCGACATAGAAATGATAGTGATAGATGGAAGAAAGCAAATGAAAGGATCACAAGCTTTTATTTGCAAACATCGATAATCTGCATAGAATTTTTATTGCATGGGATATGGATGCTGTCATGGATGCTTTGTGGATGTGAAATAGGTGTGAAATGATTTTGTCACCTTGATATTGCAAGTATTTTGAAGTGCTTATTTCATCATTGGGCTTTTTGTTTTTTTTGTGTTTTTGAAATGTTGTAAGAAAATACAAGCATCTAGGTATAACTGAACTGACCTGAGTATTTCTTGTGTAGCAACAGATAAGGATTATACCTGTTTCATGTTAGTCCCTTGATGTCCTCAATGATCATTGTGTTGATCATGTCTTTAGACAAGACTTCACATTACTAAAGATAAACCCACAAGCAGCAAACAAAGAAAATAAATCATGGCCCCATCATAGCATCTCTAGCTTTTGGCATCCTTGAGTAGCATAGGAAAACATGATAACAAAAGTGAAGACTTTAAGACACAAATTAATTGAAATAAAACATTCTTGCATTAGATGTATCTTTCTTGCCATAATTTAGATCAGTTTTGCTCTTGTTTTTGTTTATCTTTGGACAGGTTGATGTCTTGTGTCAAAACTTCTTGTTTGAAAGTGGGTTTTGCTTATGCCTTACTTGCTTGGTTAAGCGGACCCTAAGGGATTGACCTAGTGCCTCAGGGGTGCATTGATAATGGCCTTGCCTACATGACAACGCAAAGGCAACATAGTTTGGGACTTGGACTTGCATATGGATGGACTAGAGGATAGACGACAAGATACAGGATGCATGGGAAGGCTCAGGGGTGCATTGATAATGGACTTGCCTATGTGATGACACAAAGGTAGCGTAGTTTGGGGTGACCGTATGATACTGACGATAGACACTATGCTAGGCTGACACTATGGATAGGATAATAGATAAGACCTTGGTTGATAAGGCTTTAGAAAGAGCTAAAGTATCAAGCCATGATAGGTTATCGTTAGGTTTTTTTATTGTAGGATAGATATGGATTAGGTGAGGGATGATGGTAGGAAGAATGAACACAAGGTGATTGATTTATCAAAGATGGAGGAAGTAGTTCACATCGCAGAGAGCACTTGTTTGCCAAGTTTTCACTACTTTGCTTTTATTACAACGCTCTTTTTTTCTTTTTCTATTTTTTTAATTTTATTTATTTATTTATTTATTATTTTTTTTCTGATTTTTGCCCCCTTACATTGAGGTTCTCTTAGGTATAGAACTGGTGAAGATGCATACTTTTGATCAGGTCATCGAACAACTCACCTTCTAATGTTGCCAACTGATACACTCCTGATCCATAAGCTACAATGACTACATATGAACCAAGCCAATTTGGTTTGAACTTAGCTTTCCTTTCTTGATCTTGTTGATTGTGGGGGTTTTCCTTGAGTACTAGGTCACCAACGTTGAAGACCCTTGGGTAAACCTTGTGATTGTTGCTCCTTGACATTCACTATTGATATGCCTTGAGATGATTGAAAGTGTTCTGTCTCTTCTCCTCTAATAGTTCTAGCTCTTGTAGTCTGGTAACTATGTAGTCTTCATCAGTGATAAGACCTTTTAACGATACTCTTAGGGATGGTAACTTGACCTCGATGGGCAAAATGGCTTATGATCCATTGACAAGGGTGTAAGGGATAGCACCTATGGGAGTGCGTATACTTGTTTGATAAGCCCACAGTGCGGGATTTAGTTATATGTACCAATCATGACCAGCATTGTTGACTATTTTCTTGAGGATCTTCAAGATTGTTTTATTTGATGCCTCTACTTGGTCATTGCTTTATAGTAAGGGGTGGAGAAAGGGTGTTGAATTTTGAATTTGTCACAAAGCTCTTGGACATCTTAGTTCTTGAAAGGTCTTCTATTATCTGTGACAATGGATGAGGGAATTCTGTATCTGCAGATGACGTAATTGAGGATGAATGAGGCAATCTATTTTCCTGTGACTATGGTGAGTGGAACAACTTCAATCCACTTGCTAAAATATTCAGTGGTGGTTATTATGAATTTGTGGCCGTTGGATGAGGGAGGGTGAATTTTACTCATAAGGTCGAGTCCCCATTGACAAAAGGGCCAAGGTGTCATTAAATGTCGTAGCTCTTGAGCTAGTGCATGGATGGGGTTTCCATGTATCTAGCACTACTTGCACTTCTTCATAATATGATATGAATTAGTTTCCATGTTCGGCCAATAATAACCCAAATGCATGAGTTTCTTAGCTAAAGAAGGACTGCTAGAGTGTGTTCCACAAACTCCTTCATGCACATCTCGTAAGGCAGTTTGAGATTCTTCCAATTCTAAACATTGGAGTAAAGTACCATCTAGACCACATTGGTATAGGGTGTTAGCGATAATGGTGTAACAGGAGGTTTGGCGAATGAAAGTTTGACATTCGTTAGAGGACAAGTTAGGTGGAAGGGTGTTATCCTTGAGGTAAGTGTAAATCTTACTATACAAGGGTGAATTGGATCCAACTAATAGGCATATGGTGTGTGTTTTAGGAAGATCATAAGTTGGTTGCATAACTGAATCCACCAAGAACTCATACCGTGACTCATTCTCTAGGATCTTAAGGAGCGAGGCAATGGTTGCCATGGCATCTGCTGCCTTGTTCTTAATGTAGGGTATTTGCTCAAAGGAAATGTCACAAAGTACCCTTTGAAGTCATCTTCCATATGCTTGTATGGGATTAACTTGTCATTTTTGGTCTGATAGTCATTGTTGACTTGATTGATCACTAGTTGGGAGTCGCCATAGACATGTAGTTCCTTTACTTTCCATTCTGTTGCCATTCTAAGACCAATGACCAAGACCTCATACTCTGCTATGTTGTTTGTGCATGGGAATAGTAGATGATAAGTCTTAGTTATGGTATCACCTTGAGGAGTGACTAACAAGATTCCTACCCCCGATCCATGGTTAGTGTAGGAGCCATCAAAGTAGAGTTTCCATGAGTATGTCATGACATTGAAAATGGATTCATCTGGGAACTTGAATGTCATTGGTGTGCTGTCCTACAAAGGTGCTTCTGCTAACTGATCAGAAATGATATGTCCTTTGATAGCCTTTCTTTCTACATACTCAATGTCATATTCACTTAACAACATTACCCACTTGGCTAGGCAGCCTGTTAGAGCTGCTTTGCTTAATAGGTATTTTGGTGGATCTATCTTTGCAATAAGCTTGATTGAATGTGCTAGCATGTAATGTCATAGCTTCTGGGAAGCAAAAACCATAGCAAGACATGATCTTTCTATTTGAGAATATTACAGCTCATAGCCCACCAATGTGTGACTAATGTAGTAGATAGCCCTTTCTTTGCCTTCATAATCTTGTTGTGCTAGGAGGGCTCTGAGAGTTGTTGGCATAGAAGATATATATAGATACAATGGCTTACCTTGGATAGGTGGCATGAGAATAGGTAGATTCATGAAGGTATTCCTTTAGCTTGCGAAATCCTTCCTCACACTTTTCATCCCACTAAAATTGTATGTTTTTGTGTAATAGGTGAGTAAAAGGTTGACACTTATCTGCTAGTTGTGCTATGAACCAACGAATTGCCTATAAATTGCCCTATAGAGACTACAGTTGAGTGATGTTCTTTGGCAGTGGCATTTCCATAATATCCCTGACCTTGGCAGGGTCTACGTCAATCCTATTTCCTGACACAATGAAACCTAAGAGCTTGTTGGAGGTGACTCCAAACACACATTTCTTTGGATTCAACCTAACTTTAAAGTGTTCTAGTCTTTGAAATACCTTCTCTAGTACATCTAGGTGGGATTCTCTTGTTAGTGATTTAGCTAGGATGTCATCTACATAGTCCTCCATTATGACGTGCATCATATCTTGGAAGATAGTGGTCATAGCACGTTGATATGTTGCCCTAACATTCTTTAACCCAAATGGCATGACATTCTAGTAGAAAGTATCCCATGGACAAGTGAATGCTGTCTTATGTTGGTCTTTTGGTGCTATCTTGATTTGATTATACCCAAAGAAGCCATCCATGAGAGATAGCATGGTATGTCCTGCTGTCAAGTCGACAATGATATCAATATTGGGCAATGGAAAGTCATCCTTGTGACAATCTTTGTTAAGATCTCAGAAATCATTGCACAATCTAACTCTGCCATTTGGTTTGGATACTGGTACTATGTTGGATACCCACTCTAGATAGTCTATTTCCTTGATGAACCCTACATCCAACAGTTTCTTGAGTTCCTCTTTCACTAGTAATGCAATGTGTGGATACATTTTCTTGAGCTTCTGCTTGACTGGTTTGACTCCTAGATCTAGCGGAAGATGATGTAGGATCAAATCTGGATCTAAATCAGGCATATCTGCATATGACCAAGCAAAGTTAACTTGCTTCTTATTGAAGAATGGTACAAATTTTGTCTTTTCTGGTGGAGATAGAGACTTTGTGAAGTGAATGATCTTGGGATTGCTCTCTTTTCCAATGTTGACATGTTCTGTAGGTTCAACAATCTGAGACTTTTCTTGGTACATGTCATTGGGGAGAGTGTCAAGCCTTCCATCATCTGGCACCTTAGAGAGGTTTTCACCATCTGATGCGTCCTTTCTTTTTACTATTTTGGGATCTGACACTGCCATAGAGCAGTTTTCACCATCAGATCCAGTTTTTATTTTTATGTTTTTGTGACTAAAAGGCTTGACACCCTCTCCAAAATAAGCCACAGTATTGAGTTCAATGGTGAAGCCAGCTTTATGATCTTCTGTACGTAGGTGGTCCCTAAGTTCCATGTAGTCAATATAGGCATCATCATTTTGGAGCATGTCTAGTTGTGGGGTTCCTTATAGATCCCAGTCGATAAGTTCAGGATGTACAAGGGGGAGGGGATCAGAGGGTAGATCCGATTCATTGGGTGTGATAGTTTGGATAGATATATGACTACAATTCTAATTGATAAGGATAGGATCTGGAATGGTACTTTCCTCGAGATTGTTTATTGTGTTGGAACTCTGACCTTCCTTGAAAGTCATACTCTCAGGAGTTGGCGAATCACACTCTATTGGTCTATGCATTAGTGTTTGTCCCTCATGGTAGGGGCTATAGGTTCGAATGGTGTCAAATCCTTTATCCTCATAGGAGTGCTCTGAGAGTTCATCCCACTCATACTTGCTAGAGTCTATGTCACTGTCTTCTTGTAAGGTATGGATCTGCTCCATAAAACAAGCATTGTTTTTAGCCTTGCCTTTGTCCTTGTATCCTAGCCCTCTTGTATTTCTTTCCAATGAGGATGAGGAGGGTTGGATGGGTTTTGTGATTCCTTCTTTTCTTAGGCCAATGGGACCTTGTCCTTTGTAACCCATTCTATGTAGGATAGACTCACCATGCCCATAGATTTCAGTTGGGAGCTTAGGTGGTTCTTGTGGTGTGTTATCTTCCTTTGTGTAGAGCCATTGCAAGACGTCTCTTTTCTTAGTTTCATCTGATAGGGTCCCCCATTTTACAAAGAGAGCTGTGGGAGGTTGAGAATGAGTAGATAGCTTTGGAAAAGGTGTAGGTCACCCAAAGGATCTTAGAGATAGAGACATTTTGGCTAAGTTGAGACTGTGTTGAATGGAGTATTCCCCTACCCCTGTTTCTTTGATTGTGATTTTATACTCTTTGGGCTTGGATAAGGAAGCTTCGGAGGTAGAATCCTGCTATGAGATGGGAGATGTAGAGGCTCTATTATTGGGAATGATGCAATTAGGCATTGAGCGGATAGAGTTATAATGCTGAAAAGGATCGGGATCACCTTGGATGGTGATCTATTTTCTGTTATGAGGAAATTTGATGGATTGGTGGTAGGTAGAAGGCATGGATTTCATGGCATGGATCCACGGTCTACCTAGGAGGATGTTATAGGCTAGCTCCCTATCTAGGACTTGGCAAACAATGTCTTTTATCACTAGCCCAATTTGTATCAGTAACACTACTGTTCCTTTTGTAGTTCTTTCTTCTTCATCATAGGCCTTAATAGTGATCTTTTTTCTAGGATCCACTGCAACTTCTGAGAACCCCAATGTAAGGACTAGATTGAGTATGTAAATGTTTAAACCAGCTCCTCCATCAATGAGAACTCTTTTGATACGATGTTTATGAATGAAGGTGACAATATGCAAGGGTGTGTTATGGGGCTGGGATACTGATAGGTCATCTTGTTCGGTAAACAATAGGGTGCTAAAGGAGGTTAGATTTCCTACCATGGCTTGAAACTTCTCTTGGGCCAGGTTCATGGGTGCAGTTGTTTCCACTAGGGATTTATTGACAATTTCCTTGTGGGAGGGAGACAGACACCATAACTCTCAGATGGATATGTGGGCAGGAGTTTTCTGAAGTTGGTCTATGACACTATACTTATGGGGGTTAGAGAGAGAAGGTGATGACCTTGGGGGAAGCATGTTTAATGTGACCTTACCACTACAGGTGATGATGTTGCAATTAGTTTTGTTGGGTCCTGATTGTTGGTTGGATGTGATCACATTGATTTAGGGATGTGCTCCGATATGTTGTTGACGGTATAGTCGAATGGCACGTTCACATAGTTAGCATTTTTGTGTCCATTATTTTGGTTTTGCTTGTTGTATTTGTTATTGTTGTTGTCGTTTTTGTTGTTGTATGTCCTGTTGTGGTTGAGGAGTGGATCCTTGTATGCCACATGCATCTCATTAGAGGTATGTTCCTTTGTGCCTACCTGATTTTGGTCAAGAATGTCTTGAATGATGTGTTTCAGATGGATACAGTCATTGGTCTTATGGCCTCTTCCTCTATGATATTCACATAAATTAGTATCTTTCCAATAATGAGATTTTACTTGAGGTTCATAGTCGCTAGTGGTAGGAAGAGTGATCTCATTGTTGGATAATAGCTTTCTTAACGCAGACTCCTGGGACTCCCCTAGTGGTGTGAAATTTCATCTAGGAGAGAAGGTGAACCATTGTTTTGCTCGCGAGGGAAGGTTTTGTTTGGTGTAGCATTGCTTGCCTCTCCTTTGAGGGTGAAGATTGGTTGTTGTTTGGGAGCTACTACCTTGGCATCAACTACTCCGTCATTAACGATATTTTTGTTCTTTGTCCAAAACTTCAACTTGTCTATGGTGTAATTAGAGTTAGGGGTGTCCTTGTACAACTTGATTTACCCCTTGGCGATCATAGCTTTTGCAATAAATAGTCCCATTTGAATGACTTACGTAAATGAGATAGGGCATTGAATTTGGATTTGGTAACTTAGATCGGGGTTAAGGTTGTGGACAAACATTTCTGTCATTTGCTTCTTAGGCATGTGATATGAGCATTTTCTCACATATTGTCTCCACCTTTGTAAGAAAGTGGTGAAGGATTCACCACTTTTTTGCTTGGTATTGCATAGGTCAAGCATGTAAACTTCATGTTCAATGTTATATGAGAAGTGTGTGATGAACTTGTTTACTAACTCATAAAAAGTTTTGATACCTGGGGGAAGTCGTGAGAACCATTCCATGGCTTGTCCACCTAGAGATCTAGGGAATAGTCTCATTAGTAAGGTGTCATTGTGAGCTACTTCTAGGCACGCAATGCTAAATTCCCTAATATGATCTCTTGGGTCTCCTTTTCCTTTATACTTGTTGAATTTTGGTACTTCAAATCTAGAGGGGAAGGGGATCATTTTTAAGCTCTTATCAAATGGATATGGTGAGATGTCTTCCAAAGAATAATGTTTAGTGGGTGTTCCTATTTGGAGATCCACCAATTTCTATGTTAGGTCCTCAGCTTGTTTCTTCAATGCTTCCATAGGTGTATTTGGGTCTGTGACTTTCTTTCCTTTATCTTCACTAGTGTTGTTTTCATGAGTTTCTTCTCCTATGGACTCCCTTATTTTATCGAGGTCAAAGTCCAAGGGGAGTGTAGCTCAGTTTGCAAGATGAAGAAAGTACTTTTGAGGGTCCTCTTTGAGCATTCTGTCTAACATGCGTTGAAATTTTTTATTTTCAATGGCTTCTTGGTAGTCTTGATGAGAGATTTCCTCATCACTTTCGTGAGGGGATACAATGTGGTCAGCTGTTCCAGCCATTTCAAGTTGTTTTTTGTGTTTGGGATATAGTTAAGACCATGCAAGGTGACGTTGGAAGAAGTGGGGTGAAACTAGAGAATCTGGTAAGGTGTTGGTGTAGGTTAGTGAGAAGAAGATACTTGTGTTGACGAGATTTGAACAAGGGACTCTTTTGATCAATGATTCGAAGTAAGTTGGTCAACACAAGATGATAGCCAAGGATAGCCACAAGTAAGGATAGTCGATACCCGTTTACTATGTAGAGACTAGTCTTGCACCAAGACAACTAGTGAAGTTCTGAGAGAAAAGGATGATTGATCCTTGATAGTGGAGACTTACTAGGGTTACTTGAATCTGAAATGATCTAAAAAGGCCTTGTACTAACCTGATATAGATACTTTGACTTGTTTATGGGAAGACTTGGTAAAAGGATGAGACAATCAATGAAAGAGAGGGTTTGCTATGGAAACAGACGGGAGAAGAGACTACATGGTAAATCTAATCTCAGAAACTAGAACAAGGCTGAAATGGGTATTTAGAAAGTCTAAAAATTTTCTCTCAAAAGATGCAAAAAAGCTCACTGTCATGGATGCGTAGCAACAGATGTGCTTATACAGAAGATATATGCGCAATAGGTTGGATCAAATGTGCAGCTCTGGTAGAGGATAAATGCATAGTAACAGATAAGAAATGCGCAGAAAGTCAATGTAAATGTGCAACAGGTCGACACAGATGCGCAGCTCTGTAGGGTAAATGCGCAGCTTTGGTTTTCTTGACTATTTTTTGCAAAGTTTTTTGACACATTTTTTGATGTTTTTGGTTTCTTGGATGAAATTTGGTCTTTTTTATTTGATTTTTGCAATTTATGGCAAGTAAGACACAGCATACATAGAATATTTTCATGATTTTTTAATCTTTTTTTAAAGATTGTTTTGACTTTTTTTGACTTTTTGACTCAAAACAAATACAAATCCTAGGATGGTAGGGACGATATAAACCAAACTCTCACTTGGTTTTTACACCAACTATGCTATTCAAAGTGGATAACTTAGGAACTTGGGACATAGGCTCCCCCTTACAAGTGCACACTCTTCTCAGGTACACCAAGTTCTAGGTTCCCTGTGATCTCTACTATTGAATTGTAAGTATGTGAGCCATCTTAGGAAGGTGATAATCACCCTTTCTGGCACCGGTTTATAGGGTTTTTGGCTTCTAAAACAAAGATAAGTAGTGAGGGAAACCGTTCAAGTGGTTATACATGTGGCAATGCTACTCTCCATTATGGAGTCTGCCAGCCTTCAAGGGTTGTGCCTTGAAGGGTTTTGGGGGAGGTTGGCTATCGGTATATAACTAATCAACACTTGTTGCATGAAGCTTTTGCCTCAAGCACAATTTATTTATTGTGGCTAGGTAGAGCTTGGCTTTAGCTTGTTACCACTTAAGGTCATTCCCACTTGGACAGAAGGATATCCAAGGGCAGGCCTTTCTAAAGGAAAAACATGTGAAATGATATGTTTGGCATTTTGGTCACCCAAGATAGGGGAGAGCATAGGCCTAGTATCATTCCAAAAGCACGATAAATAATGGTTCTTTTCCCCTAGTTAAAATGAAAAAGACTAAATGAGTTATCTAGTTGGGGACACACGCGATTTGTTAGCTTTGAAAGAAGCAAGATAGAAATGTTTTAGTTTTATCCTCCTAGCATTGGGACTATATTCAATTTGTTGATGCAACAAGATCAAATTACAATCTTCCTAGTTAGGGCTAAATGAGATTTGCATGAACAATCAAATTACTATCCTTGCTAATTAGATCTATGGTGTGAGTTAACAATGCAACTAGAATGTGTAACCAGCCCCTAACTTGCAAGTAGATCAAAGAATATTCCTGCGAGAAGTGTTAAGCATTAACAAAATCACAAGAAAAGTCAAAAAGTCATTGTCAGAATCATATGTGCAGCTACAAAGATCATATGTGCAGGAACAGACAACAAATGCACTAATTCAGAGAACATATACGTAGGAACAGAAGGCATATGCACAGAAAGAATATATGCACCATTTCAGAGCATAGATGTGCAACTTCAGAAGGTATATGTGTTGAAAAATAAGATGTGCCAAAACAGAGCTCAGATGCATGTTAGAATTGATCAGATGCGCAGAATCCTCTTGTGTACGGAACCTAGCACACAAAAACTTAGTTTTGAGGTTAAATTGGGGTAGCACCCCATGGTGGGCACCAAAAATGTTAAGGGAAAATTGGTGTAAATGAATAATCAATAATATCAACAATTACCCAATAGCTCAATGAAATAAGAAACAAAGAAATCAAACAAACAAAGAACAAAACCTTGCAAACCTCTTTACTTCATGGCTTCCATTGGTCACCTATCTCAAATGATCTTGTGTATGAATATGGCCCTCAGAAGGTGCACTTCCTTGCTATTTTCCATGATGTCAAGCAGGAACGACTATGATAGGTTTACAATGAAGAGATTCTTCAATACAATTGCAATGATAAATGGTGATCGCAAGCTATGGAATGCTTTGGTGCCGAAGGCGCACTATAATTTCTACATAGTAAGTTTACCAAAATGGAGGAATAGGGTTGTACTTATAGACCTGTGAGAGAGAAGATCGGCGGTATAGAAAGAATAAGAAGATCAATGGTAGAGGATGCTTGAGAGGATGTGAGCAAGTAGGAAGAGGACATGTGTCCTCTATTTTGCATGAGAGGAATTAATAAAATAGAAGAACGAGTTAACTAAAGAGATTAATCAATTAATAAAATAGATTAATCAGTTAAGCGATTGGAACTAGAAGATGGAAATTGCATGAGGATGAGAAGATATTTTAGCTCAATTAAATATTTGGAATATTCAATTGCATGTGCACACTTGATTGAATTATATTTAGAGATAATTCAATTTTTAGAGAAGAATTAGATAGCTTAAATAAATATTTTGATTTATTTAAATTTAGAGAAGATATTATTGGAAGAAACAATTAAATAATTAGTTTTATTTAATTTAGAATGATTTTGGAAGTCCTAATTAAATAATTGGTATTATTTAATCTATTGGAGGATTTGGAGGAATTTAATTAAATAAATGATTTTATATAATTATTGGAAGAATATGAATCAAATAAATAAATTTATTTATTTATTTATTGATAGAGGAATTATAATGAAATAAACATTAAGAATATTTATTTAGACAGAGTCGTGTCAATTTCAGGTGTATACAGACAACATTGAAGACACACAAGACACAGTGAATATAATGAATGCAGTGAAGACATTAGTGATTTTCTTATTCTTTTTTCTCATATATGAAATGTAGATGCAAGTACAAGGAAAGTAAATACACCATCCATAATGCATAAGGGACTCACTGCCACCAGCCCTTAAGATTGCATATGGGGCAATAGACACATAATACAAATCAAGAACACCATACAAATCAAGCACACCATACAAATCCCAAAGCATATGAGGGACTCATCACCACCGGTCTTTAAACTATGCTTGGGAACAAACACGCAATACACACACACTTAGATGTCATGGAGAAAACATGACAAACAAGCAATGGAGTGTTCCTATTTCTAGGTTCATCACCATCTCAAGCAAATTATAGGCACACATTGATGATTGGGATTCACCACAACAATTGCTAAAGACATGCTTAAGGGTTGAGTTAGTCGCATAACTGCTCCCTACCTCTGCAGAGGACTTTTTTGAAAATGACAAGATGTACACTCTCTGTGAGAAATACACCATCCCCGCCTCCGCAGAGGGATTAAGATACAAAGGATTCGGGGCTTAAATGATTGCAAGTTGATTTCAAACAAATCTTAGAGTGTAGGAGGGACTTATCACTACTAGTCTTTAAGACTACACCTGAGAACAAGCACAATGCTAGCATCTAAAACAAATAGCTCACTGTATATATGCCCCCACCTTAAGGTGGTTGATATTAGGTATCGTTATCAAGCACGTTAAGGTAGGAAGAAAATACATGAGGTAACATGAGCTCTCGCAAGGCCCATGCCACCTAGAGGTGACATGTACGATCACCAAATGTTCCCACAAACACATTCTTGCAAGAAAAGTGTTAGCATCCATATAATCATGATAAACAACAATGCATGATGCAAGATTCAAGATAGACAAAGTGCACATAGTAGTAGTATTGTTATGTTTTGTAAGTGTGATAAGACATCATCAAGATCACACAGAGTGTTTCTACTAGCCAAGCGTCAGATAATATATAACAACCCCATCATCATTTAGGAACTAAGTCTAATTTTTTATTTCTTGCTAAAGGGACACTAGGTCCGCATTAGTATAAATGTTTTTTGTCATCCGCCTACTAGGTTGAAACACTAGAGGAAGGGAAACAATAAATTGAGAGAGGAGAAATAAGTGCCTTAAGGATAATCATGTAGGAAGGTGCCCCCAAGTCACCAACCACAACCCTATGTCCATAAGACACAACACACAATAATAAAAATAGAGGAAAAGCAATATAGAAGAATGATGATACAAATATAAGAAGGGTCACAATAGAGGCAATCTCCTGGTATCCTTGACCTTACAAGAGAATCAAGGGTCATCCTAGGAGGCCTAAAAACATAACACATCATGGGGGAAACACATCACAAGAGATAAAGAGTTAGAAATACTTACCTATAGGGACAACCAAACTAAGGGTTGTCATTAACCAAGTCATCATCATCATCTTCCTACTGTTGAATGTTAGAGGAAAGTGGGACATAAGGTACCATAGCCCAACCCTTATTGTTGTCTTCAAGTTGTCCATTCTTAAGATCTTCTTTGTTTGATTCAATATTAGGTGAGATGTTTTCTTATTGAGATGCAAGTCATTGGGCATAAGATTGTCATCTCCTCCTCCTTTCTCTTGCTTGTCTATTTCTTTTTGTCTTACCAGTTATCTCTTGTAAGATAGTGTTTTGCTCTTCCATAGTTTTTGTGTTTTAGAGGAGGAAGCACTAGGATCAAATCTCATTTATCTAGGTTGAATGTTTTTCTGTTGATGACTACCTCCCAATCCTTGTAAGGATGGTGGGGTAGGAACCTAAGCATAGGGTCCTTTTCCTTTAGGTCTAGGATTCTCTTCAAATATAGGTTGTTTATCTCTTGTTCTTTCTTGAATAGAAGGACTAGCCACTTGGTGTAATAGTTTTGTTTTGTAGTTTCTATAGCTCAAGAAGTTAAAATCTATTCGTGGCTCTGGTTCCACTTCGGATCTCTCCCAAAAGTAATCAAGTGTAAAGTGTTGTCTTGAAACTAAAGGTTTATACTTATTGTGGTGAATAGTAAGTATTTGTCCATCCAAAGGAAATTTTACATAGTTATGAATTGTTGAAGGGACAACTTTCATAGCCTTTAACCATGGATGTCCTAGTTTTATGTGAAAGAGGTCAAACATAGGGACAATCAAACCATTGTTCTACATATTTCTCAATTATAGTGACCAATAAGGATATCTTCCCAGAAGTGTTTATAAAGGTTCCCTTATGTGTTTTAATCATGATATCTTAAGGGTCATAAAAGTCTTGTATCAATCCGTGTGAATAGAGGAACTCTTCCATTGCCACATTAGTCATGCAATTAGGATGAATAAGGTTTCCATCCACAGGATTTCCCATTATCTTCATAGTGATATAAAGAGGTCCTTTAGTGTCTCTAATTGTTCTATTATGAGATGTAAACACAATTTCGGGTTCAGGGACCTTTCGTTTCATGCAAGGCCTAGGAGGGAACCTATTCTTATTGTTGTGATTAGAACCATGTGTTTAAGTTTTCAAAGTAATTTAAGATCAGATTTTAAAATCTTTTCAAAATTTATGCCAAAGACAAGTGCAAAACTATGTATAAAAATTACCTAAAATGCTTGATTTTTCAACTTTTTTCAATGCAAATAAGTGAAAGAAAAGGTGTTGCAAGGAATTTGATTAGGGGTAGAAAATAATATGTTTGATATCAGTTAAATAAAGCAATAATATCCTTCACAACATGCTTTTGATGCAAATCTAGGATGATGACAAATCAAAACCTAGTGAAAATGTGCTAAAATATGTAATTTTTCACAAATTTTCAATGCAAAGACCCAATGGAAAGGGTGTTGTAAATAAATTTAAGAGGTTTAGAAGATTATAGTAGTAATATCAGTCACCTAAATCCATAAAATCTATCACAACACACTTGGAGTGCAAATCTATGTGAAACCCTATGTAAAATATAGCCAACATATACAATTTTTCACCAAATTTTCAATGTAAGAGCCTAATAAAAAGGTGTTGTAAAGAATTTTAGGAGGGGAAGTAGATAATAACCCTAATAAAAACCAATTATTACATAAAAAACCCTTTACAAAATGCCTATGATGCAAATTTAGAGAGACAATAAGGCCAAAATCTAGTGAAAAAATAAGGTTTTCAAACCCTAGGCATGCAATTTTGCAAGAAAACCACTATGATGCAACACTATAGTTAGAAATCAGTCCTAATGAGTGTTTTAAAAGGGTAGTAAAATCTGAAACAAGATTTTCAGTACAAGCCCTAGCTAATGCAAAACTAGGTTATATGGAAAAATGCACAATTTTAAGCAATTTTCAATAATTTAAGCATGAAAATGCAATCTAAATGAATTATGAATGAGAAATTTATGTATTTTAAATCAGATCTGATGATAATGATAGAAATGTATTGAAATTCAATGCCAACTAATTCAAATTGTTTGAAAATTCAAGTTAAAAATGCCAATTTTTTTCATTTTTTTTGTAATTTTTCAAGTGAAATTAGATGAACAATGATATGCATGAATGAAATCAATGTAAATTTGAAGTACAACACTTAGCAAGGTGCAAAACTCAAAAGAACATGGGTTCACAAAAATGTTTAAGGTTAAAAATGAGGGGGGTTTAGTTTAGGGTTGATTTTGATGGTTTGTGTAAATCCTCCTTTCTCCACTAAACATTCAAGGACTTTAGCCAAGTAGGAAGTCTAATATAGGCCTTTGGTCACTTAGAATATAGGGGAACATTGGAATTGTATGATTCTATTGTTCAATTAACCCAATTATGCTCAAAAACCTTAATTATGCAAATTTGGAAGCAAACAGACAAATTACAGAAAATGCTCGCACACAAAGATATCAAATGACAATTAAATGCATACCAAATTTTAAAGTTTGGAAAATGAAAAAGTTAGGGACTAATGAGTGGGCTCCCTAGTCCAATGCCATACTTTTTGTTGAGAACTAGGAATCTTGTCTACAACCTATGCTTGCTATTCTAGAGATTCTTCAGTTGCAGGATCTGGAGGACTAATGAGCAGGAGCTTGATTCCAGGTCCCTATTTTCTCTTTTGAACTACAATTTTGACAGTATGCACTACTCTCCTACAACTCCACTTTTTCTACTCCTGCAACCTGTAACTTGCAATCACAAAAAAATGGGTTAGGGGTTGTGGTGTTTAGAGGCTTGTCTTAGTCAAGCCCCGGAGAGATATTCAAGTCTTTCAAACATTATTGTCAGATAAAGAGTGCATATCCCTATAGAATAGAGGCAAAATCCAACTAATAAATGATTGAAAACACAATTGATATCACCTTGTAGTGAAGATATCATGGATGGAAGATGCTCTTCATGCCATGAGGAGATGGATGCCAAATCTACAAACACAAACACAAGAACAATGCTTTGCTCTACCACACAATGAATATTTTGAATGCTCTATAATAACAAGTGTTAGATTCAAGATAGACAATTGAGAGGGGGGCTGAATCAGTTGTCCAAAAATTTCTTCCAATTAAACAATTAAGTCCACTTTGAGATTCAACATCATAATAATAAATTAATCATGGAAACATAATGCATTAAATTAAGAGCAGAAACATATTAACACACAAGACACCAAGATTTTGACGTGGAAAACCCAGTTAAGGGAAAAACCATGGTGTGACTAACCCAAGAATGTATTCTCTATTAGAAGAATAGGAAAAACAAAATGTCACGTGCCAATTAGGGCTCACTGCTCACAAGAGGCTCACTACCTACAAGAGACATACTGTCTACAGAATAATAAGTATCACATACTTGAACTAGAGAATAGCATCTTCACCATGATTGAATCAGTTCCATTTAGGCCCAATACTTCTACTTTGCCTTTCACTCTTCTTCTCTTTACCACATTCTCATCACCGTAAGATACATTTGAAATGACTTTACAATCCCTTATTTATACAAGACATCAACTTAGGGATAATCATCCAAGTCAGAAAACATTACAGAGAAAATACATAAATACAACAAGACTAATTACAAAAAGACTTCATGCAGATCAACACATTGTTGGCCACACAGATCTAAGACTTCAATCTTCATTTAGGGACACGCTAATCCTCACATAACATCTTCAATATCATCCGCAGGATGTGTAACTCATCCGGTCAACCAGAGTTAGGAAGAACATCATCATCTAGAAGTTATTCTTTAATTGCAAGCTCAACCTCCAATGCGGACCACCAACAAGAATTGGACATGATCCAAAGACCTCCACAAGCTTTCCTAAATCACCAAGAACATCCACACTACATTTGCTTATTGAAATCCTTATCTCCTTCATCCAGAACCTCAAGAACACAGTCTATCATCACTGTCACAATGGAATAGATTCTTGTGGACCTCCATACCACAAAGCAATTGAGTTGTTAGTTCATATTGACTTCCTAAAAACTTCACCAAATCTACAGAACAAGATATTTCATTTTCGAATCTCACTAGACCTACCTGTATCACTCTGTCACCTCTGAACACTTGCCAGAACTAGTTTTACTTAAGTGGCCATAACTTCTTTAGATCTTCATGCAGACCTCTAAAATCTTTACTGGATTATCTTAAGACACATATCTATAAACCCTTTGAAATGCATCCTCTGATCTTCATCTTAGCTAGGATCTTTACCTCACTATTTTCACTCTTCTTCCCTATTCCTGAGTAGGACTAATTTTCTCAATATTCTCAGCACACAACTCATCTAATCCTTATCATTAATGCAATAGGAGTATTTTGACATCAATGACAACACTGGTTAGTCCCATACTTGCAACAATCTCCCCCTTTGTCATTGATGGCAACATATGATGTGAAAAACTGTTTTGACCATTAAAGCAAGAACTTTTTCTTACTAACACAACTCCCCCTATCAACAACAACCATTCACATGTCTTCTCTTCCTTTACTGCTCCCCCTTTGATCAACAACCACTTGCTTTTCACATGTCTTCTCTCCCCCTTTGACATTAATGGCAAATGGCACATACTTGCAACTTCAACACTTCAGAATCATACTAGCTACTCCCCCTGAGTAGTAGCTCCCCATCATCAATCCAGACCACAAGATATGACTGTGATATCCAATAGACTGATGCACACTCGTGCACCTTAGTTTATCACTAGAGGGGAAATAACCCCTAACTTCTCCCTGAGATACTCAAAAGAGTCCTTAGGTAGAGTTTTAGTAAAGATATCTGTAATCTGATCCTTGGAAGGCACAAACTCCAATCTGACTTCATTCTTGTTCACTTGTTCTCTTAAAAAGTGAAACTTGATGGATATATGTTTAGTCTTTGAATGCAACACTGGATTCTTAGATATATTTATTGCACTTGAATTATCACAGAAGATTGTGATAGGTTCCTCATACTCCACTCTAATGTCTCTTAGCATCTTCTTCATCCACAAAATTTGAGTGCAACTACCTACTATTGCAATATATTCTTCTTCAGCTGTGGACAGAGATATTGCCTCTTGTTTCTTGCTTATCCAAGAAACCAATCTCTTCCCTAAAACAATACTCCACCACTGGTACTCTTCCAGTCATCTACATCTCCTGCCCAATTCACATCTATATATGCATGAAGAGAAAAATCATAATCTCTAGGATACCACAATCCATACTCAACTGTCCCTTTTAGATATCTAAAAATCCTCTTGATTGCCATGACATGAGATTCTCTAGGATCAACTTGAAATCTAGCAACAAGACCAACAACATTCATAATGTCAGGTCTAGTTTGAGTGAGATACAACAATCCTCCAATCATTTACCTGTACTTTTTCTGAATAGCCTTAGGAGAGTCATCATCTTTGCTCAATTTACATCTAGTTGCCATGGGAGTACTCATTGGTTTTGAGTCTTCCATCCCAAATTTCTTCAATAATTCTTTCACATATTTGGTCTAAGAAATGAAGATTCCTTTCTTAGTTTGAATGATTTGCAGACCCAAGAAGAAATTCATTTCCCCAAGCATGGACATCTCAAATTCACTTTTCATTTGATTTGCAAAAGTTTTGCACATACTATCTCTTCCTCCAAAAATGATATAATCAACAAATACTTCAACAATCAAGATATTTTCATAATCAATTTTGAAGTATAAATACTGTCAGCAGTACCTTTGTTGAAATCAATCTTCAAAAGATGCTTATCCAATCTTTCATACTAGGCTCTTGGGGCTTGCTTGAGTCCATACAGTGCTTTCTTCAACTTGCAGACCATATCACCATGATTAGATAATTGAAATCCATCCGGTTGCTCAATGTATACTTCTTCTTCCAAGTCTCCATTTAGAAAGATAGACTTGACATCCATCTGATATACTTTGAAGTTCTTGAAGGAAGCAAAGGCAAGAAACAACCTGACTGCTTCAATTCTTGCCACCGGAGCAAAAGTTTCTTCAAAATCAACTCCTATTTGAGAGTAACCCTTGCAAACCAATCTGGCTTTATTTCTGATTACTTCACTAACTTCATTCAGTTTGTTCCGGAAGACCCATTTGGTTCCAATCACATTCTTGTTTCTAGGTCTGGGAACAAGATCCCAAGTGTGATTTTTCTCAATTTGTATCATCTCTTCCTCCATTGCTTTAGTCCAGTTTTCATCATTGCAAGATTCATTCATTGTCTTAGGTTCAATCTTTGAAATCAGACAATACTCTTATGAATCTTGAGCAATCCTTCTTCTTGTTTGTATACCTTTGCTTTTATCACCTATGATCTAATCTTCAGAGTGGTTTAGTTTTACATACCTAGGAACTTTGGGAGTTTCTTGCACTTCTGATTCTTGAATAGGTTCAATCACACTTATCTCTTCTTCTTGATTTACCAGATCAGTCTGAATCTGTATTTCAGAAGCGGCTTGGACTCTTTGAATCAGAGCTTCATTCTGATCATCTTCATCATATTCATAAAACCTTGAGGGTTTTTCAATTCCTTCATCAACCTTCACATTTGTACTCTCTATAATCTTTCTCAGTCTCTTGTTATAACACTAGTATGCTTTGGTTTGAGTAGAATAACCCAAGAATATTCCTTCATCACTTCTAGCATCAAAATTGCCTAGATTTTCATCTCTTTTAATGTCACATTTGCTACCAAAAACTCTAAAATATTTCACAATAGGAGTGATGACAAACTAGAGTTCATAAGGAGTCTTACTGGTATTGCTTCTAATTTGAACTCGATTAAGAGTGTAGGCTGCAGTGCTCACAACTTCTCTCTAGTAGATTTGAGGAACATTTGCTTCCATCATCATGGTTCTAGATGCTTCTTGGATGGTCTGGTTCTTTCTTTCCACTACTGTATTCTACTGTGGAGTCCTAGGAGTAGACAATTGTCTTCTTATTCCATGCTTCTCACAAAATTCTATGAACTCACCGGATGTGAATTCTCCACCTCTATCAGACCTTAAACATTTTAATTTTAATCTAGTTTCATTCTCTACCATAGCCTTGAATATTTTGAATTTCTCAAGAGCTTCTGATTTCTCTTTTAGAAAAGTCACCCACATCATCCGAGAATAGTTATCAATTAATAACATGAAGTATCTATCACCTTGCACACTCCTCATTCTTGCTAGACCACATAGATCAGTATGAACTAGGTCCAATAATCTGGTAGAAGATTGTTCCTTGCTTTTAAATGAGACTCTGCTTTGTTTACCCAACTGACATTCTTTGCACAAACTATTTGTAGGTTTCACCAATTTTGGAAGGTCTCTTATAGCCTAAGTGTTGCTTATCTTGATTATAATATCAAAATTCACATGACACATTCTCCTATGCCACAACCAACTCTGATCAATTTGAACAAATAAGCAACTTTTGCTAGTACCAACCAAGTGGAAGATATTACGTTTAGTTTGAGTACTGGATGTAATCTCTGTTCTAGAGCTTTCAAAGATCTTACATTTTCCATTCTTGAATCAGAGATCATAGCCTTTGTCCACCAACTGTCCCACACTGAGAAGATTGTGTTTCAAACCTTCAACATACAATACATTATCGGTTTTGTTCTTTCCATCAAAAGAAATAGTTCCTCTACCTCTGATTTTGCCAGCAGAATTATCACCAAATTTTACCACTCCTCCTTCATACCTTTCCAAATCTATGAACTTATTTTTGTCACCTGTCATATGGTGGGAGCAACCACTGTCAATGACCCAATCATCTTTTTCTTCAACTTGGGCAGCCAGAGCTCTTTCCATAATTTTATGATTGATAGATTCAGAGGGTATTGGATTTTCCTCTTTGATGGCAATAAACACCCAATCACTTCCAGATTTGTTTCCAGATTCTGATTCATCATCTGTTACTCCTTCATCATCATCTTCATGGACATAGTAACACTTCTTCTGGAACCTTGATTTGTCAGGATTTTACCTTGAAAATCTTTCCGAACACCTTGAGGCAAAATGACCAATCTTACTATAGTTAAAACATTTAAAAGGTAGTTTTCCTTCATACTTACCAGATCCTCTTGGCAGTCTTTTTGTAATAAGGGCTTCAAGTTGAGCAGCTTCTGCTTCATCTTCTTCCAGTTCTTTTCTTGCTTTTTCATATCATGAAAGTTTCCTTGAAGTGTTCTCTCCGAGATCAAACCTTTGTTTTCCTTTTACAAAGGCACTAGCTTTGAATGTAGATTCAGTCTTGGGGGGGCATCTCCAAACTCAGTCAATTCAAATGTAACCAATTTACCAACCAATTGATCTCTTGTGACACCTGAATGAGCTCTAAATTCTTCAATGGTAGCAACCTTGTATTTATAAGAAGCAAGAAGGGATCTGAGAACTTTGCCAACAATCTCATCTTCATCCAAGACTCCACCGGCACATCTAATGCCACAAACAAACTCATTTACTCTTGGCATAAAAGTAGTGATATTTTCGTCTTCTCTCATCTTCAAATTTTTGAATTTTCCTTTTAGACTCTGTAGCCTTGCACATTTAACATACTTGTCTCCTTCATGTAGAAGTTCTAGTTTTTTCCAAATCTCAAAAGTAGTTTGTAGGTCAACAACATTTGTCAGCTCTGAATCAGATAAGGTACTTAGAAGAGATTCTTTAGTCTGCATATTGTTTTCAGCATCTGTGATTTCATTTGTGGTTTTCAGGCCATTCTGTGGAGGATTATACTTCATTGAAGCCATGGTCGAGTACTGCATTCCCATACATTGCAAGTGACATTGCATGTGACTTTTCTAAAGAGTAGAATTGGTTCCATCAAACTTCGGACTATCCTTCTTGTAGGACGACATCCTAGATCTCCTCAAGCGGTTAAGCTCTTTTAGAGGAACTTGGCTCTAATACTAATTGTTAGATTTAGGATAAACAACTAGGAGGGGGGGTGAATCAGTTGTCCAAAACTTTCTTCCAATTAAACACTTAAATCCAATTTGAGATTTAGTAGCATAATAATAAATTAATCATAGAAACATAATGCATTAAATTAAGAGCAAAAACATATTAACACACAAGACACCAAGATTTTGATGTGGAAAACCTGGTTAAGGGAAAAACCATGGGTGACTAACCCAAGAATGTATTCTCTGTTAGAAGAATAGAAAGAACAAAATGGCACATGCCAATTAGGGCTCACTGCCCGAGCACACTTCTCATAAGAGGCTCACTACCTACAAGAGACACACTGTCTACAAAATAATAAGTATCACATACTTGAACTAGAGAATAGCATCTTCACCATGCTTGAATCAGTTCCATTTAAGCCCAATACTTCTACTCTACCTTTTGTTCTTCTACTCTTTACCACATTCTCATCACCACAAGATACATTTGAAATGACTTTACAATCCCTTATTTATATAAGACATTGACTTAGGGATAATCATCCAAGTCAACAAACATTATAGAGTAAATACATAAATACAACAAGACTAATTACAAAAAGACTTCACGCGGATCAACACATTGTCAGCCACATAGATCTAAGACTTTAATCTTCATTTAGGGACACGCCAATCCTCACATAACATCTTCAAGATCATCCGCAGGATGTGTAACTCATCTGGTTGGCCAAAGTTAGGAAGAACATCATCATCCGAAAGTTATTCTTTAATTGCAAGCTCAAACTCCAATGCAAACCACCAACATGAACTGGACATGATCAAAAGACCTCCACAAGCTTGCCTAAATCACCAAGAACACCCACACTACATCTGCTTACTGAAATCCTTATCTCCTTCATCCGGAACCTCAAGAACATAGTCTGTCATCATTGTCACAATGGAAAATATTCTTGTGGACTTCCAGACCACGAACCAATTGAGTTGTCAATTCACATTGACTTCCTAAACACTTCACCAAATCTGCAGAACAAGAGATTTCATTTCCAGATCTCACCAAACTGATTTGTATCACTTTGTTACCTCTGAACACCTGGCGGAACCAATTTTACTTAAGTGGCCATAACTTCTTTAGATCTTCATGCGGACCTCTGAAATCTTTACTAGATTATCTTAAGACACATATCTATAAACCCTTTGAAGTGTATCCTCTGATCTTCATCTTAGCTAGGATGTTTACCTCACTGTTTTCACTCTTCTTCCTTGTTCCTGATTAGGACTTATTTTCTCAATATCCTCAGCACATAGCTCATCTAATCCTTATCATTAATGCAATAGGAGTATGTTGACATCAATGACAACACCGATTAGTCCCATACTTGCAACAATAAGAATGTACAAAGTTATCTAATGCCCATCTAATTTCCATCTAGTTTACAAATGATAACCTAATCATCCTTATATATGCAAGTATAAACATTCTCGCTAAGAATTTCATAATTCAAACTTACCGTGTCGGCATAGGACCTAAATAAAAGTCATAAAATGACACTTTAAAATTTGGCCTTGTTGTTCTCAAAATCAACTATGCTCATTTTTGTTGACAACCCCTACGAAACTTGTCTATTTCGTAGCCTACACTCTAAGTTTGCAAATTGAGACAAGTTCTCTTTGCCTTGTACGAAGTCATTTGACATCGTAAAATAGCTTATGATATTCCCCTTGATTAGTTCCTCAATATTTGTGAAAATTGACTAGGTCATAATCTTATTAAAATATCAATTTTGATCACTTTGGGGTGTTAGTAAATTTTTAAGTCTTCATGTGCAATGTCGGTCATGTCTATCACTTTCATATCCTTAATATTTTAAAGTGCAATGTCAACCAAAATTGCTGCTTCAACATGTTTGACTTGTTTTTCTTTATGAACATGCATAAGTGGTGAAAATTGCCACTCATGCATGTTCCTTGCCATATTTTAAAATGTATCAGAGGTCATTATTACCACTCTTACATAAGGTACCTAAATCATGTGTTGTTAGCCGTTTTTACTGCTGTAGCATGATCTTGCAAATCTCAAACTCAAGTGTCATTAATGGCACTCATGTCACCATTAATACATTGTTTTAAACTTCTCAAAAGCATTTTAGTCATTGTTTTTTTAGTTTTCATTCTCAACTTCTTGAGATAAGCCATCTAACCCTCTATGAAGTTGATCAAACCACAGAACTCATGGATTGAGTAGATTTTGCACCTAGGGTTTTCTCTATTTTTACTAGGTAGGATGACATTTCTTCTATTTTCATTTTTTTTTTTCTTCCTTCTATTAGGGTTTGCTTGTAATAGAATTGTTTGTTTGTGATTTATGTAAATGTTTTTGTTTTGATTAAGTCATCATTTTGTGTATTATGTATGTTTGTGATTATCCTAAAAAGCCCAGTAGAATGTTTACATATTTTTCTTCACCATTTCTTGTTCATCATTAGCGGATCTCTCCATGCCTTAGTTTTAGTACAAGTGGCAGATTTTAGTTGATGTTTGTGAAATTTAGGTTTTTGCTTGTGTTACCACATGTATTGGTAGTCATTTTCACTGCCAAGACATGTTTCTACCCTTATATATGTAAGGGCGGAAGTTTTCGCCATGCTCACATTCTTTCCTTGTTTTCTAAGATGTATCAGCGGTGAAAACTAATGTTGATACATGTGGCTTGCTTTCAGTATTTTCTTACATACATGGGCGGACACATTTGCCAATAGGACATAGACTATCAAGAGCTAACATGTAAGAGTGGTCATTTTAGCCGTCCTTACATTGGATTGCTAAGAATGAACTATCACATGCAACAATGGTAAAATCAACCGTTCCTACATAACAACTTGCAATTTACACACATGTAAGGGTGGTCATTTCAACTGCCCCTACATGAAAATGTGAGTTTGTCCTTACCTATAGAGGTGGTCATTTTGACCGACCTTGCACACTATACAATCTACCCCACATGCAGGAGTAGTCAGTTTTGCCGCCCATGCATATTTTCCTAAATTTTTCCTAACACTGGGAAAATTTGCCTTACAAATCCTATTGGCTCACTTTCACCTTTTTCCTCTATTTACGTGCTCTCAAGCCCTTCAACATACACTCCCATGTTCATGATCATTAATTCACAATAACCCCAATTTGCCTATTTTTCCCCTAATTGGGAGATCATGGCTTTTTGCAATTCCAACAAACATCTGTGCTAGACGCCATTTCTGGTTGTCTTCATGGAGCTGATGTCAAGCCGTCCCTGTCAAAAGAAAAAATTATGAAGTATAAGTACCAAGGGGTTTTCCCTATAACTTCATTATAGTCCAATGTGGATGAGATCAGAGATACAGAAATTGGTCATGTGGACATGGCTGAATTTGTGGATAGAAAAAAATAGACAAATCATTCTAGACACATGCAAAAGATTATTGACAACAACATTCACTTGGTTGCCTCTTTTCCTATTGTTGCCCACAATCCTGAGTTTGTTCTTCAGATATCTGATCATTATAACAGGGATACCAGGAACATGTCAGATTCCCAAGGGAATGTGATCATGAGATTGGATGTAGAATTTCTTGATAAGATCTTTATGTGTCCTCCTATTGAAAATATCAGAGAGATAGATTTTGCTCAAGGGCAAAAGGATTATGATGAAGACGTTGAAGCTGCAAGGAAGTACATAAAAAATAATTGGTTGAAGATTCCTTGGAGCAATTTAACCAGATGGCCAAAAGATCTCTCGAGGAGTGACTTTGTTGAGGAGGTCTGTGACTTGATTACACTGTTGAGTCAGATCAGAGGACTCCCTTCTTCATCTAAGTTTTAGGAATGGATGTACACATATATCAAGGTGATTCTCAAGGGTACACATAAAATATTTTGGGGGGAATAGATTAGTAATGCTTTGCATGATTAGCTAGTGAGAGTTAACAAAACATTCAAGTTTTACATGACTTCATATCTGGTATATGCTACTGCGAGCATCAGGAGTTTTCCTGGTTTGACTTAGGTGGGTGATCGAAGATTGGTTCCAGTATATGAGTATTATCCTCAAATTACTCTAAAAGGATCCATTCATCATTTTCGTAGGGTTAATGATGCTTTCTTTTCAGTGTTCATGTGTTTGTGGGATGATGAATTGGTGCAGAAGAGAGCATTAGATGAAGCATTGGAAGTAGTGAATTCTTTTGGCTATTTGTTCTTACAATTTTGAACTTTCACATATCTCAGAGTAGGGTATTATCCTGGTTATCCATATATACTTCCATGGTATCCTAGTGATAGGATCGTTCTCATGGAATTATGTAGGCAACTGATTGTGGTGTACAATAAACAAATGGAGCTAAAAACGTCTAGGATTAAGTTTTCTATAGAGATTGGTAGATACTCTATCCAGTCATCTATGAAGGATAAAATAGTTGAATCTAAAATGCAAATGGTCACAATGAAAACTTTCAAGAAAAGAGATCGTTTTGATTTCAGAAGGGTATAGGATAAAATCAAAAGAAAGTCTATCTTCCATATCCCAATGGTTGAAGTTATTTGGACCGATCTCAGAACACAAAATGAGATCAGAAAGATAGATTATTACAGACTCCATTTGAGTTAAATTAAGGAGCTGGGCCTTGCAGATATTTCAGAAGGAATGGAAGATGATGGGAATGTTTTGGATCCCAAATACAATACTGAGAACATTGAGACCTCACCTCTTCCAGAGGTCAAATGGTCAGTCAAAGAGGAGACTTCAATCAGGAAAAGGTTTCAGCCAATTCTGGCTAATATAAATGTATGGTTAGAGAGCAAAGGGATTAGTTTGAAATAATTCCATACTGGATCAAAGACTAAGATTCAAGAGAAAACAGACAAAAAGGTGGAAAACTAGATGAAGAAAAAAAGTGACACTCCCTCTTCTTCTAAGATACATAAGTCAAAAATCAAATTTTTAACTAAGGGAGGAAAGAAGAAAGAGGTTGTAGGAACCTCTAATGTCACTGAATCAGGTGCTAAGGACACAAATGTTGAGCAAATGGAGGTTGGAGATGTTGAAACTGAAAAGCAAAATGTTGAGAAACCTGATGATACCTAGCAAGTAGAGATGTCTAAAAAGCCTGATGAGGAAGGCAAAACTGAACAAGGCAAAGATGAGAATGTAGAACATGAACAACTTGGTGATTTACAACTTTCCCCATAGAAGGATCTTCCATTAGAATCCCAAGTTTCTATGCCTCTACTCCATGTTCCTATTGCTACTAGTTTTCCTGTAGTTTCAAATATTCCTGTTTCACCTATTATGGTTGTTTCCTCTGATAACACTCCTACTTCTATGAGAACCAATTTTGGGACCATGTTTGATTCATCTGGATCCATTCCTAGTCTATCTTCTCTGTCATTTGACATTGGTGAACAAACAATTTTGGAACATTTTCTAGATGGTTCAGAGAAGGTTGTTGACACTAGTGCTATTTTTACTCATACTAGTCCTATTGTTACAGTAGCAGGTGTAAGCATGGATTTGGCTAAGCAGGTAATTGGTCCTTCCCCAAATGTTGTTGCTTCTATGCTTCCTCCATGGTTATCTGTGTACACTCCTAAGAGAAAGAAGCAAGCAATTTCACCAGATGAAATTGATATTGAGAAGCCATTGTCTATTAAATCAAAAACTCTGAAGAAGCCTAAGACTGTTTCTAGGCTTATCAATGAAAATGGAATCAGAAATGTAGATATTGCCAAACCACTAGAAGATGCTATTATTGATACTTTTGATATGAGTGATTATGTTGTTTCAAGAGTTGAGTTAGGTAAGCCAACTCACGAAGGTGTCAAGGTAGATTTTCAAACTACTGCCAACACCTTGCTTGAAAAATATGATGAGGTCAAGAAGGAGAAAGAGCAATATAAAGATAAAGCAGAACAACTTGCTGCTGTTCTTCAAAAAATAGTAAAATCATCTAAAATTTTGGATCCCATGGCGATAACTATAGAATATCACCTGATTCAAAAGGTAGAGAAATCTCAGGCCAGAGGGAGAGTGGTTGGAGACATTATAGAGTGATTATTGGCACATGGAAGAGTTCTATTGAATACTACAATGGAGAGGAAGGAGAAAATGGCTAAATAAAAGGCTGAGTTTGATGATATTGTTGATCTACTTTCTCAAGAATTACAAGATCAAGAGGAGAGCTTGGATGAATGGATTGAAATGAAGAAGATAAAAAAAAACCTGATTGCCATGGGGTCATTTCAAACCAAGAGTCTTACCTTAAGACTAAGGAATCTCTTGTCCATTGCATCAATGTAATAAAAGGTTTGCTTGATGACTTGTGCCAGGTGCATGAAAATATTGAAGATAGTGATGTCTCTCTTCTACATAGGTTTGAAGAACTACCATGTACTTTGACAGGTGAAGGGCATAAGTTTCTCTCAATAGATGAAATGATAGACTCTTTTGAAAAGATGGTTCAATAGAGATTGGAGGATGAGATGCCTATAGTGGTTTCCATGGATAGCCTTTATGATCAACATTCAACTTTTGAAAATCTTAAGGACAATCTTGAGAAGCATGAGAAAGTGATAAAGACAGTGAAAGATGTAGTTCTCTGGGACCGTACCATTTCTGACAATATAGCTAAACCTGATGTATGCAAAATGGTGGCAATATAGGCCATGTAAAAAGAATTTTTGAAGAAGAATGATGGTGGCAACTGAAGTTCCTTTTCAAATGCCTTAGTTTATTTTCAATATTGTAGATGTAATTTGAATTTTGTTGTGGACATATTCACATGTATTTTCTCAAAATGTAATTACATGTGAGACAAAAGAAGTCATAAGTCAAATAGGACTCTTTTGTTGAATAAGTCAAAGTAGTTAGGATTTTCCTAGAATTTCTCAAGGCCTCTAACTATAAATAAAGAGGGCCTCTTTTGTAATAATTATCTTTTAGTTATTGAAGCAAAACTCTGCCAAATTAAAGAGCATTTTGAGACTTTGTGTTCAAATTGTAAATCCTATTTTATCAAGTGAATATAAAAGCAAGCGGTCATTTAATCTTTGTATTGGAATAACTTGTGGTGTATTGGAAATTGCTCTTATGTCATTTTCCTTATACTATCTTATCTATTTGATCGACTTGTAGTATGAGTTCCAGTACTCTAGGAGATATTCTAAAGCTAATTTTGGAGACTTTGTGCTACAATAATTATCTTTGGGTTTGTGATTTTATGTTTTTGAGTAAAAGATATTGGAAATACTTTGAGCTGCTATTATCTTTTATGATTGTGTGTTTTCATTATAGTATTCGGCAAAGACTTTTGGCTCCACCTTATCCTATTTGGTTTTGAATTTTAAATCAGCAAAAGGAGCAATGATAGACTTTGTGCTCTCATGGGTTTCTTGGTTATTTTGATTTGTATCATGAAACTACTATTTTTGTAAACATCATTTCTAAAAATAGAGAAATGGATGAGATGGATTCACCCTAAAGATTAGTGTTAGAATAGATAAGTTTGAAAGTAGTTAGAAAAGGGAACCACCCCTTGCTGAGAGGAGAGAAATTTCTCATCATAGCTGTGGCGATATAACCATTTTGTTGTTGGTTAGCTAAATGACAAAACATTCACCCAATAGTTTTTTGGCAACTCTACTGGGGTGAATGTGTAACTTGGAGCCTCATGCTTTGAGTTGAGGGATTTTGTCCGCTTCCATTGTTTTGAGTTGTTTACAAATCTTTGCTAAGCACATTGCATTCTGGTAGACCCACGGTATACAAGAACCAAGAGAGCTCAAGGATTTATTGATCCTGTAATTGAATTGATGTAGCAAAATAACTTTGGTCTTTTGCCTCCACAACCTCGACTTCAGCGAACAAAGAGTTTGTCTAACAGAGTCTTATCTATTCAAATTCCACAAAGGTTTGTCATCCCACCTTTCAATCAGCGCACAATGGTAGCTCAAGGCCTATGGGGTAATAGTTTTGGTCGTTTGAATTTAATGCCACTTTTGCATGAACTACCTTGTAGTTCAAGGAAGAACTTTCCTAAATTCTATGGTGATGGGAAGATCCATTCAGATGAACACATTACAGCTTTTTGTATAGCTTGTGGTGTGTTAGGGGTGGAACATGAAGCCGTGGCTATGAGAATTTTTGTAGAAACACTGTAAGGTGCCACTATAGATTGGTTTTACCACCTTCAAGCTCAAACCATAACTATTTGGAATACTCTCAAAATAAAGTTTGAAGATAGGTTCAAACCTGCAAAAGATGCACACACTTTGTTAGCTTAGCTAACGCAGATGAAGAAAGAACCACATGAACCCATGTGAGACTTCATCGCTAAGTTCAATAAATTGGCAAATAGGATTCCTACAACCACTCAACCAACAACGGAGAATCTTAAATGTTTCTTCATCAATACTCAACTCCCTGAGGTAAGCTTTTTATTAAGGCAGGTTGGTCTTGCTGATCTTGCAATTACTCAAAGTTTGGCTACAAAAGTTGAAGATGATCCTATCCTTGTGGGTAAGATAAGAAGAGATTCAAACAGAAATAGAGGATAGTCCTCTACCGATAATTCTTCCACAAGCACCACAGATCCTATGGTGCAAAAGTTAGCAAATGAGTTGCTAGCTTTGAAAAAACAAATGTCCCAAGGTATTTTTGCTCCTTCTTATAGAGATATACCAAGGAGAACATTTCCCAACAATTCATATCAAGGCAATGCTGCCAGAAATCAAGGGCAACAAAATTGTCTTCCACCAACACAGGGGAAGCTTGCCATTGAAGCATCGTCGATCAACTCGGTGGTTGGGTACTATGAAGCCAAACACGATAGTTCTTTCCAACCTGATTTAGATCAAGAGAATGATGCTAATCTTTTTATAGAAGGAGAAGAAGAATTAGCTAGCAAATCTACCATTGGTTTTCTCAATTACCAAGATGAAGTTGAAAGAGAAGGAGAAGTATATGATGGAGCATATGTTGTTTTTACCAGGTCCCAAAATTCATCAAATCAGCAAGATGATAAAGGAAAGACAAGAGAGGAGCCTCAACCTATGTTCTCAATTGCCAAATGAGGAACTCCATTGCCTTTTCAATCAAAGGACCTGGTTGTGAATAAACAAGTACATCTAACAATCTTGTTTCTTCTACTTTTGTTCCTCTGACCAGCACTACCTCGAATAAAACCTAGAATGATGGATTTCATTCCTCTATATCTAGTTCATTTCAGCTATTTGACATAATAGATCATGCTAGGAAAACCAAAATCTAGATGTCTGAAGTAGAGTATTTACAAGCTAATCCTGAACAGTTTGATATGTTAGCTAAATATGTGAAAAATAAGGTTGCCCATACAGGGCAAGATTCTTCTAAGACTACCCATGACCCCTCAAAGAACAAGTCCACTCAAAATAATCTAGTCACTACTCCCCTTGTTGCCCCAAGGAAAATAGAACCTTTCTATGTTTCTCTATTGGTCAATGGCCACAAATTAAGCAACTATATAATTGATTCTGGGGCTTCTAATAATGTCATGCCTGCCAAAGTAGCAGATGCCCTCAGTCTTACTTTGACCAAGACTTTTGGGAGATGTTTCTTGATGGAAAATAAGCAAGTGCCTTTGTTAGTCAAAATCAAAGATGCCCAATTTGCATTTGTAGCCTTTTTGGACAAGAGAATCAAGATGACCGTCCTTGTGGCTGATGTTCCAGCTTCTTATGGCATTTTGCTTGGGCATAATTTTTGTAAAGATGTGGGTGGAGAACTGAACATGGATCTATCCGAGGCAAGAATACTCATTAAAGGTATTATGCAAAAGTTGCTTCCTAAGAAGGAGGCAAAATATATTGTTACCCAAACTGAAAATCCAAGAGCCCAAATTTTGTTTGTCTTCAGGAATGGGTAACTATTTCTTATCAACTAAAAATACTTCTAGTTCATCAGATGAGAGTCCAGATATTTCACATGGAGAATTAGAAGAGTATTCAGATGAAAGTGCAGATGAGAGCATAGTGATGTCGGATTCCTCTCTTTCTGATGAAGAAGAATCTACTAGTTGTAGAAATATCAAAGTAAAAAATTCAAATGATGTTTGGGTTTTAGAATTTGATGGCAGTTGTTCTTCCACTACATTTGGAACTGGGGTAGTTTTGATATCTCCACAAGGTGATATCTTTCCTTTCTCTTACAAGTTGCAATTTGATTATACTAATAACATTGCTGAATATGAGTCATTGTTGCTCGGAATGGAGGTTGCTCATGTTAAAGGTATTAAAAATCTTCATGCTCAAGGTGATGCTAAACTTGTTTGCCAAGTGAGAAATTTGTATCAGACCAAAAATGAAAGGTTGAAACATTACCGCAATCACATTTGGGATTGCATTGAAGGTTTTGATGCTTTTGACATCTCTATAGTACCTAGAGAGTTTAATGATTATGCTGATTCATTAGCTGTCTTTGCCACCCTTATGGTTCCCCATAAGGACTTTAAAGGTAACAAGTACACAATTGAGTTGGATTTCTAACCCAACATGCTAGATAATGCTAACCATTGGAAGGTCTTCAATGGTGATAATCAGATCATTACCTTCTTAGAAAAGATAGATAACTTTGATGAACTCTATTTTGAAGGTAGCGATCTCTGCCATGTGAATATGTTTCTAAAATAGATTCACAAATTGGTGAGGAGTTTCTTCAGTTAAAGGGGAATAAGATTCCTAAAGGTTTGGTTTCTTTAGAGAATTTATTTGATAAGCATGACAGATATATGCAACAACAACTTGATTTAGGTTCATCCATGGAATTTGAACAAGTAAATTTGAGTTCTGAAGTAGATCCCAAAATGGTTAACATTGGGAAGTGTTGCATTGGTGATGAGAAGTTCAAATTCACTACACTTCTTTGCCATTACATTGATGTTTTGGTGTATTCATATGATGATCTAAAGTCTTTTAGACCTAAGGAGATTCAACATGAGATTCCTCTCAAATTTGGATCATTGCCTCACAAGCAAACATAGAGGCAATATAATCCCAAGATATTTGGTACTATTCTGTCTAAAATCCAAAAAATTTTGAATGCAAGGATAATCTTTCCTATCCATCATTCTACCTAGATTGTGAATATTATTCCTATGAGAAAGAAGAATGAAGAAATCCGTATTTGTGTTGACTTCAGAAATCTCAACCAGTCTTCTTTAAAAGATAACTACCCATTGCCTATTATGGACCAAGTGTTGTAAACTGTAACTGGTTCAGAGATGCTGTCTATGTTAGATGGTTTTTCAAGCTATAATCAATTAGAAGTCAGCAAAATAGATCAATACAAGACTACCTTCACAACACCTTGGGGCACATTTGCATATCGCAGGATGCTGTTTGGTTTGATCAATGCCAGCGCTACTTTCTAGAGAGCAATGGACCTCGCTTTCAGAGATGAGATGGGGAAATTCATTGTGGTATATCTTGATGACTTGACCATTTTTCTCTAAACAACATCAAGATCATGCCTACCATTTGCGACAGGTGCTGGAATGTTGTCACCAATATGGTATTTCTCTTAATCCTAAAAAATGAGTTTTTGGGGTTACGGAGGGTAAGCTTCTCGTTCACATTGTGTCTAAAGAAGGTACTAAAATTGACTCAAAAAGAGTCAAGTCTATCTAGAGTCTTGCTTTTCCTACTAGTAAGATTGCAGTTCATTCTTTCTTTAGAAAGGTGAATTTTCTGTGAAGGTTTATCTTGGAATTCACAAAGAAAACTCGTCATATTGTCAATATGATGAAAGGTAAGGCCACTTTTTGTTGGAGTGCAAAAGGTAAAGCAGCATTTGAGGACATCAAGAGGGCCATAGCTCATGCTCTAGTTTTGGTTTGTCCTGATTATACCAAGGACTTCATAATGTATAATTATGCTTCCGAGAATACACTTTTAGCAATTCTGGTTCAGCAAAATGAAGAAAGTGTGGAATCTCCCATTTCATTTATGAGTTTTCCTTTGAAGGTTTATGAACTAAAATATTCAAATATGGAGAAACATGCTTATGCCGTGGTCAAGGCAGTAAAGCATTTCTAGTTTGATATTTTGAATTCACATGCTGTTGTTTTGGTGCCAGATACAACAGTGAAATCTATCCTGACGCAACAAGAGTTTGGGACCAAAAGAGGCAATTGGATTACCAAGATTCAAGAGTTTGATCTTGATATCAAACCTACCAAGCTTGTACGTGGCAGAGGTTTGTGTCAGTTGATTGCCAACAATGTACCAAAAGAAACAAGAGATGAGGAAGAAGAAGTTGAGGATATGCCAACTGTTCTTTTTGTCACTACTACAGATGAGTGGTATTCTACTATTGTTCATTTTCTCACCTATGGTGAGTGTCCTTCTCATCTATCCTATAAAGAGAAGTGAACTATCAAGTTAAAAGCTGTGAACTATGTCTTGTGGGACAATGGTTTGTATAAAAGAAGCCTTGATGGAGTTTTTCCTCCATTGTGTGGATAAAGCACAACAAAGCAGACTTCTAGAGTCCTTTCATAATTTGGCATGTGGAGGACATCTTTTTGCGCCTGTGACGACTCATAAATTTTTTTGGGCTAGGTACTATTGGCTGACATTGTTTCAAGATGCATATAATTGGGTACGTAGGTATGAGCTCTGTCAGCAGTTTGTTGGAAAGCCTAAGTTGGCTGCAATACCCCTCAAGCCAATTGTAATTGAAGAACCTTTTTAGCAATGGGGCATTGACTTCATTGGTGCTATGAACCCACCATCGAGTGTGGGACACAATTTTGTTCTCACTGCAACTGATTACTTCACCAAGTGGGTGGAGGCCATCGCAGTTAAGTATGCTACTTCTGAAGTGGTATGTAATTTTCTTAAGGAAAATATTATTTCCCAGTTTAGAGTTCCCAACAAAGTTGTAGTAGATAATGCTACTTGTTTCTCAAATTCAACAATGTCCAATGAGATCACTAGTTTTTTCTATGAACATGGGATTATCCTTTCTCATTCTTCAGACTATTATCTGCAAGGAAACGGTCAGGCAGAATCTAGTAAGAAAAATCTGGTTACGATTATCAGGAAACTAGTTGAAGATAATCAGAGAACTTGGTATAAAGTGTTGTTTGATGCTTTATGGACAGACAAGATTACCCCCAAAAGGGCAATAGGTATGTCACTATTTTAGCTTCTATATGGTTTGAATGCAGACATACCAATTACCTTGGAATTGCCGGCATTGAAGTTGGCAAAGGCAGTAGAAGATAGAACTTTTGAAAGTTCTATCGACAAAAGAATAATGTACCTCACTGAACTTGAAGAATAGGGGGCTATGGTAGTAGACCGTATTACTGAACATCAAAGTCAAGTGAAGAAGATCTTTGACAAGAAGGTGAAGGCTCATGAGTTTCAAATTGGAGATCAACTCTTGTTATGGGATAAGAGGCGAGAACCAAAAGGAATGCATGGGAAGTTTGATTCCCTATGGAGAGGCTCATTCGTCATTCATCAACTTTGTGGTGAAAATAGCTTCTTGGAGTATCTTGATGGAACACCATTCTTACTGCCTTATAGTGAACAACATCTGAAGCACTTCAATCCTTGAAGTATTAGATAAATTTATTTGTACATTTGTATAGTTTTTGTGTTTTTATTTTTTGTTTTTGTTTAGTTTTTTGTGTCTTTTTCTTTTTGGTAGCCTGACTCTATGTCCCAATGATATGGATGAAGGCACTTAGAAACTGGATTCTTCTCTGTTTGATCATTTCAAAGAATGATTGAAGGAAGTTCCCCAGTTAGAGCCAGTTGTTGTTATCAAAATCAGCTACGCTCATGTTTGTGGACAACTCCTACGAAACTTGTCTATTTCGTAGCCTACACTCTAAGTTCATAAATTGAGAGAAGTTCTCTTGGCCTCGTGTGAAGTCATTTGACACCATAAAATAGCTTATGACAGTCCCCTAGATCAGTTCCTCAGGATTCGTAAAAATTGACTAGGTCATAAGCTTATTAAAATATCAATTTTGATCATTTTGGGGTGTTAGTAATTTTTTAAGTCTTCATGTGCAATGTCAGTCATGTCTACGGCTCTTGCATATCTTTAATGTTTTAAAGTGCAATGTTGGCCAAAATTGCTGCTTTAACATGTTTGACTTGTTTTTCTTTATGAACATGCATAAGTGGCAAAAATCACCGCCCATGCATGTTCCTTGTCATATTTTAAAATGTATCGGTAGTCGTTATTACTACTCTTGCATAAGGTACCCAACTCATGCATTGTCAGCTATTTTTACCATTGTAGCATGATCTTGCAAATCTCAAACTCAAGTGTCATTAATGGCGCTTGTGTTGCCATTAATACATTGTTTTAAACCTTTTAAAAACATTTTAGTCGTCATTTTTTTAGTTTTCATTCTCAACTTCTCGAGATAAGCCATCTAACCCTTTGTGAAGTTGATCGAACTATGGAACTCATGGATTGAGCAGATTTCACACCTAGGGTTTTCACTGTTTTTACCAGGTAGGATGACATTTCTCCTATTTTTGTTTTTGTTTTTCTTCCTTCTATTAGGGTTTGCTTGTAATAGAATTGTTTGTTTGTGATTTATGTAAATATTTTTGTTTTGATTAAGTCATTGTTTTGTGTGTTATATATGTTTGTGATTATCCTAAAGACCTTAGTAGAATGCTTATTGTTTTTCTTCACCATTTCTTGTTCATCATCAGTGGATCTCACCATGCCCTAGTTTTAGTACAAGCGGCAGATTTTAGTTGATGTTTGTGAAATTTAGGTTTTTTCCTATGTTACCACATGTATTGGTGGTCATTTTCATCACCAACACATGTTTTTGCCCTTATAGCTGTAAGGGTGGTGGTTTTCACCACCCTCACATTCTTTCCTTGTTTTCTAAGATGTATCGGTAGTGAAAACTGACGTCGATACATGTGGCTTGCTTTTAGCATTTCCTTACATACATGGGTGGGTGAATTCATCACTAAGACATAGACTATCAGGAGCTAACATGTAAGAGAGGCCATTTTAGCAGTCCTTACATAGGATTGCTAAGAATGAACTATCACATGCAATAGCGGTAAAATCAATTGCTCCTACACAACAACTTGCAATTTACCCACATGTAAGGGTAGTCATTTCAACCACCCCTACATGAAAATGTGAGTTTGTCCTTACCTACAGAGGCAGTCATTTTGACCAACCTTGCACACCATACAATCTACCCCACATGCAGGAGTGGTCATTTTCGCCGCCCATACATATTTTTCCTAACACTGGGAAAATTTGCCTTACAAAGCCTATTGGCCCACTTTCACCTTTTCCTCTATTTATGCACTCTCAAGCCATTCAACATGCACTCCCGTGTTCATGATCGTAAATTTGTAGTAACCCCAAGTTGCCTATTTTTCCCCTAACTGTGAGATCATGGCTTTTTGCAGTTCCAACAAACATCTGTGGTACATGTCGTTTCTAGTTTTCTTCACGGAGTTGATGTCAGAGCCGTCCACGTCAAAAGCAAAAATTATGAATTATAAGTACCAAGGGGTTTTCCCTATAACTTCATTATAGTCCAATGTGGATAGGATCAGAGATATAGAAATTGGTCATGTGGACATGGCCGAATTTGTGGACAAAACAAAATAGACAAATCCTTCTAGACATATGCAGAAGATTATTGACAACATTCACTTGGTTGCCTCTTTTCCTATTGCAACCCACAATCCTAAGTTTGTTCTGTAGATAGCCAATCATTATAACATGGATACTAGGAACATGTCATATTCCCAAGGGAATGTGATCATGAGATTAGATGTAGAATTTCTTGATAAGATCTTTATGTGTCCTCCTATTGAAAATATCAGAGAGATAGATTTTTCTCAGGGGCAAAGGGATTATGATGAAGACGTTGAAGCTGCAAGGAAGTACATAAACAATAAGTGGTTGAAGATTCCTCGAAGCAATTTGATTAGATGGCTAAAAGATCTCCTAAGGAGTGACTTTGTTGAGGAGGTCTGTGACTTGATTACACTATTGAGTTGGATCAGAGGACTTCCTTCTTCATCTAAGTTTCATGAATGGATGTACACATAAATTCTTATGGGGGCAACAAATTAGTAATGTTTTGTATGATCAGCTGGTGAGAGTTAACACAACTTTCAAGTTTTACATGACTTCATATCTAGTATATGTTGTTGCGAGCATGAGGAGTTTTCTTGGTCTGACTCAGGTGGGTGATAGAAGATTGGTTCCAGTATATGAGTATTATCCTCAAATTACTCTAAAAGGATCCATTCATCATTTTCGTAGGGTTAATGATGCTTTCTTTTTAGTGTTCATGTGTTTGTGGGATGATGAACTCATGCAGAAGAGAGTATCAGATGAAGCATGGGAAGTGGTGAATTCTTTTGGCTATTTGTTCTTACAATTTTGAACTTTCACATATCTCAGAGTAGGGTATTATCCTGGTTATCCATATATACTTCCATGGTAGCCTAGTGATAGGATTGTTCTCATGGAATTATGTAGGTAGCTGATTGTGGTGCACAATAAACAAATGAAGCTGAAAAAGTCTGGGATTAAGTTTCTTGTAGAGATTGCTAGATACTCTTTCTAGTCAGCTATGAAGGATAAAATAGTTGAATTTGAAATGCAACTGGTCACAATGAAAACTTTCAAGAAAAGAGATCGTTTTGATTTCAAAAGGGTACAAGATAAAATCAAAAGAAAGTCTGTCTTACATATCCCAATGGTTGAAGATATTTGGGCTGATCTTAGAACACAAAATGAGATCAGAAAGCTAGATTATTGTAGACTCCATTTGAGTCAAATTGAGGAGCTTGGCCTTGTAGATATTCTGAAAGGAATGGAAGATGATGGGAATGTTTTGGATCCCAAATACAATACTGAGAACATTAAGGCCTCACCTCTTCTAGAGGTCAAATGGTCAGTCAAAGAGGAGACTTCAATCAGGAAAATTATTCAGCCAATTCTGGATAATATAAATGTATGGTTAGAGAGCAAAGGGATTAGTTTGAAAGAATTCCTTACTGGATCAGCGATTGAGATTCAAGAGCAAACAGACAAAAAGGTGGAAAACTAGATGAAGAACAAAAGTGACACTCCCTCTTCTTCTAAGGTACATAAGCCAAAAATCAAATTTTTAACTAAGGGAGGAAAGAAGAAAGATGTTGTAGGAACCTCTAATGTCATTCAATCAGGTGCTGAGGACACAAATGTTGAGCAAATGGAGGTTGAAGATGTTGAAACTGAAAAGCAAATGTTGAGAAACTTGATGATACCTAGCAAGTAGAGATGTCTGAAAAGCCTGATGAGGAAGGCAAAACAAAACAAGGAAAAGATGAGAATGTAGAATAGGAATAACTTGGTGATTTACAAGTTTCCCCATAGAAGGAGCTTCCATTAGAATCCCAAGTTTCTATGCCTCTACTCCATGTTCTTGTTGCTGCTAGTTTTCTTGTAGTTTCAAATATTCCTATTTCATCTATTCTGGTTGTTTCTTCTAATAATACTCTTACTTCTATGAGAACCAATTTTGGGACCGTGTTTGATTCTTCCAGATCCATTCCTAGTCTATCTTCTCTGTCATTTGACATTGGTGAATGAACTATTTTGGAACATTTTCTAGATGGTTCAGAGAAGGTTGTTGACACTAGTTTTGTTTTTACTCATACCAGTCCTATTGTTACAATAACGAGTGTAAGCATGGATCTGGCTAAGCAAGTAATTGGTCCTTCCCCAAATGTTGGTGCTTCTACTCTTCCTCCATGGTTGTCTGCGTACACTCCTAAGAGAAAGAAGCAAGCAATTTCCCCAGATGAAATTGATATTGAGAAGCTATTGCTTGTTAAATTAGAAACTCTGAAGAAGAAGCCTAAGACTGTTTCTAGGCTTATCAATGAAAAAGGAATCAGATATGCAGAGATTGCCAAACCACTAGAAGATGCTACTATTGATACTTTTGATATGAGTGATTATGTTGTTTCAAGAGTTGAGTTAGGTAAGCTAACTCGTGAAGGTATCAGGGTAGATTTTCAAACTACTGCCATCACATTGCTTGAAAAATATGATGAGGTCAAGGAGAAAGAGCAGTATAAAGCTAAAGCAGAACAACTTGCTGTTGTTCTTCAAAAAATAGTAAAATCATCTGAAATCGTGCATCCCATGGTAGTAACTATAGAAGATCCCCTGATTTAAAAGGTAGAGAAAGCTCAGGCCAGAGGGAGAGTGGTTGGAGACATTGTAGAGTGATTATTGGCACAGGGAAGAGTTCTATTTGTTAGATTTAGGGCACACAACTAAGAGGGGGGTGAATCAATTGTGCAAAACTTTCTTCCACTTAAACACTTAACTTTATATTTCAATACAATAGCATAATAATAAATCAACCATGAAAGCACAATGTAACAAATCAAGAGCAGAAATACATCAACACATGAGACACCAAGATTTTGATGTGGAAAACCCGGTTAAGGAAAAAACCATGGGGTGATTAACCCAAGATATATTCTCTGTTAGAAGAACAGAAAGAATAAATGGCACATGCCAATTAAGGCTCACTGCCTAAGCACACTACTCACAAGAGGCTCACTGCATACAAGAGACACACTGTCTACAAAGAAATAAGTATCACATACTTGAATTGGTAAGTAGCATCTTCACCATGCTTGAGTCAGTTGCATTTAAGCCCAAAAACTTTTGCTATGCTTTTCACTCTTCTCCTCACTACCACTCACTCATCTTCACAAGGACAACTTTGAAATGACTTCACAATCCCTTATTTATACAAGATATCAACTTAGGAATGATCATCTAAGTCGGCAAACATCAACAAGAACATCCACAGGATGTGTAACTCATCCAGTCAGCTAGTCTCAAAAAGAACACCATCATCCAAAAGTTATTCTTCAATTGCGAGCTCCAACTTCAATGCAGACCACCAACACAAACTAAACACACTTCATAGACTTCCACAAGCTTGCATGAATCACCAAAAACATCCGCACTTCATCTGCTTACTGAAATCAATCTCTCCTACATCTAGAACCTCAAGAACACAGACTGTCATTACTGTCACAAAGGACTAGATGCTTATGGACCTTCAAACCATGAACAAATCAAGTTGACACACCACAGAAACTTCCCCAACACTTCCTCAAATCCGCAGAACATGAAAATGCATTTTTGGATCTCATCGGACCTTTCTGTAACACTGTCACCTCTAAATGTCTATCGGAACCAGTTTTACTTAAGCATCCATAACTTCTTCAAATCTTCATGTGGACCTCTGAAATCTCTATTGGACCACCTCAAGACATATATCTACCAACCCTTTAATCTGCATCCTCTGATCTTCTTCCTATCTTGGACTATTGCCTTATAGTCATCACTGTTCTTCACTGTTCCTGATTGAGGCTAATTTTCTCAATATCCTCAGCACACAGCTCATTCAGTTCTTATCATTAACGCAATAGGAGTATGTTGACATCAATGACAACACCGGTTAGGCCCATACTTGCAACAATCTCCCCCTTTGTCATTGATGGCAACATATTATGTAATAAACTATTTTGACCATCAAGACAAGAACTTCTTATTGTCTCAACTCCCCCTATCAACAACAACCATTCACATGTCTTCTCTTCCTTTACAGCTCCCTGTTTGATCATCAACCACTTGTTTTTAACATGTCTTCTCTCCCCCTTTGACATCAATGGCAAATGACACATACTTGCAATTTCACCACTTCAGAATCATAACTGCTGCCCCCCCTGAGTAGCAACTCCCCATCATCAATCTAGACCACAAGATGTGACTATGATATCCACCAGACTGATGCACATCAGTGCACTTTAGTTCATCACCAGAGGGGCAATAACCCCTAACTTCTCCCAAAGGAAATAAAAAGAGTCCTTAGGTAGAGGTTTATTAAAGATATCTGCAATCTGATGCTTGGAAGGCACAAACTCCAATCTGACTTCATTCTTGTTTACTTGTTCTCTCAAAAAGTGAAACTTGATAGATATATGCTTATTCTTTGAATGCAACACTAGATTCTTAGATATGTTTATTGCACTTGAATTATCACAGAAAATTGTGATTGGCTCCTCATACTCCACTCTGATGTCTCTTAACATTTGCTTCATCCACAAAACTTGAGTACAACTACCTACTGCTGTAATATATTCTGCTTCTATAGTGGACAGAGATATTGCCTCTTGTTTCTTGCTTAGCTAAGAAACCAATCTCTTCCCCAAAAAGAATGCTCCACCACTAGTACTCTTCCAGTCATCCACATCTCCTGCCCAATCAGCATCTGTATATGCATGAAGAGAAAAATCATGATCTCTAGGATACCACAGACCATACTCAACTATCCCTTTTAGATATCTAAAAATCCTCTTGACTGCCATGACATGAGATTCTCTAGGATCAGCTTGGAATCTAGCAACAAGACCAACAACCTGCATAATGTCTGGTCTAGTTTGAGTGAGATACAACAATCCTCCAATCATTGACCTGTACTTTGTCTGGTCAGCCTTCGAAGAGTCATCATCTTTGCTCGGCTTACATCTGGTTGCCATAGGAGTGTTCATTCACTTTGAGTCTTCCATCCCAAATTTCTTCAACAATTCTTTCACATACTTTGATTGAGAAATGAAGATTCCTTTCTTTGTTTGAGTGATTTGTAGACCCAAAAAGAAATTCATTTCTCCAAGCATGGACATCTCAAATTCACTTTTCATTTGATTTGCAAAGATTTTGCACATATTATCTCTTCCTCAAAAAATGATATCATCAACAAACACTTCAACAATCAACTTGTTATCATGATCAATTTTGAAATACAAATTACTGTCAGCAGTACCTTTGTTGAAACCAATCTTCAAAAGATGCTTGTCCAATCTTTCATACCAGGCTCTTGGAGCTTGCTTTAATCCATATAGTGCCTTCTTCAATTTGCAGACCATATCACCATGATCAGACAACTGAAATCCATCTGGTTGCTCAATGTACACTTCTTCTTCCAAGTCACCATTTAGGAAGGTAGACTTGACATCCATCTGATACACTTTGAAATCTTTGAAAGCAGCAAATGCAAGAAATAATCTAACTACCTCAATTCTTGCCACTAGAGCAAAAGTTTCTTCAAAATCAACTCCTTCTATTTGAGAATAGCCTTTGCAGACCAATCTGGCTTTATTTCTAACTACTTCACCAACTTCATTCAATTTGTTCTGGAAGACCCATTTGGTTCCAATCACATTTTTGTTTCTAGGTCTGGGAACAAGATCCCAAGTATGATTTTTCTCAATTTGCATTAGTTCTTCCTCCATAGCTTTAAGCTAATTTTCATCATTGCAAGCTTCATTTACTGTCTTAGGTTCAATCTTTGAAATCAGACAATACTCATCTAAATCTTGAGCAATTCTCCTTCTTGTTTGTACACCTTTGCTTTTGTCACCTATGATCTAATCTTCAGAGTGGTTCAATCTTACATACCTTGGAACTTTGGGACTTTCTTGCACTTCTAACTCTTGATTAGGCTCATTGAAACTTATCTCTTCTTCCTGACTTGCTAGATTAGCTTGACTCAGTTTTTTAGAAGAGGCTTGGGCACCTTGAATCAAAACACCATTCTGATCATCTTCATCATCCTCATAAAACCTTGAGGGTTTTTCAATTCCTTCATCAACCTTCACATTTGTACTTTCTATAATCTTTCTCAATCTCTTGTTATAACACCGGTATGCTTTGCTTTGAGTAGAGTAACCCAAGAATATTCCTTCATCACTTCTAACATCAAACTTTCCTAGATCTTCATCCCTTTTAATGTAACATTTGCTACCAAAAACTCTGAAATACCTCACAGAGGGAGTGATGCCAAACCAAAGTTCATAAGGAGTCTTATAGGTATTGCTTTTGATTTGAACTTGATTAAGAGTGTAGACTGCAGTGCTAATAGCTTCTCTCCAATAGATTTGAGGAATATTAGCTTCCACCATCATGGTCCTCGATGCTTCCTGGATGGTCTGGTTCTTTCTCTCAACTACTCCATTCTGCTGTGGAGTCCTAGGAGCAGACAACTGTCTCTTTATTCCATGTTTCTCATAGAAGTCTATGAAATCACTGGATGTGAATTCTCCACCTCTATCAGACCTCAAACACTTCAATTTTAATCCAGTTTCATTCTCTACCATAGCCTTGAATATTTTGAATTTCTCAAGTGCTTCTGATTTCTCTTTTAGAAAGGTTACCCACATCATCTGAGAATAGTCATCAATTAGCAACATAAAGTATCTATCACCTTGTATACTCCTAGTTCTTGCCAGACCACAAAGATCAGTATGAACTAAGTTCAATAATCCGGTAGAAGACAGTTCCTTACTTTTGAATGAGACTCTACTTAACTTACCCAACTGACATTCTTTACACAAGCTATTAGTAGGTTTCACCAATTTAGGAAGATCTCTTACAACCTGAGTATTACTTATCTTGATGATATTATCAAAATTCACATGACACATTCTCCTATGCCATAACCAACTCTGATCAACTTGAGCAAATAAACAACTTTTACCGGTGCCAACCAAGTGGAAGATATTACCTTTAGTTTGAGTACCAGATGCAATCTCTATCCCAGAACTTTCAAATATCTTGCATTTTCCATTTTTGAATCTGAGATCATAGCCTTTGTTCACTAACTGTCCAACACTGAGAAGATTGTGCTTAAGTCCTTCAACATACAATACATTACTGGTTTTATTCTTTCCATCAAAAGAAATAGTTCCTCTACCTCTGATTCTGCCAACAGAATTATCACCAAACTTTACTATTCCTCCTTCATATCTTTCCAAATCTAAGAACTTATTTCTATCACCTGTCATATGGTGAGAACATCCACTGTCAATAACCCAATCATCTTTTTCTTCAACTTGGATAGTTAGAGCTCTTTCTTCAACCTTATGATTGATAGATTTAGAGGGCAATGGATCTTCTTCCTTGATGGCAATGAACACCCAGTCATTTCCAAATTTGTCTCCTATCTCTGATTCATCATCTGTTACTCCTTCATCATCTCTTTCATGAGCATAGTAACATTCTTCTGGAATCTTGGTCTGTTAGAATTTGGCCTGGAAAATCTTTCCAGACACTTTGAGGCAAAATGACCAATCTTGTTATAGTTAAAACACTTAAAAGGCAATTTCCCTTTATACTTATCGGATCCTCTTGGTAGTCTTTTTGCAATGAGAGCTTCAAGATGAGTAGTTTCACTTCTTCTTCTTCCTAGTCTTTTCTTGCTTTTTCATACCAGGATAGGTTCCTTGAAGAGTTTTCTCCTAGATCAAACCTTTGTTTCCCTTTTATAGAGGCACTGGCTTTGAATGCAGATTCAGTCTTTGGGGGTTCATCTCCAAACTCGGTCATTTCAAATGCAGCCAATTTACCAACCAATTATTCTCTTCTAACTGTTGTGTGAGCTCTAAACTCTTCAATTGCAGCAGCCTTGATTTTATAAGAAGCAAGAAGGGATCTGAGAATTTTGCAAACAATCTCATCTTCACTCAAGACACCACCAGCATTTCTGATTCCACAAACAATCTCATTTACTCTTGGCATGAAAGTAGTAATGTTTTCATCATCTCTCATCTTCAGATTTTCAAATCTTCCTTTCAGACTCTGAAGTCTTGCACTTTTAACATACTTGTCTCCTTCATGCAACAGCTCCAATTTTTGCTAGATATCATGAGCAGTGGTAGGTCAATAACATTTGAGAGATCTGTATCTGATAATGCACTTAGAAGAGCCTTAATGGTCTGCAGATTATTTTCAGCATCAGTGATTTCATCTTTAGATGTCGGACCACCCTGTGGAGGTGTATATGGTGTTGAAGCCATGGTCCAATACACCTTTCCCATACATTGTAAGTGACATTTCATGCAACCTTTCCAAAGATTAAAATTGGTTCCATCAAATTTCAGGCTGTCCTCAAGTGGTTAAGCTCCTTTTAGAGGAACTTGGCTCTGATACCAATTGTTAGATTTAGGGCACACGACTAAGAGGGGGGGTGAATTAGTTGTGCAAAACTTTCTTCCACTTAAACACTTAACTTTATATTTCAATACAGTAGCATAATAATAAATCAACCATGAAAGCACAATGCAACAAAGCAAGAGCAGAAATACATCAACACATGGGACACCAAGATTTTGATGTGGAAAACCCGGTTAAGGGAAAAAATATGGGGTGATTAACCCAAGATATATTCTCTATTAGAAGAATAGAAAGAACAAATAGCACATGCCAATTAGGGCTCACTTCCTGAGCACACTGCTCACAAGAGGCTCATTACCTACAAGAGACACACTGTCTACAAAGAAATAAGTATCACATACTTGAACTGGTAAGTAGCATCTTTACCATGCTTGAGTCAGTTCCATTTAAGCCCAAAAACTTCTGCTCTACTTTTTGCTCTTCTCCTCGCTACCACTCACTCATCTTCACAAGGACAACTTTGAAATGACTTCACAATCCCTTATTTATACAAGATATCAACTTAGGAATGATCATCTAAGTCGGCAAACATCAACAAGAACATCCGTAGGATGCGTAACTCATCCGGTCGGCCAGTCTCAAAAAGAACACCATCATTTGGAAGTTATTCTTAAATTGCGAGCTCCAACTTCAATGTGGACCACCAACATAAACTGGACACACTTCACAAACTTCCACAAGCTTACATGAATCACCAAAAACATCCACACTTCATCTGCTTACTGAAATCAATCTCTCCTACATCTGAAACCTCAAGAACAAGACTGTCATTACTGTCACAAAGGACTAGATGCTTGCAGACCTTCAAACCATGATCAAATCAAGTTGACACACCACAGAGACTTCCCAAACACTTCCTCAAATCCATAGAACATGAAAATGCATTTCCGGATCTCACCGGACCTTTCTGTAACACTCTGTCACCTCTGAACGTCTACCGGAACCAGTTTTACTTAAGCAGCCATAACTTCTTCAAATATTCATGCGAACCTCTGAAATCTCTATTGGACCACCTCAAGACATATATCTACAAACCCTTTAATTTGCATCCTTTGATCTTCTTCCTATATTGGACTATTGCCTTATAGTCATCACTGTGCTTCACTATTCCTGATTGAGGCTAATTTTCTCAATATCCTCAGCACACAACTCATTCAGTTCTTATCATTAATGCAATAGGAGTATGTTGACATCAATGACAACACCAGTTAGGCCCATACTTGTAACACTATTCAAGACTACAGTGGAGAGGAAGGAGAAAATTGCTAAAGCAAAGGCTAAGCTTGATGACATTGTTGATCTACTTTCTCAAGAATTTCAAGATCAAGAGGACAGCTTGGAGGAATGGATTGAAATGAAGAAGATAAAAATAAAAAAACCTGATTGCCATCGGGGTCATTTCAAACTGAGAGTCTTACCTTAAGACTAAGGAATCTCTTGTCCATCGGATCAATGTAATAAAAGGTTTTCTTGATGACTTGTGCCGGGTATGTGTAAACATTGAAGATAGTGATGTGTCTCTTCTACATAGGTTGGAAGAACTACCATGTACTTTGACAGGTGAAGGGCATAAGTTTCTCTCAGCAGATGAAATGATAGTCTCTTTTGAAAAGATGGTTTAGCAGAGATTCGAGGATGAGATACCTATAGTGGTTTCCATGGACAGCCTTTATGATTAGCATTCAACTTTTGAAAATCTCAAGGACAATCTTGAGAAGCATGAGAAAGTGATAAAGGTAGTGAAAGATGCAGTTCTCTGGGCCCGTACCATTTCTGACAATACAGCTAAACATGATGTATGCGAAATGGCAGCAATACATGCCATGTAAAAAGAGTTTTTGAAGAAGAATGATGGTGGCAACTGCAGTTCCTTTTCAAATGCCTTAGTTTATTTTCAATATTGTAGATGTAATTTGACTTTTGTTGTGGACATATTCACATGTATTTTCTCAAAATGTAATTACATGTGAGACAAAAGAAGTCATAAGTCAAATAGGACTTATTTGTTGAATAAGTCAAAGTAGTTAGGATATTTCTAGAATTTCTCAAGGCCTCTCACTATAAATAAAGAGGGCCTCTTTTGTAATAATTATCTTTTAGTTATTGAAGACAAACTCTGCCAAATTGAAGAGCATTTTGAGACTTTGTGTTCAAATTGTAAACAATATTTTATCAAGTGAATATAAAAGCAAGTGATCGTTCAATCTTTGTATTGGAGTAACTTGTGGTGTATTGGAAATTTTTCTTATGTCCTTTTCCTTATACTATCTTATCTATTTGATGAAATTGTAGTGTGAGTTCCAATAATCTAGGAGATGTTCTAAAGCTAATTTTGGAGACTTTGTGCTGCAATGATTATCTTTGGATTTGTGATTTTATGTTTTTGAGTAAAAGATATTGGGAAGACTTTGAGATGCTGTTATCTTTTATGATCATGTGTTTTTATTATAGTATTTGGTGAATACTTTGGGCTACACCTTATCCTATTTGGTTCTAAATTTTAAATCAGCAAAAGGAGCAACGATAGACTTTGTGCTCTCATGGGTTTCTTGGTTATTTTGATTTGTATCATAAAATTACTATTTTTGTAAACATCATTTTTGGAAAAAGAGAAATGGATGATATGGATTCACCCTAAAGATTAGTGTTAGAATAGATAAGTTTGAAAGTAGTAGAAAAGGGAACCTCCCCTTACTAAGAGGAGAGAAATTTCTCATCATAGCTGTGGCGATATAACCATTTTGTCATTGGTTAGTTAAACGACAAAATATTCACCCAACAAGATTAACCTAAATAGGGTAGGACTGGGTGTGGGTGCCCAAGTCCTCCCCCTATTTCAGGTAGGATTTATTTCAAGTGTACCCCCTAGGTCCCATTTTCCATGAAACTTTAGGGTTTTCTCATTGGGATGTCAAATTAACATGAAAAATGCTCTAAATATTAACAGGATCCAGGGGCTAAACCTTAATAGGAAAAATCCCCCAAGGTTTCTTTTTCTAACATAACACCTGCAATCATAGAAATGTTGGTTGGGGGTTGTGGTGTTTAGAGGCTTGCCTCAGTCAATCCCTAGAGAGACATTCAAGTCTTCCGAACACCATTGTAAATAAAGAGTGTGTATCTCTATGGGATAGAGGTAAAATCCAAATGATAAATGCTAGAATACATAATTGATATCACCTTGTAGTGTAGATCTCACATAAATGAAGGCTCTTAAATTCACATTAGAAGATGAAGTCAAATCTGCAATCACAAACACAATAACAATGCTCTGCTCTATAACAATGAATATCTTGAAATCACAAATATGCCAAAAGTTCACAATCATCTTCTAGTTTACAAATGAATCACTAATCATGCTTATATATGCAACTACAAACATACCCACGAAGAATTTCATAATTCAAACTTGAGATGTACGCATAGGAGCTAATAATGGTCATAAAACTGACACCCAAAAATAGGTCCTGACCTAAAATAGGGCAGGAGTAGGGCATGGGCGCCCAAGTGCCCCCCCCAATTTCAAGTAGGATTCATGCTAAGCACACCCCTTAGGTCTCATTTGGCATGAAACTTTAGTGTTTTCTCATTAAGAGTCACCATTAACATGCAAGATGACCTAAATGCATTTTAAACGACCCAAGAGCTAAACCTTAGGAGTGAAAAGCCCCCAAGGGGACATTTTCCAATGTAACATTTACCCCCACTTTAATGTATGTATAAATACAAGGCCAATACATGCATTAAAGTACAGTCAACAAACATATTAAACATGCCAAGCACAGAGAAGACACATTGATCACAATGATGATAGTAATAGGCATGCAAAACATGGAGAATATAGTTACAATCACACAAAACACATAGAATATAACATTGAAGACACACAAAACATAGTGAATATAGTGAATGTAGTGAGTATTTCTTTTTTCCTTTTTTCATATATATGAAATGCAAATGCAAGTGTAATGAAAGTAAACACACAACCCAAAATACAGGAGGGACTCATTACCACCAGTCTTTAGACTGCATAAGACACGTAGAAAAAATATCAGAGTGCAAGATGGAATCATCACCACTAGTATTTAAGACTGCACTTGAGAACAAACATGCCATACAAATCAAGCATACCATACAAATCCCAAATCATAGGAGGGACTCATCGCCATTGGTCTTTAAACTATGCTTGGGAACAAACATGCCATATACACACATCTAGAAGACACAAAGAAAACATAGAAAACAAGTGATGGAGTGTACCTATTTTTAGGTTCATCACCATCTTAGGCACATTATAAGCACCCATTGACAATTGGGCTTCGCCACAATAATCACCGAAGACATGCTTAAGGGTTAGGATAGTCTCAAATCCACTCCCCGCCTCTCAAAGGACTTTTTGAAAATGACAAGATTGTGCAATCTCCTCAAGAAATACATAATCCTTGCCTCACATGGAGAGTTTAAAATAAAAATGATATGCACAATATCCTACCTCCATAGAGGGATTAAGTGATTGTAGTTGATTTCAAGCTTTACAAACACACTTTGCTAGCATCTAAATCAGATAGCTTACCTTATATATGCCCCCACCTTAAGGTGGTTGATATCATGTACCGATATCAAGCACATTAAGGTAGGAAGAAAACATGTAAGGGAACATGAGCTCTTGCAAAGCCCATGCCCCTCGAAGGTGACATGTACTTTACAATTGCCAAATGTTCCCACAAACACATTCCTGCAAGAAAGGTGTTAGTGTCCATATAATCCTAATAAACAACAATGCATATGATCATTCACATAGAGAGATGAGGTTATATTATGAATTCAAAGACCGAGTATAACTGTGGGGCTATATCGCAGAAATCTCAAAACCAAGTGTAACCAAGGTAAAATTTAAAAATAAATAAAGTGCATAGAGTATATGTATTGTTATGGTTTGTTAGTGAGATAAGACAACATCAAGATCACATGGAGTGATTTTACTAGCTAAGCATCAGATAATACATATTCCAACCCCATCATCACGTATGGACTTGGGCCATTTTTTGATTTCTTGCTGAAGGGACACTAGGTCCATATAAGTATAATAAGTTTTTTTATCATATACTCGCTAGATAGAACCACTAGAGGAAGGTAAAAAATAAATCAAGACAGGAGAAACAAGTGCCTTAGGGACAATCATATAGGAGGGTGCCCCCAAGTCACCAACCGCAATGCTATGACATCCTTCAGACACAACACACAATGATGAGAATAGAGGAGAAGCAATATAGAAGAATGATGATACAAATAGAAGGTCACAGTAGAGGCGGTATCCTAGTATCCTTGACCTTACAAGAGTCTCAAGGGTCATCCCAAGAGACCTGAACATCACATATCACATCATAGGGGAAACACAACATGGAGGTAAAGGGTTAGGAATACTTACCTGATAGAACCCAATGCTAACAACATATATATCTAGGAGGAAGCTACCCTGTAGAGCAACTAGAACATGTGTTACAACAAGTGTGGTGTACGGAGGGATAAATACACTTATTCACTATCCTCTTAGGACATGGAAGAAGTGATTTGATTTGAGTGATCTAAACATTGATTCATAAGGGATTTAATGTGAGAGTCCTTTCTTCATCCACTAGTGCTACATCTTCTAAAGGGAGAGTATAGGAATGAACAAAAGGTAAGGTATTGTGAGGAGAATTATTAATGTTTGTGTCTTTAGTGATGTTCAAAGAATATGCAACTAAAGGAGAGGTATCTATAGTTTTTACATCCTTAGTGATATCTAAGGGACTTGAATAGTTAACCAAAGGAGGGAGATCAAGGATCTTCACTTCCTTAATGATGTCCAAAGTACTTGAATATTCAACTAAAGGAAGAAAGTCTATATGATGATCCCTAGAGGCTTCATGTACTATGGTAGGGAGAGAGTTTTTATTATTTTTATATGAATACTCATTATCTATCCATGGAATGTTCATTGTTGGAGAAGGTTCTTTATTCACCAATGCTTCATCTTGGCCAGAGAGAGCATTGTAATAAAGAAGTGGTGGGAGCTCTTAGTTCACTAGTGCTTCTTCTTGGCTAGAGAGTATTAGAAGGAAGAGATGGTGGTATGATGTTTAGGGATGTGTTAATGAATTCATCCTCTTTTTCCAAAGTTTTCATTAGTGGGAACAACTTCGGGAGAAAGATCATAAGGTAAAACTAAGTTCTCACATGTTTTAGCTATAGGAGTCATAGTGACATGTTCAACATAGATAAAGTCATCTAAGGTCTCATCTAACATATTAAAGTCATCACTACTAAATGTACTTTTGGCTATGAATTTAGTGAGATCATCTAATATTGAAGGATATATTCCCATGAGATTTGAGAAGCTATCAGAATCAGATATATAGCAAAGGATTTCATCTATGGAGCACATAGAAATATCAACACCATATATGCATGTGATTTGATTCAGGACTCGAGGATATTCATGAGTAAATATAGAAAAATTATCAATGTCCATGATGTATGCAAACAAATATTCCAAAGATGAATAATAAGAAGTATCCATGATATATGCAATGACCTAAAAATGATTTATTTTTCACCTTGTTTTCATGCTTTTTCAATGCAAATCATAGAAAGAAGAGATGTTGTGAAGATTTTTAAGAAGGGAAGTGAATAATAAGGTAACTATAAATCCAATGATGTAGAAACATCTTTCACAACATGCTTTTGATGTTAATTTAAAGAGTCAATAAGCCAAAATCTAGTAGAAATGTGCTAAAATATGTAATTTTTCAACAATTCTCAATGCCAATGAGTAAGAGAAAGGTTGTTGTGAGGAAAATTGTGATGGAAAGTAGATTATAATAGTAATATAATCCATTTAATGCCATAAAATCTGTCACAACATGCCTATAGTGTCAATCTAAGTCAAACCCTAATGAAAATATAGATAAAATATGTGTTTTTTCACTAATTTTCAATGAAAAGGCCCAATAAAAAGGGTGTTGTAAATAATTTGAGGAGGGGAAGAAGATTATAACCCTAATAAAAGCTAATTAATGCATAAAAATTCTTCACAACATGCATATGACACAATTCTAGAGAGATAATAAGGCCAAATCTAGTGAAAAAGCAAGGTTTTCAAACCCTAGATATGAAATTTTGCAAGGAAACCACTATGATTCAACACTATAGTTATAAATTAGTCCTAATGATTATTTTGAAAGGGTAGTAAAATATGAAACAAGATTTTGACTACAAATCCTAGCTAATGCAAAACTAGGTTATATGAAAAAATGCACAATTTCAAGCAATTTTTAACAATTTAAGCATGAAAATGCAATGTAAATAAATGATGAATGAAAAATTTATATATTTTAAATTAGATATAATGATAATGATAGAAATTTATTGAAATTAAATGCCAACTAATTCAAATTATTTCAATATGCAAGCTCAAAATACCAATTTTTTTCAAATTTTTCAAATTTTTCAATTTTTTTGTAATTTTTTCAAATGCAATAAGATGAAAAATGAAACATGAATGAATGAAATGAATGAAAATTTTTAAGTACAACACTCAAGAAGGTGCAAAATTAAAACTAAGATGGGTTCACCAAAATGTTTAGTATGAAAAAGGGGGAAGATGTCCAAATGGTATTTGTGTTGATCCTCCTTTCACCACTAACATTCAAGGACATTCAACCGAGTAGAGAACTCTAATGCATATTTCCTATCACGTGGAACATAGGGGAAGATTGGAATTGTATGATTTTGTTGTTCAATTAAGCCCAATTATGCTCAAAACCCTAATTTCATAAATCGTAAACAAACAGAAAATTCATGAAAAATGATCACACACAAAGATATCAAATGACAATCAAATACATACCAAATTTTGAAGCTTGGTGTGTAGAAAAGTTAGGGAATAATGAGTAGGCACACTAGTCTAGTGCCTCAGTTTTTGTTAGGATCTATGAATGTTATCTGCAACACAGTTCTACTATTTTGGAGATTTCACTATTGTAGGATCTAAAGGACTAATGAGAGGGTGCCCAAGTCTAGGTCCTTATTTTCTTCTTTGATCTACAACCAATAATCTACACTACTATTCTACAACTCCACTTCTTTCTCTTCCACAACCTATAACCTGCAATCACAGAAAAGTGGGTTGGGGGTTGTGGTGTTTAGAGGCTTGCCTCGGTCAAGCCCCAGAGAGACATTCAAGTCTTATGAACATTGTTGTCAGATAAAGAGTGCGTATCCCTACGAGATAGAGGAAAAATCCAAATGATAAATGATAAAAAAACACAATTGATATCACCTTGTAGTGTAGACCTCACATAAATGAAGGTCCTTGTGTTCACATGAGAAGATGAAGTCAAATCTACAATCACAAACACAATAACAATGCTTTGCTCTACAATAATGAATATCTTGAAATCACATATATGCCAAAAGTTCACAATCATCTTCTAGTTTACAAATGAATCACTTATCATTCTTATATATGCAACTACAAACATTCCCGCTAAGAATTTCATAATTCAAACTTGAGATGTCGGTATAAGACTTAATAACGGTCATAAAATCGACACCCAAAAATAGGTCCTGACCTAAAATAGGGTAGGACTAGGGCGTGGACACCCAAGTCCTCCCCCTATTTTAGGCAAGATTTATGCTAAGCACACCCCTTAGGTTCCATTTGCCATGAAACTTCAGGGTTTTCTCATCGAGAGTCACCATTAACATGCAAGATGACCTAAATGCATTCTTTAGAAGGACCCGAGAGCTAAAGATTAGGAGGGATAATCCCCCAAGGGGACATTTTTCAATGTAAAAAATATCATTTACTTTTTCAAATTAATTCTTGGATCAAAAAATTATGTTTAAAGTCTAGGGTTTTGATGAAAAACCCTAGCTAGTCTTGCATTTAGTGCATCTTCATCAAAGAAAAAATCTCTAAACCTTTGTTACATTTAAGTGGATAAATTATTTAGGCACTTCTTTTGGCACATACTGCATATCCTACATTTTCAAGACTGAATTGTTGTGGTTACCAAGAATATCACATTTTTAGAAGACCATGTTTCTCTTACACTTGTAGGTCTTTGATTGCAATCTTATTTTCATATTGGTTATGCTTGATTAACAAATTGTGTGTTGCTTCTCCATATCATATTTTTCATATAGTAAACAAGCATTTCATTATGGCTTCTTCTTGTTTCAAATCTTTACATGCACATATCATGGATTTTGAATTTTTTTCTATATTCATTAATATGCATCCTCACATGTTAGATAACATAGCATCCATGTATGATATCACATGTTTTAGAGAGTATATCCATGGAATTTTCATGATTTGTAGTAGTAGAAGAAGATTTATCATCATCATGTTGGCCGACATGATTGATGACTTCTATAAGAATCTCTTTGATATGCATCACTTGGTAAGCAAGGATTTAGTCGACAGACCAGAGTCTGGAAAAATATTGAGTATTCTGGATGCCGACTAGAAAGATGTTGAAATCCTTTGTGTGGATATATATACCAGATGGATTTCAATGAGAAGGTGTGTGTGGTGTGTTGTGAAGTGTGAAGAAAAGTAGAGAGTAGTATGGAAGCAGTAATACAGGTCCGTTATGTGACAGGACAACACCAAAGAAGAGGAAGAATGAAGTGTAGTAGATCAGTGTATTAAGCCTAACTAGAACTAAACCTCAACATATGTGGATGCTTCTCATCAGTTCAAGTATCTTGTTACTTTCTTTGTACTTGTAGATAATGAGTCTCTTGTAGGCAGTAAGCCTCTTGTGAGCAGTGTGCTCGGGTAGTGAGCCCTAATTGGCAAGTGCCATTTTGTACTATCTTATTCTTTTAATAGAGAATACAATCTTGGGTTAGTCACCCTATGGTTTTTCCCCTAATAGGGTTTTCCACATCAAAATCATTGTGTTATGTGTATTGATGTTATTTCTGCTTTCATGGTTATGTTTGCTTATATGATTTGATGCTGCATTAATTAAAGAAGAACAGAAAGTTGAAGTAATTAAGATAACTGATTCACCCCCCCTCTCAGTTATCAACAATTGGTATCAGAGCTAAGTTCCTCCAAACAGAGCCTAACAGCTTGAGGAAGATTTGGGAATCTCAATGGATATGTATGGTATGAGGGCACAACTTCAGTCTACCCTAGATGATCTTGAACAGTCTCACTCTGAAGTCAATAACTTGAAGGAAAGACTCAAACCAGCTGATGATTTCATAAATGAACTAAATGAGAAACTGAGTATCTCTATTTAAAAGAGAAAGGAACTACTTCAACAATTAGCAAGTTAAAGTGAAGCCAATAATACTGATGAAGATCTGAAAGAGAAGAACAAGTTATGTGAGAAGCTATCAAAAGAGGTCATTATGGTAAGACATGAAATGGAATTAGGGGTTATGAAATTCACCCAAGAAATTGAAGAGAAAAGAAAAATTGAAGATGATCTAAGACAATCTCTCAAGGAGAAGTCAGAAGACTACCACAAAATGGATAGAATAATCAGGCATCTAGAATCTGATCTTGAAGAAGCAAGAGATAATGAAGAACAACTTGAGAATCAGATTGACACTCTTAAAAGGGATCTTCTAACAACAAATGAATATAAAGAGAAATTCAAGATAAGCTCTGTTCAACTTGAAGTTCTTCTTCAAAGCCAAAAGAGGGTAGATGACAAGCAAGGCTTGGGGTATGACAAAGGTGAAATCTTTGGATCTGGTCAGAAGAATTCTAGATCAGGAAATCCAAGGAACAGGCCTAGAAGACCTCTAGTAAGACAACCAAATGCTCAAAGATATCCATCCTTCAATGGATATTGCCACAATTGCAATAACTTTGGTCATAAAGAAAATCAGTGCAGAAGAAGAATGAATCAGACTAACCCATCCTTCTCCAGACAGTGTTTTAACTGTAAAAGGTATGGTCACAAATCTCATGAATGTAGAAATTTGCAAATAAACAATTCATTCAATGGTAGATGCTTTGCATGCAATAGAATGGTACATATGGCTAATTAATGTAGATCAAGAGGATTCCAGTCAAATATGCAAAGAAATGTTGTTTGCTACAATTGCAATAGATCCAGTCATATTGCCAAATTCTACAGAAGTAAGAATCAGGACAAAAAGGGTCCGATGCATCATAATCAAAACCAAGACAAAGGAAAAGGAAAAGTGACTGTGGATGAAATTCAAAGGGAGATGAACAAGATCTGGGTGAAGAGAAGTATAGAAAATATTGGGGATGGATCTGTACCAAAATCTGGTACTGATATTCCTTCTAGAAACTAAATAGATGAACTTTGGCTCAGGGGGAGTAACAAAAGAAAAACATTTTCCCCTAGCCAGTCAATAGGTGCCTGAAATTGGCACATGAAAGGTTGCAGATTAAAAGAGCCTTCAGAGAAACATCTAAATAACCCTTGGTAAAGATTTGAAAGATCTGTAAGGAGTTTGAAAAGGTTAATCATTCAAGATTAATTTGGTTTAACAGTCATCCGACAAAAGTAGAACTTTCACAGTTAGATCCGGTATAATACAAAATTGAAATATTTGGATTTGTGGCTAAATGGAATGATTGGTTAAAAGGAGATACTTTGTAAGTTATCATCCTAGGTGCATCTCAGTGATTCGAAAAGATCTCTCTCAGAAACAAAGAAAATAAGACAACCAAAATAACCTAAGTTGTGCATTTATTGTAAAATGGAATTAGGGTTTGCGCAGGAATAAAAGGGTTCTTTTGTTTGTCATTTGTACATTTTCATTCGAGAAGAAGAGAGAAGGAGCTCCACAACAAAATTATCTCAAGCCTCTCAAAGATCAATCACAGAAGTTGATTCTTCCAGCAATCTGATCCGGCTCATATCATGAATCCTAGAAGCGTAAAATGTATTTTCTGCTCTTGAAAACCTCTCTCTGATTCTTTTGGAAGATGGCTACTCTGAATGTTGTGAATATTACTGATAGGCCGTGCCCTAAATTCAAGAAACATCCCTAGAAGTCCCTAGAAGTTAATCCCCTAGGGGCATTTTCTAGCATTCTACATGGGGTTTTGCATGTAGAAGATGTTAGGGCATACATTCATGCGAACATTGAAGATTTTGGGGAATCCAAGCTAATGGATATCTACCACAAGTAGTTAATAGATGAATCATTTGAACTCAAACCTCAGTACAAAGCCATCTGGGATAAGCATTTCAGATAGTGCATCCATTTCCCCCATTTTGTAGAAGATGAGTGGGTCTAGTATGTTTTGAGCAGAGTGCATGACAACTTCATGTGGTTGAATAGACCATTTAAGATCACAAAAGATGCTATTAAAGTGGTAACTGGTTTGCACTCATCTGGAGGGTTACCTATTCTCATATCAATCAAAAACCAAACTGTGAGTGAGGCTACCAGATCAAAATTTGACAAGAGAGCCATGACAATAGAAGCTATCGCTGATCCAGATATCAAGTTTGCCTCCATGATAATTAGTTACAAGATCTATCACTCTAGCAAGGAAAATTTAATACCTGGAACTACAATTTACACTACTTATCAGATGTTGAGAGAAAATGCTAACTATGATCTTTGTGAGCTTCTCCTAAACCAACTATTGGAGAATTTGTAGAAAATAAAGAAAGATAAAAAGAATTCTCTCAAGTATGGTGGCTTGATATTTTGCCTATTCTTCTACTATATGAATGAGTTACTCAGAACTAGTGGTTGAATATGGCAAAATGATAGACCTGTTGCCATACAAATCATGGATTATTTATATGGGCTTGGTGATGCCAAGTCTCAAAATACAGCACTGTGGGGTTACTTCAAAAACTTCCAAAGCATAATGCAAGCCAGAGAGAATCCCCCAATCTCTAGTTGAAAAATACAAAGATACAGTGTGTTTCATGGTAGACACTGATCAATGCCTAATGGAGGTAGTGGAACCAAGAATAGTGTGGATCATGCCAATGGGGTATGAGGCTGATGAGAAAATCCTAGAGCTACACATTCAACACCTGCTGAGTCAGCCCAAGGACCTTGAGCCAGAAGGGTTTGGAACCTTTGAAGATTTGAGTGTGAAGATTCATGTTGAACTAAGACAACCTGAGATCAAGAGAAAAGTAAGAAGGGAAGTAGAATAATTTGCCAAAAGGCATGGACTATCAAAAGAAGCAGTTGATGCCAACAGAAAGAAGATGGAAAGGGTAGAGAAAGAAAGGCAAGAAACTAAGAAAGAAAGTGCTCCGATGCAAGCCCCCTCCCGGACCAAATCCTCCAAGAGCTCTACACCTGCCACCTCTAAGAGCCAGAAAGCATGAAGACTAGAAGTCAGAACATCTAGAAAGGGAGAGAAGAGAACTAAGAGAAAGGCCACAAGGTCTTACACTAGTCAAAAGGATGATGAAGAGACTGAGTCAGATGAGGAGGTCAAGAAAATAAAGAAGAAGAAGAAAGCATCTAGTGAACCCTCTACCAGTCATAACCAGGAAGAAGAGGCAAAAGAATTCATTGAAAGGCCTACTCTCTGCATTGATGATATCATCAAATCAGTTACTGTGGATGGGAACCTACAACCAATGGTTGAAATTTATGATGAATATAGTGAAGTCGATCAGAAGATATTGCAAGATGCCACAGTCAAGTACCTAAACATCTACAACAAAGCATTCATTGAAATTATATCTCTGATTCCCAAAAGCTTAGAGAAGGAACTTGAAATAAGAAAGAACAATGCCCAAGCAAAAGACCTAGAAATCTAGGAGTAGATTGCTATTCATTTCTATCCATCCATTACCCCTAAACAAATGAACATTATCTTCCAGGATTGCAAGGATGAGTTCCGGAGCAAAGCCAGAATGAACAAGCTTATGCTCAGAGAGACTGATCAGGTGGCAAAAGAAACTGAAGACATCCTTTGAAATGCATATAAAAGATTCAATATTCTTGTTATAGAGGACTTAGGTAATGAAGATCCTACAAAGAAAACTACAGAAGATTTAAAGGAGATAGGTGGGGAGAAAACTAAGGGACTGGTTTCCTCTATTCTGGAAGAGGAAGTCCATGAAGAAGTAAATATCAGTCATCTGGATTCCCCTACAGACTCTAGATCTAAAGGAGAAGATAAGATAGAGGAGGAAATTAGTCAAGAAGAAGAAGTGAAGGGAAGAGAAGAAGGTCAAACAGAGAAGACCACAAGTGATAGTGCTAAGGCCACAAAAGGAAAGGAAACTCTATCTCTAGCAAGAGACACTGCAGAAGCTGTTAAGGACTTCCTGACAAAAGAAATGATGGAATTTGATGAACCGAAACTACTTCAAGGGCCATTCAATTTTGATTCTCTTTCCCCAGTTCAAACTATGAAGATAGCATCCTTTGCTCAAGCAAAGGCAAAAGAAAAAATTTTGAAGTCTCACATGGAAGACTGTGAGCTAATAGAGATTACATCTAGTGCATTGGAGAAAATCATGCCATCCTTCCAGAAGGAACTTTCGGCCTCTTCATCTGGTAACTTAAAATCTCTTGTTAATTCAATTAGCGCACATTTTGATTCTTTGGAGAAGTCAGCTGAAGATAAAGTCTAGAAAGAATTTTTGGGAAAGAGACTCTCTGAAGTACAAGGGCTAATAACAAATGATAGGAGAAATATGGATATTGGGATAAAGAGCTTAGAAAATGCTCTTAAAGATGGCAGAGAAATATATAAATTTTGTTTATCCTAGTGATGCAGAGGCATCCACACTAAAACCTTGACATACAGCATGTATGTCTACAACCCATCATCATCATCATATTTCTTGCTAACATTGTCAGCATCATCATATTTCGAAGAGGCATGAAATATCCTCCTGTTGACTACTGTTCACTTCCTATCGGTGAGACAATTACTATCGGCACCTTTGGAAAAAGGTCACGCCGATCCCCACATCACCCCGATAACTCTTTTCCTCGATCAGGTTGCCTATCGGCAACACTTCTTCTATCGTCCGAGCCGAAAAGGATCTCCCTGATGCTATTACTCCTGCCGATGCCAAACACTTAACGTCAGCAGGATAAATCTGCATCGGGTGATATTCGCAATATCCGGATGACGATTATCCTGATGACGATGACGTCACATGCAGCTCTTTCAATATCCTGCTGCCCTGATATCCTAATGACGATTATCCTGATGACGATGACGTCACATGCAGTTCCTTCGATATCCTGCTGTCGGCCAAACATAACATTATCGGCCCGCGATGGTTTTATCAACCTGATCTTCTACCTTATGCCGATACGCTCCTCCTCGGCAACACCTGATGATGATCACCCCTATGCACATTCACTTTATGCGATCGACTGCATCATGCTCATCTCCATCTACTCGGATGACGCCCGAAGTAACTGCAGGATATACACAGAAATATCCTGATGATGCCGTTGTAACGAATTTTCCAACCTTAGTGAATTTTGATCCGCCGAACCTCCTGAGGTGACCCGATCTACTTTCAGGGTGATCTTTCAGACTCTAACAACCAACACGACCTAGCACATGCCCATGCTAGGGTTCTCAACACCTCTTGATTGCGATCCTGCAAACATGCACATGAACAAACACAAAATGTAAACTAAATCCTAAACTACTGTACATAGCCATTCCACCGATTCGACGAATCAACCGATGGAATGGATCAGCGAATCCATGAAACCACCAGAACAGCAACTCGATTAAACAATGGAATCCAACTAGAGAATGAACACAAACAGGATCTCTTTATTTGATTTCAAAAGATGCAAATACAGTATTCTGTCTCTCTCTGTCTCACTCCCTGCAATCTATCTTCTCAACATCTATATCTAAATCCAACCGCTCCTACTACATAAATAGGATTTCCTGTGAGTACTACCAACTCGACTCCAAGCGGTTGGGAGCTTCCAAGCGGTTGGGAGGATCCAACCGAACATACAGCATAACAACTATCCTAACAACCTAGCTAAAAATAGTAAAGTATGGTCAACATGACCTTATTACATGCATTGGTCTTATAAGACCTTCTTGGAAACATTAACAAGACTCAAAACAAACTAACTGCCTCATGGAGGCCAGCTGTCAGGTAGGTGCTCCTGCACCATACTCCCCAACAGAAAAGAACTAATGTCCCATGAGTTAGGATGTGGAAGTCCTCCACCTTTACACTTTGCCTTGTCAGTGTTCTGACCTGTTCCAGCTTTATCCTCTGCTGTCTCTTGGCTGCTCCAAGACTTCTGAACTGTAACTTGCTTTCTTGCAAGTAAATCCTCATGCCTGTCAATGTAGACCCTTCTCCCACATACCTTGTGTTTGTCAGGTTGTCTGACCAGAACCTCTGTCTGAACTGCCTCTTGAACTTCTGTAATGTTCAACTCTATCTTTCTTTCAACCTTTATAGGACAAACAATAGTCCCAACTATGACAACATCCTTGTCATTCCTCTCAACTGGTTGCTGTTTGCAAACCTGTTACTGAACCTGCTGCTGACCTCTATCAGTCAAAACTGAAACTGTCTTCAAACTGTTGTCCTTAACAACTCCTTTCCCTGCAGTGTCCTCAACTACCTTTATGCCTGCTCCTATAGGCTTCTGCACAAATTCCTTCTTTCCCACTAAAATGATTTTTGCTGCCTTCTATACTACAGCTGCTTCCTGTAATGGCATCAACATAATAGTTTTCCCATCTTTCTTGATGGTGTAGGTATTAGCATACCCATCATACAGTACCCTCCTATCAAATTGCCATGGTCTACCCAACAGTAGGTGACAACATTCCATGGGCAAAATGTCACACAAAACTCTATCATGATATGCTCCAATCTGAAAATCCACATATGCCTGTTCATAGACAAAAAGTGATTGACTATCACTCACCCAAGATGCCTTGTAAGGGTGTTGGTGTGGAATCCTTTCCAAATGCAGTTTATCCACCATTTCCTGAGATACCATGTTATCTGTTGAACCAGTATCAATGACAACCTTACATACTTTACCTTTGCTCTTGCATGTGGTCTTGAAAAGAGCTCTTCTTTGCATCATATCCTTTGATGCCTGCAAACTAATTCTCCTTAGCATCAATGCTTCTCCCTCCTCAGGATATCCATAACTGTCAGGAACTCTATCTCCTGGATAAGTGTTTGAACTTTGCACACATTCCTCTACTTTCTCTTCTTGCACAAGTTGTACTTTCGTGTCATTCATTCTATCATTTCTGGATGATGAACCTTTGCTTTCTGGACATTTGAAAAATGGATGACCAAACTCACCACAGGTGTAACACTTCCCTGAAAATGTAGTAGAACCTCTACCACTTCCAAATCTGCCTCTATTACCTTTCCATCCACCTCTGAAATCAGACTGTCCCTGTCCTTTACCAGTGTCTTCTTGACCCTCATTGGTTTGCCTTGTTGTTGGGGCTAATCCTCTTCCCTTCATATTGTTTCCTCTTCCTCTCATGGACTTATCTTGTCTCCTAGTCATCTTTTCTTCAATCCTAATTGCCATTTGGTAACAATCCTCCACACTCTTAGGGTTAGCTAAAACTAACTCATCCTGTATGTTCAATCTCAAACCAGCCAAGTACCTAGCCACCTTTTCTACCTCATTCTCATGATGACCAGATCTCATACTCAACTTATAAAACTCCTCAGTATATGCCTTCACATCGATTTCCTTCTGCCTTAAAAATTGCAGCTTCTTAAACATCTGAATTTCATAATCCCTAGGCAAGAATTTACCTTTGATCCTTGCTACCATCTTATCCCATGAAGTGATCTTTGACTTCCCTTGTTTCCTTCTCTCGGATTGTACATAATCCCACCATACCAAAGCATGACCTCCTAACTTGGTCTTTGCAATCTTTACCTTCTGATCCTCAGCAACATCTTCACATTCAAGGTGATTATCAAGTGCAACAATCCAATCCAGTAACTCATCTTCATTCAAACTTCCATTATACTTGGAAACATCAACCTTTACCTTAGGTTTATCACTCTGCACTGCCTTTAACAGTTTTGCAAATCTCTGGTCTTCAGCATCCAGATCTTCAGCTACCTCTTCATACTCTTCAACAGCATCTTCATCTTCTTCAGGCTCACTGTCGTCCACTTCCCTCTTTTTGTTCTTCTCCAAGGCTACAAGCCTGGCTTGAAGTGCTTCAGCAAGCTCCTTCATCTTCCTCATCTCTCTGGCATGTTTTTCCTTCATCTCCTGCAATTCCCTTGCAGTACCATTACCTTTCGGAGGCATTTTGTCAACCTCTCACTCCTCTACCTCTATCCTTTCCAGTGACAGAATCAACTCTACCTCTGCCCTTTCGGTGACAGAATCAACACACAACAGCCCAGACCTTTTGCTGAGCTCTGATACCACTATGATGCAGAGGCATCCACACTAAAACCTTGACATACAACATGTATGTCTACAACCCATCATCATCATCATATTTCTTGCTAACATTGTCAGCATCATCATATTTCGAAGAGGCATGAAATATCCTCCTGCTGACTACTGTTCACTTCCTATCGGTGAGACAATTACTATCGGCACCTTTGGAAAAAGGTCACGCTGATCCCCACATCACCCCGATAACTCTTTTCCTCGATCAGGTTGCCTATCAGCAACACTTCTTCTATCGGCCGAGCCGAAAAGGATCTCCCCGATGCTATTACTCCTGCCGATGCCGAACACTTAACGTCAGCAGGATAAATCTGCATCAGGTGATATTCGCAATATCCGGATGACGATTATCCTGATGATGATGACGTCACATGTAGCTCTTTCAATATCCTGCTGCCCCGATATCCTGATGACGATGATGTCACATGCAGTTCCTTCGATATCCTGCTGTCGGCCAAACATAACATTATCAGCCCGCAATGGTTTTATCAACCCGATCTTCTACCTTATGCCGATACGCTCCTCCTCGGCAACACCTGATGATGATCACCCCTATGCACATTCACTTTATGCGATTGACTGCATCATGCTCATCTCCATCTACTCGGATGACGCCCGAAGTAACTGCAGGATATACACAGAAATATCCTGATGATGCCGTTGTAACAAATTTTCCAACCTTAGTGAATTTCGATCCGCTGAACCTCCTGAGGTGACCCGATCTACTTTCAGGGTGATCTTCCAGACTCTAACAACCAACACGACCTAGCACATGCCCATGCTAGGGTTCTCAACACCTCTTGATTGAGATCCTACAAACATGCACATGAACAAACACAAAATGCAAAATAAATCCTAAACTACTGTACATAGCCATTCCACCGATTTGACGAATCAACCAGTGGAATGGATCAGCAAATCCATGAAACCACCAGAACAGCAACTCGATTAAACAATGGAATCCAACTAGAGAATGAACACAAACATGATCTCTTTATTTGATTTCAAAAGATGCAAATACAGTATTCTGTCTCTCTGTCTCACTCCCTGCAATCTAGCTTCTCAACATCTATATCTAAATCCAACCGCTCCTACTACATAAATAGGATTTCCTGTGAGTACTACCAACTCGACTCCAAGCAGCTGGGAGCTTCCAAGCGGCTGGGAGGATCCAACCGAACATACAGCATAACAACTATCCTAACAACCTAGCTAAAAATAGTAAAGTATGGTCAACATGACCTTATTACATGCATTGGTCTTATAAGACCTTCTTGGAAACATTAACAAGACTCAAAACAAACTAACTGCCTCATGGAGGCCAGCTATCAGGTAGGTGCTCCTACACCACCTGGTGTAAAGTGACAAAGGATATTGAGAAGAAAGTGAAAGAACAAGAGGATAAACTATCAAGTCTGTCTCAAAGTTTTGATCCTCTCACCTCTTCCATAGTAAATCAAGAGTGTTAGACTATTACAGTCATAAATGAAATATAGAAGCTTTAGAAGGAGAAGAAAAATAGAATATACAGGTTAAGTGAACTTAGAGGGATAATTATCCCTAAATTAGAGGCCATGCATGAGGCCCTAACTGATGCTCAGACCATAGCCTAGACCAGTGATCTACCAGATCTAAAGAGGGCAGAGGCTTTTGCATTCCTGTTGAGTGGTCACATCTCAATTTTGGATAGAATGAAGCAGAGTTGGGCAACAAAATTTGTCCAGTTGAAGACAACTTTTGTAGATATACTTCAATATATGTAAGTGCGACTAAGTATATTTGGATTTTTGGGAATTTTGGTGTGCAGATTCTACCCTTTTCCATTAATGTCAAAGGGGGAGTGAGTAGCAGTGAAAAATGTGGAATCTAGCTAAGGGGGGGCTCTGGTAAAATATACATTTGAATAGAGCATCAACCAAGGGGGAGTGTAGTGTGACACTTAGTCATTTTTCACTAAGTGTTGCCATCAATGCCAAAGGGGGAGATTGTTGGCAAGAGACACTGTATGGCTTAATGAGTGTTGTCATTGATGGCAACAAAGTCCATCCCACGCATCTGCAGGACATGGTGTGTCTCTACCAGAAGTCAGATTGAAGAGTATTTTGGTCCGGTGACCAAGAACAAAGCATGCAGTAAGGTCTGACAATCAGGTTCGGATCTCTCAGAGGAAGTATCTTAGTAAAGTGAGAACTTGGGAAAGTTAAGAGGAGTACCATGACTAATATATTTCAGAGTTTGAGCCTCCAGTGTTGTAAGAGTGAAAAGATATGAACACCTAAGTGTTGGGTTCCTGTTTGGCAGAGTAGACTAAGCAAGAACTGACCGGCAGAGCTTCAGACCTTAATCCGGATGAGATATTGATGGTAATCAAGTTTCTTAAGGGATCATTTTTTATTGACTGACATGATTGATGACTTCTATAAGCATCTCTTTGATACACATCACTTGGTAAGCAAGGATTCAACCAACATACCAGAGTCTAGGAAAATATTGAGTATTCTGGATGCCGACTAGAAAGATGTTGAAATCTTTTGTGCGAATATATATACCAAATGGATTTCGATGAGAAGCTGTGTGTGGTGTGTTGTGAAGTGTGAAGAAAAGTGGAGAGCAGTGTGGAATTAGTAATTTTTGATGCTCAGAATTGCACAGTTTCCAACACCAACATGGGAAATTCTGAGACGTGGGAATGCTCCTCAAAGTAACCTCCAGATTTTAAAGAAGCTGGCTCTTCTTTATCTCAAAAGTGTTTGGGAAAAGGGATAGAGTTAAACAGAATCACAATGCAACTAAAAAGGAAACTAAACTATGGCGATGCGCCTAAATGTGATTTTGTTTCTCAACACTGAGCACAGTGAAACTACTTTTAGGATTCAGTCACATTAAAGAGCAAACAATGCATGATCAATGTAACAGATGAAAAACAAACAGGATCAAAGGCTCACAACTTAGAATATTTTGCAATAACATAGAAAATATTAGCAAAGGCACAGAACTCTGTCTGTATTAATTTTCTAGTCACATAAAAGGCACAGAATCATGCACAGTTATACAAACTCTCTGAATCAAGAAAACAGAACAAAGGCAAATGATATTACTGGCCACTACAAAAGATCTTCAAAACTTCTCTAACAATCTATGATGCAGAAAATTCTCTATATCTCCAATGTTCTATATATTTAATTGTGATCTGAACCCATATTTATAGCATAGAACTAGCTCAAAGATTGCCCGCACGATCAAATCTCAACAGTCTAACCGAACTGGCACTTAACTGAAAGTGTCTGACAGAAGATCTCTTTCGAATCGGAGACGGTTAGCCACTCTGCAAGTTCAATGGCTACAACAGACACATGTAACTCCACTTACTTGAATCAGGAAGGAACGCGTGGCAGTTTCTGATAGTCTTTGCGACTATAAACTCTTGGAACAACTGGCATTTATATGCGCCCCTTTCTTGAAACTCCTTCATCTTTTTGGAACAATAAGAAACTAACACATGACATCTTCCACGTGACTTACTTGATAAATTGCTTCATTACTCAGGAGACACCAGAAACTGACACCTGGCAGCGTTCGTGGCCCCTGCAAAAGATACGTGACGATGTCTGCTTTACTTTGAGTCTTTATTGCAACTTATATTAGGAGTGCTCGGGCTTTGCCATCTGTCATGGTCCGCTGCACTGAAACTTAAGAAACATTAAAAATGGGACCCACCAACAGTCCGTGCCTGAGCAGCTTCAAAAAGAAAAAGGGACAAGTGGCGCTTTCCGCGCAACTCTGAGAAACTTATACATGGCGGCTTTCGTCGTACTTAGAAAATTTAGAAACATTTACAGGGTCCTGCAGAAGATGACACATGGCAATCTCCACATCTACTTTAGGAAACTTTAGCACTTAAACAAAACCTCTACGGACGTTGCCACTTGGCGCTTTTTGCGCAACTCTGAGAAACTCTTTACTTAGCGATGAAACCAAAAAGGGAACCCGCGGATGTTGACACTTGGTGCTCTCCGCTGAAACTACATGGGACATGCGGCATCTTCCGTGGAACTTTAAGAAACTCTAAAGCAACCTTTGCATCTGCCACTTGGCACCTTCCGTGCTCACTGAAGCTCTTAAAAGGGACCCGCTACATTATGAGAAACATTCAAAAAGAACATTTGAAACTTAGAAGAAACTGGAATGGGTGCCGACACTTGGCAACTTCCGTTTTAATGTAAAAGATACGTGGCACTCTCCGCGGTCACTTTGAGAAACTTTAGAATGTGTCCCGGCTGCTGACACATGGCGATTTCTCCTGTACTTTGGAACTTAGGCAAAAAATTACAAAAATGAAAACCCCGCACGCTCGCGCTCTGTGTCAAAACCTCACTTGCCAAAACTGAAGCACAGAAAACAAAACTGGAGCTCGCACAACTGAAACTCAAAAATCAAAATGTAGAGTATTTTACTCTACAGTTCTTGGTGACCCCGAGGACTTTTGAGCTTGCTCAAAAAGAATCCAAAAAAAATGTGCATCTATACAGCAAAATTTACAAATTTTGCAAGGCCGTCTGATATACAGACCACTTGGCATCAGATAATCCCTATTTGTTCTGCAAATCCTGGAAGGCTAAATCCAAGTTGATCATGTCCTTATGCGAAAAGTTCTGCAAAACATGGACTGCTGCTTTCAACTAGAAATCAAGCTGGGCCATGGGAATCAAAACAGCTTCCACTTCTGACACTGATGAGGCATCTGTTAGACCCTGGAAAATTGATTGGTCATTTTGTCTAGCTAGCAACAGAGGCTTGATTTCATCAACCATTAATACAGTGTTGCTATCAGGAAAAGGGGAAGGAAGGTCCAATTGCACCAGATCTTCAATATGTTTCTTCATGTCCTTCACTCCCTCCTTGACCACATCCAGGAGCTGCTGTCAAGTAATTACAGTAGAGTTGCAACTGAGAACCTCATTCACCCGTTTGGCAGCAATCATTCTATCACTGATCCCTGCTGCTGATAATGTTTCATCAGATGTGTCATAATGTTTCCCCTGTAGCAGTTGAGAATCAGAAACTCTCATGGAAACAATGGACAAAGTGGCCTAAACTAAGGTTTCCACCTTTTCACATAATTGCTGTGCATGTAGCAGGAAAGTTAAAGAGGGTTTGAGCTAGATAATCTCCTCAGAGATTCTTGCCCACACTGATGCATATAGCTCCTTGACCAGGTTCAACACTCCTGCATTTTGTGGCCTATTTACCAACTCAAGGGTCAATTGTTTTGTTGTTTGTTGCTCAGCCTGAAGTTGAGCCTATATGGCAGCAACATTGTTCTGTTCTGTCAAAAGCTACTGTTGGAACTGTGTGGCTTGCTGAGAGGAATCCTGATGCCTCTTCTACAATGTAGCCTTTTCCTGCTTCAGGGTAGTCACAATAGACTTCACCTGGATCAGTTCTTTTTTCAAGGAAGCATTTTGGCTCTGTGTAGCCTGATGAATCTGACATGAAACAGTATTTTGCAACTGTTTAGTGAGATCTTCAATTTCATCATTTTTTAATTTGAGCTCAGCAGTCAAGGTCTCACTATGTGTCCTTTCTTGAGCTAGATCGGCCTCCACCTTCTGCAACTTCCTTGATAACTTCAAATAGTCAGTGGCTACAGTAGAAGTGGTTTCATTTAGTAGCTCTACCCTATCTTGTGGCCTAAAAAGTGACATGTCCATCGCCACTACACTCATTGTATAATCTTGGGGCTGCATCTGCTCATTAGGTCTAACTACATTTGGTGACAAATGGGTCACAGTTAGCTGCTGCTAGATTGGATCAAATAGCGACCTCATATGTGGGATAGCCTTAGCTTTATTGTCCTTCTTTCTCTTTTTATCCATTTGGGCTTCCCTAGCTTTCTTAGCAGTGTTTGCTTGAGCTTGGAAGGTAGGGGGAGAGGCAATATACCCACCCGCAAAAGGATGACCTTGTGGCAAGCCATAAGGGATAGCCAAATGTTGGCTAGGAGGGATCTGAGGAGGTATTCTCCTTGGAAAAGAAGGAGAAAAAGGAGGTAATAATGTGGCCTGTGATGACATGGCCTATGTAGTGATAGGTGGCGAAAAATGAGAAATTGGCACAACAGAGGTGGCAGGGGATAATATTTGGCCAATTGGGATTGCCACCCCTATTGAAGAAGAAAAAGACTGAGAAGAAGAAGGAGAAGAAGCACGTACCTGAGGAGCAACAGATATACTCGGCGGTGGCTGCAATAAAGGTTCTACCTCCTCATCCAAATCAGGTTGAAGTTTTAGCTTCTTATGTTTCCTTGGCCTCTCTTATTCTTGTTGTGTTTCTTTCTCCTCAACGTTTACCACTGTTACTAGTGGTGTTTGCACAAAACTAGAAGCCCCACTCATTGAAACTGATGGGGTCCCTCTAGGTGGTGATGACATCACACTCTTTTGCTTCTCTATAATACTGAGAGATTGGGGCCAGGTAGTTACAGCAGCTGTAGATGATGTTTGTCCTAGGGCCTACATTGTGTGAGTGGATTCAGGTTCCTCTTCAGACTCCTCACTCCTTTTATGGATCTTGCTTGTATCAGGGCTAGAGGCTGGAGAAGGATGCCATTCGTCCCAAATGGACTCCCATTTCTCATCTGTATCAACCTTGCCAAAGGAGTGGGTTGTTTCAGATATCTCCTGCCTATATTTCCAATAGGCTTCTATCTTCTCAGCCTTCCACTCTCTATCTCTTATTAAATTTTTCTTTAATCCAGTGCCCATTTTGAGCTTAGGGTCATAGGCCTTTTCCTTTTGATAAAATACTTCCCATGGCCTGAGTCCCTCAAAGGGAAAATCTATCAATTCTGGATATAAATCAGGGATGTCTTCCTTAGGGTTTCTTCTGTCTTCCCAAAAGGGACAACCCTCGTGCACAATTTTGGCACCAACATTATTATTCTTGACCCACAAGGTTATGAAACTGATTGGATCATATCTCCATTTATCTTCAATCAAAAGAAAACCCAAGACAGCTAACTTTCTTAGCAATAAGTGCTCAGCATCTCTGACCAATAGGGTCATGTTTTTCTTCACCCATGGGATATCATACATTTTCTTTTTCTTCTTCCCAGTGCCATAATCATTATCAACCATAGACATTTGCCAGGTGACCTCTAAGAAGGCTAGCCTAGGAGTCAAAACCTTGGGTAGCAATACTGGTTCTCCATTAAAACCATGGACCCTGATAATAGTATGGTGAGACCCAAAGAAATAATCACAAGGAATGGGGGAATTTACCATGAGGCCTCTGACACTTAATTTTAATCTATTTTCAATAGGCTCTGGGCTTAGGTGGGTAAAAGCAGGGGCGACAAAAAATTCCCAAAATTCATAGGGGTCAGACGATTCAGACAAGACATGTGTCCATGCAGACACAGGGATAGTTCTATTGGGATCAAAACTTGGGTCATACATGTTCAGATGCATATACTGGGAAAAGACGGCATAGTTTTGGTATAACATAAGGTGAAATAGATAAGAAGAATACCTGAAAACCCCTGTTGATTTGAAATTGGTGAGTTGGTCGGCCATTGAGTAGGCAATTTGCTCTGAGAAATCCAGCTGAAACTCCTGAGACTTATCCACGGTCTTCATTTTGAATAAAATGGCCAGTTGCCAATCATAGATGGTGATGTCTTCCTTCATTCCGAAGATAAATGCCATCATATATAGCGCCTCCTGACTGGCTTGTGTAAATTGTGCCCTTCTTGTTGGTAGCACTGGCATTTGGGTATTTTCATCTCCCAGCTGCATCTCTAAATTAAGAAACCTTAATTGAAACTTGACATTTGCCCATGTCTTCTGCATTTTGGCAATAGTGGGAAACGTGGCTGTGCTATCATAGTATAGGGCCAACATGTCCCTGATGGCCTTTGGTGTGATTTGTACCATGAAGGGTCCCTTTCGAATGGTGCTTGAGGGTGCATGAAATAATTCTGCACATACCTCAATCAGGTCGGGGCATAAATGCACGCTTGGGACCATGAATTTTGCCAATTGAGAGGTCCATATCCGCATGCCGAATGTTTCAAATTGTTTAGCTTTGGCCTTCAGGAGGCATCTTTGGCGTGCTCCCTCTTGCAGAGCTTTACCAAACTTTTGAAGGGCTAGTTTAGCAATACCATCTGCAAAATCCTGCACCTTAGCTGGGTCGACCGCATAACCAACCTTGGGAACCCTAGTCCTTGGATAGGTCTTTAAGGGTTGTGTAGGGGCCGAAGCATATGATTTGCTAGTGAGGAGCCTATCAATAGACTCGTAAATCCCAAGCCCCTATTGTGAAGACTGTGCTTCCACCATCTCTGTGTTTGTTGGAAACTATTGAACTTACTGTAAACGAGTATGGAAGCTTTGCGACAGGGAAGACACAATTAGGAAGCAGGTTTTGTAATGAAAACGCAGCAACAGGGAAGACACTTAGCAGAAGTAGAAACAAATGAAAATTAGTTAAATTTTAACTCATGTTGTTGGGGCATTTTAATGACACCTCAAGTCTCATAAATGGCATTAAAAACAGAAAACCGTTATAAAATCTTAAGAGATCTGAGTGGGATAGAGTGTCAGACACGTCATAAAAAGCGGCTGCACTGGGTACTTTTAGGAATTTTGGGGATTTGAGAGGTTTAATGAATGTGAGAGTTTTGAGACTTTTAAGAGACTTGAGCTGTGGCCATGTGTTTATAAAACACTTATTCAAAGCAAGAGCAGGAAAAACAAAGCGGGAAAAACGAAGCAACAACAAAAGGAAACTATCTAACTATAATACACAAGAAAGACACTATCTAATTGAAATGCTTCAAGTAGATCCCATTGACGGGAATCTCTTTAGGCTCACCCTCCATCGTTTCAAGCTTGAAAGAATTCTGCTATTTACAGGAACAGATTTTATAAGGGCCAGTCCATAATGACTCAAATTTACTGTGTCAACCCGGCTTGGTAGCTCTCTCATCCCATTTCAAAACAACTGATCCTACTTCAAAATGAGGGTTTGAAGTTTTCTTATCAAAACAATCTTTGATTATTTTCTGATGTTTCAATAATGATTCATGTGCTGAATTCCTCTTTTCTTGAACTTCCAGGAGCTCAGCAAGTCTGACCTGCATGGGGCCATTTTCCTCAATATCAATCTGTTTCAATAATTGGAGAGTAGGAATCTCCAAGCTTAGGGGCATCACAACAGGTTTACCATAGACCAATTCATATGGGGACATTTTTGTCACTTGTTTTAGTGTAATTCTATCTGCCCACAGTGCTATATTAAGCACTTTATGCCACTCTTTATGATGATCAACCCCTATTCTTTTAATAAGTCTGATTAGATTCTTGTTAGTTGATTCTACCAAACCATTACCCTGAGGATAATAATTGGAGGAGGTTTTCAGGTAGATTCCATACTTTAGTGCAAAGTCAGATATCTTTGCCCCCAAAAATGCCTTAGCATTATCTGAAATTGCAGTACGAGGAGGTCCAAAGTGAGTAGTGATACCCTCCAGAAAGTCTAGAATCACCTTTTCTGTTGCTTCTTTTAGTGCGACTGCCTCACTCCATCTAGTAAAATAATCTGTGGTGGTTAGGATCCATTTGTACCCCATACTTGACACTGGATTGATATTCCAATGAAGTCTAGACCCCATTGAGCAAAAGGTTCATCAACGATTATAGGACTAAGGGGCATTGCTGCATTCCTTCTCTTCCCTACATAGTACTGACAAGATTGGCATTCTTTAACCAGTTGATAATAGTCTGTGAATAAAGTGGGCCAGAAGTAACCTGCCTGACTTATCTTTATAGCTGTGGTTCTTGCAGAAAAATGTCCACCTGACACTCCATGGTGCATCTCATGTAGTATTCTTTGGGCTTCATCTTTCTCTATGCATCTTAAAAGTATGCCATCAGTATTTCTTCCGAAAAGAACTTGGTCAACTAAAACAAAATGAATCCCTTGTTGCCTATAGTACCTCTTCTTATCCTGAGAGAGCTCTTTTGGGAAAATCCCATGTTTCATAAACTGGATCCTATTTGTGACCCAAGAATTCTGATCAACTTCTTGTATCCTCAATACATTTTCCTCCTCTATTTCTTTAGTTATCATTTTTTCCATATCTTGAACCATATACTGGCACAAACCCTTGCCTCTGACAAGTTTAGTTGGTCTGACCTCCACATCATATTCAAGAATCTTTGTTATCCAGTTTGCTCTTTTCTCAGTTATTTCTCCTTCCATAATATATTCTCTGACACTCGGATGAGCCACTAGTATCAGAATCTTATTACCTGTGACCATGTGTCTGAATTTATTAAGGGCATTTACCATAGCATATGCCCGTTTCTCTACAAAGTTATACCTGGCTTCATACTCCCTAAGAGTCCTTGAGAAAAAGGCTATTGGATGCTCTCCCTCTTGTTGATCATCTATCTATGTTAGGATAGCAGCAACACTGAATTCTCCTCCATAGACATACATTATAAAAGACTTAGAGAAGTCAGGGTTCCTCAATACTGGGGCTGTTGATATTGCTTTCTTGACCTCTTCAAAAGCCTGTCTCCCTTCTGTAGTCCATTTGAATACCAGGTCTTTCTTTAGTAATAGTGTAATTGGTCTTATTAGGCCTGCAAAGTCTGATATGAACCTACTGACAAAATTAATCTTTCCTAAGAAGGACTGAACTGCTTTCTTATTGACAGGTAGAGACAGGTTCATTATGGCAGTGACTCTTTCTAGATCTATAGAGACTCCTTCTTTAGACAATATATGCCCTAATAGTTTGCCTTGAGGTACTACAAAAATGTATTTCTTAGGATTTAGAGATATTCCAAACTCTTGGCATTTCTTAAAAACTGCTTCTAAATTGTCAAAATAATCTGCAGCATTTTTAGAGAAAATAGTGAGGTCATCTAGGTAAATTAGAATGATTTTATTGATAATCTCTCCAAATGCTACATCCATTGCCCTCTGAAATGTAGCTCCAGCATTTGAAAGACCAAAAGGCATCTTTGCATAGGTGAATGTTCCCCATTTTGTGGTGAAAGTAGTCTTATGCTGGTCCTCATCAACCAACCAAATCTGATTGTACCCAGAGAAACCATCTAGTAGGGAAAATCTCTCTGAGCCAGCCACAGTCTATAAAATTTGTTCCATAGAGGGCAAGGGGTAGTGATCCTTCAAGGAAGCCCTATTTAGATCCCTGAAATCCACATAGAGCCTTATGTCCCCATTCTTTTTTTTGACTGGTACTAAGTTGGATACCCAAGTTGAGTGTTTGATCGGGAAAATGATCTTTGATTCTAATAGTTTCTGCAACTCATCCACCATCAGAGGTTCAATCCTAGGGTTCACTGGCCTCTGCTTCTGTCTAACCGGTTTAGATCCTTCAGTCAGCTCTATAGTGTGTTGAATAATATTTCTATCATAACCATGGAGATCTTCATAGGTTCAAGCTATGACCCTATCATATTTCTCACATAAATCAATTAACCTTTTTCTTTCCTGTTGAGTGGCAGAATTCCCAACCTTCAGTTTTCTCCCCTCACTAGCCTGAATCTCAGAGTAGTCTTGTTTGTTTGCTTGGAATCTCTTCTTTTCTAGGCTAGCATCTTCAGGATCAAATAAGTTTTCCAGGGTAATCAGTCCCTTAGGGAGCTTGTTTGACTTCAGTTGAATGATCTGATCACCATATGCCTCTTCAATTTTTGGTTGTAACTGATCAACAAATTCTCCTGACTATTGCAAAAATGAGAGTACTTGAAAATCATTTTCAAAAACTTGCCAATTTTCATCATTGTCTGGGATGGTTGGCCTCACAATAACTTTGACTGACTCATTATAGACCATTAGATCAGTTATTGGATCAAACTATGAACCAATTTGTGCCATCCTATCTGCCTCAGAATTTTAGGCTCTAGGGACTACTTCTATATTAAAGGCTTCAAAATTTTCTATTAAGTCCCAAATTCTGTGCCTATAGGATCTCATCCTTACATTTTTGGCTATTGCCTTCTCTCTTATTTGTTTCACCACTAGTTCTGAATCTCCTTTGACTATCAGATTCTTTACTCCTTTCCCTTTTGCCAATATAAGTCCATGCACTAAAGATTCAGACTCAGCATCATTATTGGTACAGGCAAAATGAAAGCGGATGGCTCTTAAAATCTTTTCACCATTAGGGGCAGTAAGACAAATTCCTGCTCCAGGTCCATTTTTGCTTCTAGCCCCATCAAAATTTAGGGTCCAGATTCCTGAGTCATTTATGGATTCTCGGGTCTAAGAGGGCTCATTTCTTAAGACATTAGGGATCTCCTGGTCTTCCTCAAATATAACATAAGTGCCCAACCCTGTTGAGTCATAGTTTCCAAAGGGATCACTCCGCATCATGGTTAACAACTGGTTATCCTCTACTTGCTGATCATATTCAGTCCAATCCCCTATTTCTTCAACACAAACCATTTCCTTTTTATTTAACATGGCATGGGCTGCTTCTAACTTTGGGGTTGGTTCATTAGTGATATGGTCCTTTGACAATGGTTCTGATAGTACCTTCATTTTAGTCCCATATTTGGTTCTTATGATGAGATGAGACCAATCAAGTGACATATAACCTCCTATCTTAGTTGTGAAATCTCTGGATAGGCATAAGCCAAAAACAAGAGGAATATCTATAACTACAACATCTTGATTAACAATTATATTGGGACAAGTGTACAACTATAGTGGAAGTTGTTTAATTTTCCCTATTGTTTGCACAGACTTCCCATCTAACTACATAACTCCTTTTGCAAGTGGCTCATATTTTATTTTCAAAGCATCTGCTATTTGCTTTGGCATCACTGTGGTGCTAGCCCCAGAGTCTATCATTGCATTATGTAATAGTTTCTTCCCAACTATCAAAGTTAAATAAAAGGGATCTGGCTTGGATTTACTTACCTTTGGTGCATTGTTTAGAAGAGTTGTTGTGTGCAGAGGAATAGTGTCTTTGAGCTTTTCTTTATCAGTAGGTCCTCCTTTGGCAACAGTCTGTTTAGGCTCAGCTTGGCCCTGTAAAGCTTCTTGCAACAATATCTTTTGCTCAAGAATGGCTAACATGTCCCATATTGACACGTGTGCTGGAGTCCTCTTCAACTGATCCACCACATTCACAGGCCCTAGTGCTTGTGTTCTGGGATAATAAGGGTACCTTGCTTTTTCTTGAACTTGTCTAGAAACTACTTGTTTCTACACTGGCTGAGGTATTTCTTGTCTAGTAGCTTTATTTTGATGATCTTGAAATGGTGGAACTCCCATAATTTCATTATTTGTGACTCCAGGCTGTTCCATCATCCTTCTCTTGGCTCTAGTATAGTAATCTGATTGTACCAATGGCTTCTTAGAAGCTAAAGCTTCATTTAAGAATACTGACTCTTCATCTTCAATCCATGAAAATAGAGCATGCTCAGGGGCTATTTCTTCTTCTTGCTGTAAGGACATTACTTGCATCTGAGCCACTAGGACTAAATTTTGCATACCAGGGGATTGGTAGGGTTGAGTGTCAGAAGTATTTGCAAATTATCCATCCACTCTTCTTTGCTTTGCTATCTTTTGCTATAGATTACCCCTAGGACAATCTCTGGGCATATGTGCATTATTACAAGGGAAACACCAGGCATTGGTGCCATCTACTACCCTGGGACAATCTCTCTGTTTGGATTGGGAGGAACAGTCTGCAAGGGTGTAGGAATTGTAACCAATTGGATTGATGGCTTAGGGTTAGTTTGCCTTTGGGGGCCCTGATACTGATTTGACTATGGAGGAGGTCTATTCCCTTGATAGCCTTGATATTGGGGTCTAGGATAAGGATTCTGCTATCTTTTTAGGTTAATTATTTCACTAGAAAATGTTCTCAGGATGTTCTTGACATCATCCATCTCTAAAGACTAGGTAGGGATAGTAGCTTTAGCAGGTTGTTGGGGAAATGTATACATGGACATAGGTGGGGTTATGGGGTTAGGAGCTTCTTAAGGCAATGGTAGGGTAATCTCTAGAAACATAGGCATGGGAGGCCTTGGGGGCAATTTTCCAGCATCTATCAAATTATTTTCAGCTCTGACTGCATAGTCATAGGCTTCTGGCAGGTTCTAGCCTCCAAGTGATTGAATCATTACTGCTATATCTGAATTTAGGGCTTTAAGATAAAATACTATAGCCATACCTAGTAATGGTCTTGCTGTAGCAGGAATCCTTTCCCAAGTCTTCTGAAATCTAGAATTGAAATCAGTCATTGCCTCTTGTGGTGCCCTCTTGATGGTAATCAGTTGTTGTAACAAAGAAGATTTATCACCCTTCTCTTTGAATCTTGCAAAGAAAGCATCTCCAAGCTAGTCCCATGTAGATATCGAATTTGGGGTCAAAGATCTATACCAGTCCAGAGCCTTCCCCTTAAAAGAAGCTGCTAAGAGTCTTATAGCCACATTCTGCTGTGTGATCACATGTATTGCACAGACATCAGACACATCTTGTAGATGCACTTCGAGTGTTTTGAAATCCTCCCCACTGAATTTGGGCAAAGCCTTCAGAGCATTTGCTGGGATAGGATCCCAAGTGGCTAGTGGTACTGGGAGAATCAGAGCACTGCTAGTATTCCAATTTGCATAATTCCTTGGGGCTATAGGTGCTCCCATGTTTGCACTTGGGGTTGCTGTAAACTGATTGACCCTTCTTCTTGGATTAGTTATCAATGGTGATAAAAGAATACCTGGGTTCACAATAGATTGAGCTCTTGTCATAGGTCCACAGCTCTAACTCCTCGTGACTCTCTGGTTCATACAGTCTTCAAAGAAACTTCAAGAAATGGTCCCATTGAGCGTGCCAAAAACTGTTGATGCTCAGAATTGCGCAGTTTCCAACACCAACATGGGAAACTCTGAGACGTGGGAATGCTCCTCAGAGTAACCTCCAGATTTTAAAGAAGCTAGCTCTTCTTTATCTCAAAAGTGTTTGGGAAAAGGGATAGAGTTAAAAAAAATCACAAATGCAACTAAAAAGGAAACTAAACTATGGCGATGCGCCTGAATGTGATTTTGTTTCTCAACACTGAGCACAGTGAAACTACTTTTAGGATTCAGTCACATTAAAGAGCAAACAATGCATGATCAATGTAACAGATGAAAAACAAATAGGATCAAAGGCTCACAACTTAGAATATTTTGTAATAACACAGAAAATATCATCAAAGGCACACAACTCTATCTTTATTAATTTTCCAGTCACATAAAAGGCACAGAATCATGCACAGTTATACAAACTCTCTGAATCAAGAAAACAGAACAAAGGCAAATGATATTACTGGCCACTACAAAAGATCTTCAAAACTTCTCTAACAATCTATGATGCAGAAAATTCTCTATATCTCCAATGTTCTATATATTTAATTGTGATCTGAACCCATATTTATAGCATAGAACTGGCTCAAAGATTGCCCGCATGATCAAATCTCAACGGTCTAACTGAACTGGCACTTAACTGAAAGTGTCTGACAGAAGATCTCTTTTGAATCAGAGACGGTTAGCCACTCTACAAGTTCATTGGATGCAATAGATACATGTAACTCCACTTACTTGAATCAGGAAGGAACGCGTGGTAGTTTTTGATAGTCTTTGCAACTATAAACCCTTGGAACAGCTGGCTTTTATACATGCCCCTTTCTTGAAACTCCTTCATCTTTTTGGAACAATAAGAAACTAACACATGGCATCCTCCGCGTGACTTACTTGATAAATTGCTTCATTACTCAGGAGACACTGGGAACCGACACTTGGCAGCGTCCGCGGGCCCCTGCAAAAGATACGTGGTGATGTCCGCTTTACTTTGAGTCTTTACTATGGATTATATTAGGAGTGCTTGGGCTTTGCCATCTGTCACGGTCCGCTACACTAAAACTTAAGAAATATTAAAAATGGGACCCACCAACAGTCTGTGCCTGAGCAGCTTCAAAAATAAAAAAGGACAAGTGGCGCTTTCCGCGCAACTCTAAGAAACTTATACGTGGCGGCTTCCGTCGCACTTAGAAACTTTAGAAGCATTTACAGGGTCCCGCGAAAGATGACACATGGCAATCTTCACATCTACTTTGGGAAACTTTAGCACTTAAACAAAACCTCCGCGGACGTTGCCACTTGGTGCTTTCCACGTAACTTTGAGAAACTCTTTACTTAGCGATGAAACCAAAAAGGGAACCCGCGGATGTTGACACTTGGCGCTCTCTGCTGAAACTACATGGGACATGCAGCATCTTCCGTGGAACTTTAAGAAACTCTAAAGTCACCCTCTGCATCTACCACTTGGTGCCTTCCGCGCTCACTGAAGCTCTTAAAAGGGACCCGCTACATTATGAGAAACATTCAAAAAGAACGTTTGAAACTTAGAAGAAACTGGAACGGGTGCCGACACTTGGCAACTTCTGTTTTAATGTAAAAGATATGTGGCACTCTCCGCAGTCACTTTGAGAAACTTTAGAATGTGTCCCGGCTGCTGACACATGGTAGTTTCCGCTGTACTTAGGAACTTAGGCAAAAAATTACAAAAATGAAAACCCCGCGCGCCCGCGCTCTGTGTCAAAAGCACAGAAAACAAAACTAGAGCTCGCACAACTGAAACTCAAAAATCAAAATGTAGAGTATTTTACTTTACAGTAATACAGGTCCGGTATGTGATAGGATAGCAGCACCAAAGAAGAGGAAGAATGAAGTGCAGTAGATCAGTGTATTAAGCATAACTGGAACTAAACCTCAGCATATGTGGATGCTTCTCATCAGTTCAAGTATCTTGTTACTTTCTTTGTACCTTGTAGATAGTGAGTCTCTTGTAGGCAATGAGCATCTTGTGAGCAGTGTGCTCAGGCAGTGAGCCCTAATTGGCAAGTGCCATTTTGTACTATCTTATTCTTTTAATAGAGAATACAATCTTGAGTTAGTCACCCCGTAGTTTTTCCCCTAACATGGTTTTCCACATCAAAATTATTGTGTTGTATATTGATGTTATTTCTACTTTCATGGTTATGTTTGCTTATATGATTTGATGCTGCACTAATTAAAGAAGAACAGAAAGTTGAAGTAATTAAGATAATTGATTCACCCCCACTCTCAGTTATCAATAGGTTGAACATACTATTTATACTTCTACCATAGTACATGATAATTCTATGGATCACCCTATTGATCTTCCTCCTTTGATTGAATGTTCAAGTACCATGGATATCACTAAGGATGTGAAGAACTTGGATATTTCTCCTTTTGTTGAATGTTCAAGTCCCTTGGACATCACTAAGGATACAATCATAAAAAATTCTCTTAACAACACTTCACCCTCCCTTCATTTGAATGCACTCCCTTCAAACAATGAAGCATTAGTGGATGAGGAGTGGTCTCTCACATTAAATACCTTGGGGATGGATGTTGAGCTTACTCAAAAGGAAAACAATGTCAAGTCAATCATCATTAATAGACATATTCCTCCTACTAAAGGGATAATGAATAAGTGTACTAATGTTTCTAAAATTATTATGCATGAGGCACCTAATATGCCCCCTCACTTCAAACTGGTGAATATAGTTCAAGGTGATCCAACATCACCTCGACCCCTAGTTTACATTCCCAATCTTGCAAAACAAATTACCCAAAGGAATCAAGGTGTTTAAAATGTGTTGTAGCATCACACGATGGCTCGCACATATAACACTAGTAATAAAAGTAAGCATGCACTGAGTGTACCCGTTTCCCCTCCACCTTCTCAACCTATACTACCCCAAGCACATCATCTTCCTCTGCATATTGGTAAAGAATATGATCTTTCCAATCAGCTCCGCACTACTCCAACTAAGATCTCTCTATGGGATTTAATACAAACATCACCTACATACCACAAAATACTCTATGAGCTATACAAAAGGTAATTGTTCCACCTTTTGATAGACCAAATGATTTAGCATCTCTGCTTAGTTGTATGCATGCAACAACATTGAATATATCATTTCAACAATATGAGTTACCTCCCATAAAAGTTCAAAACTAGAATGAGCCTCTTATGATATTCGTCATGATTCGTAACATGAGGATTATTGAACACACTAAGATACTGATAGGGGGGTGAATCAATATCTAAACAATCTTCAATTTTAACAACTTCAACTTATCTGGAGTAGATTAAAAGTTAAGCATAACAGTAATAAGATAGGCATGAAAAATCAACATAATGCACATCAACACATAACACCAGATATACATGGAAAACCCAAGAAGGTAAAAACCATAGTGAGGATTAACTCACAATATATGAAGCTCAAATAATAACTTTATTTTAGGGATACAACCCAAGGAAGATACTACTCCCTAAAAACTTTGATTTAGGGTCACTCCCAAGTAATCTACCACTCCCTGAATACTTTATTTTAGGGTCACTCCCAAGGAAGCTACTACTCCCTAAATTGAGAACACACTTATAACATATTACAGCATGATAGTCCTACTATTTGAAAACTGACATCAAAACTCACACCTTTGATGATTGCAATTTTGCCTCTTCATAGTTTCTTCTAATGATTTGATCAGTTAGGCACACTCTACACTTGATTACTATCACAAATATGTCTTCAAGATGAATTAGGACAACATCTAGAACTTTTTCTCTTTTTTCTTCACTTGCACATAATAATGCATTCAGTTTGCTCCGTATCTTGCTTGTGAGCCTTATCAATCACTTTACAATCACACCTCTCCTAACTCACATTGATTTACAATTTATAAATGATATTATATTTATTACATTGTTTGTTGGCCAAATACAACATGAAAATTACATTTACAAGTCAGCTAGACACCACACAACATGAAATGTGTAGATGGCAAGTCCTAAACAAGACTACACACTACACCAATAGAAGACCCATGCCTTGCAAACACCAATATTTACTTAATTAGGTCCAAAAAAACCTTCACAATATCAACCACAAAGGAATTACATCCACAAACTCCACTCATTTGAAAATAGGACAACTTTAATAAAAAACACATGAACCTTGAAGTATAATGGCCACAACAACTTGAAAACCTTGTGTGGTACTAGAAACAAGAAAGATCTTCATTAAACTCTTCTAGATGAGTCTACAAGATTCATACAACATCTCCAAACACTCCTTTACCTCTGCACATCAAATATTTTGTGCCACACATTTTTAATCATGAAGTCTGAGAACAACCTATCATCCAAAAAATAGTGCAACATACTATCATTGAGAAACTAAGCTTGTAGACCACCAAGAGCCTTGAAACTACAAGGAAGCATGTAATGCACATCTATCAACATGTCCACAAAATTGCAAAAGCAACCATTCACTTCTAGAGGAATGTAGAGCATTCCAACAGGTCTTCAACACCAGCTCACACTATCAAAACACATGTCAGTACTCTATCATGCATAACATTCATAGTGGAAGGACAAATGATTTGAAACTTTGAAATTATCACCTTCACTACACCGTGAACATAGTTCCAGAACTGCATATCCATTTATACAAATGTGGAGGAATGTAGATCATTCCATTGTCCTACTCAGAACATCTTCATAAAAACAATACTATCTTCAGTCTGTCAACAACAAAACACTAGATTCTAGTAATCTAATCATCATGAAACTTCGAACACACATGATTCATGCCATCAATAACATCAAAAAAAGATCTGATCATTTAAGTTCTAATTCCTATAGTAATATGTCTTCATACTTAACTCTGTACTGATCAAGGCATGACATCCAATCATGAACTATATCTTCTCTCTTCTCTTGTTGGATGGGACATGACATCCAAACATGAACTCCATCACACTTCATTGATAGTGTTGACATCAATGATAGCCTAGTGATAGTGTTGACATCAATGATAAACCTAGGAGCCATATGTGTAACAATCTCCCCCTTTGGCATTGATGGCAACACATACCTGCACATTTCTCCGCCTTTGACATCAAGGACAAAGGGCATCCACTACCTACTCATTAATGACCATATTCCTACACATTCTTTCTTAGATCATGGCTTCTTCTTGCAGCAACTAGACTCCCCCTACCGTCAACAACCACTACTTGCTCCCCCTAAGAGATAGCCACCAACTGTCCAAGAATAAGATAACATGAACTCCCCCTAGACAGATGCACCATTATGCATCTAGCAAGAGGAAGGAGGGGCAATTACTCCTAACTTTTGTCAGAGATCCTCAAAAGTGTCCTTTATAAGAGCCTGTGTGAAAATATCTTGAACCATCTAATCCTTTGTTGGAACAAATTTCAACTTCACTCCCTTATATGCAACCTTCTCTCTGAAAAAGTGATACCTGATTTCTATATGCTTGGTTCTAGAATACATCACTATATTCTTGGAAATATTGATAGCACTTATTTTGTCACATAAGATAGGAATAGGCTCATCATACAATACCTTGATATCCTTCAATGTTTGCTTCATCCACAACACATGTGTGCAATAGGATGCTACTGCAATGTACTCTACCTCTACAGTAGATAAGGACACTAAATCATGCTTCTTACTCTACCATGAAACCAATATGCTTCCTAAAAAGAAATATGTTGCAAGTATGTGCTATCAATGTTGTCATTGATGTCAACAAGCTTGTGTTGTCATTGGTGTCAATTATGTCAACTGGTTGAGCAGAGATGAGGTTGTTGTAGTGGTATGATTTGTTTGGTTAAGATACTTTGTTGATGATGATTTGGTTATTTTGTAGAGGTGATGAAGATGTTGAGAATATGTTTCTATTAGTTGTTTCCAAGTGCTTTTGAGAAAATTTGATTAATAAAGGAAACAATGTGGTGAAGTGGCATTTTGTCTTATAGTGTAGTGTTATGGTTTTGCTTTGCATTTCCTCTATGTTGAAGATCTATCTTTGTGGTGTGGATATGTTGTTTAGAGATGCCCGTAGATGTTATATTCCAAATTTGGTGCTCCAGTTCATTGTGTAGAGGAAGTTGTGTTCACCAGTGTGTGGACGGTGTTTCCAAGTCTTGTAGAGGTGTCTAGGAGAAATTATTTTGCTCCGCATTTCTCCACAAAATTTTTTTGGCCTTGCAATTTTGGAAGTGTTCTTATAAGGTTCATATATTTCTTGTGTTGAATTTGTTCATGGTTTGGTGCTTAGGAAGTTGATTTCTAAAGATATAGTGTATGATAGAGATAGTTAAGTATACTAGACAAACATGATACGATGTTATGGCAGGTGAGAGTTTTTGTGGAGGAATTTTCTAGATTTCAAGATGTTTTTGGATGCTTGTGGAATATTTTAGATTGTGTTGAAGCCTTGCATGTGGTCCAGAAGTCATCTTTGGGTTTGAGGAAGTGTGTACTTTAAAGTTTATCATGTTAACATAGGTTTGGCTGACCTTGGGTGTTTACACTAATTATGGAGCTGATTTGATGATTATAGTAGCGTGGAGTGACGTGCTTGGATAAATTTAGGTCTGAGCTAAGGTGTGTTGTGGTTTTCCTTCATTCCTTTTCACCATTTTTTTTTTTTTAAAAAAATGCGCCTGGTAAACTTTTTAACATGACCAGCGACGCTGGTGCGACACGCCCTCCGGCTCCACGCGGATGCTTTTGCCCGGAGCAATGAACCGGTGAGGCCACAACATGGGGGACCTCATCCCCTAGAAAGAACACTTCAAACCCGCAAGCTCGTTGGCCCAGCGAAGGCATAAAGCCTTGCGAGCTTGTTGGCCCAGCAGGGATTTGAACTCTGGTGGCCGCCACTACAACTGAGCGACTTAACCACCGAACCACGCCGTCAACGGCCCTTTTCACCATGTTTGAATCTGCTAGGTTGAGATGATTTGCTGACCTTGGAAAATGCTCTTAAGGTTGAAGATAGTATAAATAAGTGTCAAAGGATTGTGATCAAGTGTGTGTGTGATGGATATGATGTGAATAACAAAGCAGTTGGATGTGTGGTGTAGTACACGATTTCATGTGTTAGACTACTATATGAAGTGAGAAAAAGGTGTCTACTATTCTTCAATGATGTTGTGGAGATGATGTTGATGTTGTGGTGAATATTGAGCTTCATTGGAATTGTATTCCATGCATATGTTAGATGCAATTATAAAAGTTCAACTCTGGTAGTGAACCATCTCTTCTATCTCTTTCTTTCTAGGTAGTAAGCATTTCTTCTGAGCAATGATCCCTCTAGACGGTGAGCCTTTTGTAACTCAAAGTTTATACTACTTTATATTGTGATCTAATCCTCACTGTGGTTTTTCCCTTCTTGGGTTTTCCACATAAAATCTGGTGTTCTCTTGTGTATTGTGTTGTGATTCACTTTTTTATTTGCTTTTCATGCTCAATCATCATAACAATTTAAACATTAATTGGATTAATGTGGATTTGAATGTGTGTAAGGGTTTTGTAATTTTAAGCTACAACTAAGTCATCCCCCCTTCTCAGTTGTCTTATGCATGCAACAAAACAACCACCACTTGTACTTCTTATATCATCAACATAACCAGCCCAATCAATATCAATGTAAGCATTCAAATTAAAGTCATTACCTCTTGGATACCAAAGTCCATAATCCAGAGTTCCTTTCAAGTATCTAAATATCCTTTTTACTACATTCTCATGTGTTTTCTTGGGATTGGCTTGATATCGAGTAACCACACATACTGTGTGTATAATATTAGGTCTAGAAATAGTCAACAATAGTCCTCTAATCATAGATCTGTAGATAGTCTGATCCACCTCTAGAGACTCATCATCTTTTCTCAAGTGAAATCCAGTGACTATTGGAGTACTCACTAGTTTTAAATCCTCCATACCAAATTTCTTCAACAACTCTTTGGCATACTTAGCTTGAGAAATAAAGATACCACCATCTAGATAAGTAATTTGAAGTCCAAGGAAGAAAGACATTTCACCAATCATAGACATCTCAAACTCTTTTTGCATCTCCTCTACAAATCTCTTACACATATCATCATTGCCACCAAATATGATGTCATCAACATATACTACAACTATCAATATCATGTCTCCTTCTTCCTTGATGTAAAGATTTCTATTTGTAGTACCTTTCTTGAAGCCCTGTTGAAGTAAGTACTTATCCAACCTAGTATACCAAGCTCTAGGTGCTTTCTTGAGACCATGCAGAGCCTTCTTGATTTTGTACACCATGTCTAGATCTTCTGATTGTTGATAACTGAGAGGGGGGGGGTGAATCAGTTATCTTAATTGTTTCAACTTTCTGATCTTCTTTAACAATAAATGTAGCATCAACTTATATATGCAAACATAACCATGAAACAAAAATAACACCAATACACATGACACAATGATTTGACGTGGAAAACCCTGTTAGGGGAAAAACCACAGGGTGATTAACCCAAGATTGTATTCTCTGTTAAAAGAATAGGATGATACAAAATGGCACTTGCCAATTAGGGCTCACTGCCTACAAGAGATTCACTATCTACAAGATATAAATGAAGTAACAAGATACTTGAATTGATGAAAAGCATCCACACATGCTAAGGTTTAGTTCCGGTTAGGCTCCATACACTGATCTACTGCACTTCATTCTACCTCTTCTTTGGTGCTGCTATCCTGTCACATTCCAGACCTATCTTACTGCCTTCACACTATTCTTTTGCTTTTCTTCACACAACACAACACAACCACACACCTTCACATCCAAATCCATTTGGTATATATATTCGCACCAATGATTTTGACATCTTTCTAGTCGGCATCTGGAATAGTCAATATTTTCCTAAACTCTGATCTGTTAGCTGAATCCTTGCTTACCAAGTGATGCGTATCAAGGAGATGCTTATAGAAGTCATCAATCATGTCAGCCAATCATGAATGATACCTCAAGAAACTTGATCATCATCAATATCTCATCCAGATTAAAGTCTGATGCTCTGCCGGTCAGTTCTTCCTCTGTCTACTCTGCCAAACAGGGACCCAATGCTTAGGTGCTCATATCTCTTCAATCTTTCTTCACTAGAGGCTCAATCCTTGGAATCTATCATTCAAGGTACTCCTTTGGACTTCCCCAAATTTGTACTTGACTAAGATACTTCCTCTGAGAGATCTAGACCTAACCGTCAGACCTTGCCACATGCTTTGTTCTTGCTTACTGGACCACAACACTCTTCAAACTGACTTCTGGTATAGGTACACCATGTCCTGTAGATGGGTGGGATGAACTTTGTTGCCATCAATGATAACACTCATGAAGCTATACTGTGTCTCTTGCCAACAATCTCCCCCTTTGGCATTGATGGCAACACTTAGTGAAAAATGACTAAGTGTCACACTACACACTGCACTCCCCCTTGGCTGATACTCTGTTCTAATGTACATTTTACCAGAGCTCCCCCTTAGCTAGATTCCTCATTTTTCACTACTCCTCACTCCCCCTTTGACATCAATGGCCAAGGGTAGGATCCACACACCAAAATTTTCAAAAATCCAACTATACTTAGCTGCATAAGTATATATACAAGTACTTACATATACTTAAGTATATCTACAAAAGTATTCTTCAACTATACAACTTCTGTCACCCAACTCTACCTCATCCTATCCAAAATTGAGATGTGAGCACTCAACAAGAATGCAAAAGATTCTTCCTTGTTGAGATCTGTCAGATTACTGGTCTAGGCTGTGGCCTGGGCATTAGTTAGGGCTTCATGCATGGCCTCTAACTTAGGGATAATGATCCCTCTAAGTTCGCTCAACCTGTTTATTCTATTTTTCTTCTCCTTCTCAAGCTTCTTTATTTCATCTATGACTGCAATAGTGTTACACTCTTGATTTACTATGGAGGAGGAGAGAGGATCAAAACTTTGAGACAAACTTAGCAATTTATCCTCTTGCTCTTTTACTTCTCAATATCTTTGGTCACTTTAGGCCAGGATAAACAAAATTTGTATATATCTCTGCCATCTTTGAGAGCATTTTCTAAGCTCTTTATCCCAATATCCATAACTCTCCTATCATTTGAAATTAGACCCTATATTTCAGAGAATCTCTTATCCAAAAACTCCTTCCAGACCTTTTCTTTAGCTGACTTCTCTAGGGAATCAAAATGTGTATGAACAAAATTTATAAGGGACTTTAGATTACCGAATGTGGAGGCTGAGGGATCCTTTTGGAAGGATGGCATGATTTTCTCCAATACTCTGGATGCATTTTCTATGAGCTCATAGTCTTCCATGTGAGACTTGATTAGTTTTCTTTTGCCTTTGCTTGAGTGAAGGATGCTAGTTTCATGGTTTGAACCCGGAAGAGGGAATCAAAATGGAATGGATCTTGAAGCAATTCCAGTTCATCAAACTCCATCATCTCTTTGGTCAAGAAATCTTTGACCGCTTCTGCTGTGTCTCTTACCGAAGACATAGTTTTCTCCCCTTCTGTAGCCTTACCACTATCATCTGTGGCCTTTTTTGTTGGAGTTTTCTCCCCTTTTGTAGCCTTGCTACTATCCTCTTCTTTTTCTTTCTCCTCTACTTCTTGACTGATCTTCTCTTCTACTCTTTCTTCTCCTTTAGATCCAGAGTCTACAGGGGAAACCGAATGAGAGATATTTACCTCTTCTTGGACTTCCTTTTTCGGAATAAAAGAATCCAGGTTCTTGGTTTTCTCTTCACTTGTCTCCTTTACCTCTTCTGCAATGATTAGCTTTATGACCAAAGTTATTGCAATTGTGGCAATATCCATTGAAAGATGGATATCTTTGAGCATTTGGTTGTCTTACCGGAGGTCTTCTAGGTCTGTTCCTTGGATTTTTTGATCTAGAGTTCTTCTGACCAGATCCAGAGCTTTCATCTTTTTCATACCCCAAGCCTTGTTTGTCATCTACCCTCTTCTAGCTTTAAAGAACTTCAAGTTGAGCAGAGCTTATTTTGAATTTCTCTTTGTATTCATTTGTTTTTTGAAGATCCCTTTTAAGAGTGTCAATCTAATTCTCAAGTTGATCTTCATTATCTCTTGCTTCTTGAAGGTTAGATTCCAGATGTCTGATTATTCTATCCATTTTATGGCAGTCTTCTGATTTCTCCTTGAGAGATTGTCTTAGTTGATCTTTAGTTTTTCTTTTCTCTTCAATTTCTTGGGTGAATTTCATAACTCCTGATTCCATTTCATGTCTTACCATAATGATCTCTTTTAACAACTTTTCACATAGCTTGGTTTTCTCCTTCAGGTCTTCATTTGTATTATTAGCTTCACCTTGACTTGCCAATTGCTGAAGTAGATCCTTTCTCTTTTTCATAAAGATACTTAGTTTCTCTTTTAGTTCATTTATGAAATCATCAGCTTGTTTGAGTCTTTCCTTCAATTCATTGACTTCGGAGTTAGATTTCTCAAGATCATCTAGGGAAAATTGAAGTTGTTCCCTCATACCATACATATCCATTGAGATTCCTAGATCTTCCTCAAGCTGTAAGGCTCTGTTTGGAGGAACTTAGCTTTGATACCAATTGTTGATAACTGAGAGGGGGGGTGAATTAGTTATCTTAATTGTTTCAACTTTCTGATCTTCTTTAACAATAAATGCAGCATCAACTTATATATGCAAACATAACCATGAAACAAAAATAACACCAATACACATGACACAATTATTTTACATGGAAAACCCTATTAGGGGAAAAACCATGGGGTGATTAACCTAAGATTGTATTCTCTGTTAAAAGAATATGATGATACAAAATGGCACTTGCCAATTAGGGCTCACTACTCAAGCACACTGCTCTCAAGAGGCTCACTGCCTACAAGAGACTCACTATCTACAAGATATAAATGAAGTAATAAGATACTTGAACTGATGAAAAGAATCCACACATGCTGAGGTTTAGTTCCAGTTAGGCTCCATACATTGATCTGCTACACTTCATTCTACCTCTTCTTTGGTGCTGTTGTCCTATCACATTCCAGGCCTGTCTTACTGCCTTTATACTATTCTTCTACTTTTCTTTGCACAACACAACACAACCACACACCTTCACATCCAAATCCATCTGGTATATATATCCGTACCAATGATTTTGACATCTTTCTAGTCGGCATCCGGAATAGTCAATATTTTCCTAAACTCTGATCTGTCAGCTGAATCCTTGCTTACCAAGTGATGCATATCAAGGAGATGCTTATAGAAGTCATCAATCATGTCAGCCAATCATGAATGATACCTCAAGAAACTTGATCATCATCAATATCTCATCCGGATTAAAGTCTGATGCTCTGTCGGTCAGTTCCTCCCTTGTCTACTCTGCCAAATAGGGACCCAATGCTTAGGTGCTCATATCTCTTCAATCTTTCTTCACCAGAGGCTCAATCCTTGGAATCTATCAGTCAAGGTACTCCTCTAAACTTCCCCAAATCTGCACTTTACTGAGATACTTCCTTTGAGAGATCCAGACTTGACTATCGGACCTGGTCACATGCTCTGTTATTGCTTACCGGACCACAACACTCTTCAAACTAACTTCCGGTATAGACACACCATGTCCTATGGATGGGTGGGATGAACTTTGTTCCCATCAATGACAACACTCATGAAGCTATACTATGTCTCTTGCCAACACTGATATCTAGAAACCATTTAGTTGTCTAATGTAGACTTCTTCTTCTAGATCACCATTCAGAAATGCTAACTTAACATCCATCTAATATACCTTGAAGTTATTATAAGTAGCAAGAGTAAGGAACATCCTGATTGCCTCCATCCTAGTTACCAGAGAAAAATTCTCCTCAAAATCAATAACTTCAACTTGTGTGTATCCTTTGAATACCAATCTTGCTTTGTTCCTTACAACTTCAACTTCTGCATTCAAGTTTTTTTGGAACATCCACTTTGTTCCTATAACATTCTTATTTGTTGGTTTGGGAGCCAATTTGCATGTCTAATTCTTCTCAATATGATCCAATTCTTCTTCCATGGCCCTCATCCATCCTGTAGGAGTACAATCAACACTGAGAGGGGGGGTGAATCAGTGTTGTGTGAATTTTCAAATCTTTTTACAAACTTTAACTTTCAGAGTACAAGGAGAGAAAGATACCATTGATTTGTCAAATACATATGCACATGACTGTGAATACAAAAAGAGAACAAAACTTCATAAGTAAATCATACACACAGAGAAGATTATGACACAAGATTTGCATGAGTGGAAAACCCTCCAGGGGTAGAAAAACCACTCCTAAACTACCTCACTGGCTTAAACAAAAACCTCACTAGTTACAATGTTTAGAAGCACCAACCCCTAATACAGAACAAATTGCAAAGTGTGCAAGAAGTGATTGCCACTCAATCTGATTTGCACCATTATATAACTTGTCTTCTCTTTTGTATATCTCTGTTTAATTACACTTAATCTGATCTGCATATTAATCTCATGATCTCTGATTATTTCTGCATAAGAATTCACTTGATGCAATTAATTGTATATTGTCTTTCTGATGATCTTATCAATCTCTGTATCTTGTCAATCTCTGTATCTATATTTCTCCATATCTGTAATTGATCCCGTCAGTGTCATACAAATTGTCTTGAAATTTTCATTTGAATTCACATCCATTTCAACTAGATTATCTTATCATTGATCTGCACTCTCACACACAAACCAATATACCTGAAACTTCATTATATTAAAATTTAATGACCTTTCACATTCTCTCTTCTGCAACATTGTCTACATAAAAACATCATGTATTTCTTCACTGCATCTATGAAGAATCTAAAAAGAAAAATAAAATCAATTTTTCTTTAATCTCATAACCATTCATTTTCTTCTTCTCCATCGTGCAAGAAAAAATAAAATCAATATTTCTCTACATAAGTCTTTTCATATTCCTTCAAAAATCATTCTCCTTCTCTGCAAAAACACATTCCCAAACTCTTGATCTTCTCTGTAAATAAAATCTCTTGGATCTTCTTCATATTCTCTCTTCTTCATATTAGTCTTCAAAAACTTCTTCAAATTCAATCTATAAAAAATAACTCTTCAATTTCCTTAACAAAAATCTGTTCTCTAACTTCCATGTAGATAAGAAAGTAACAAATATCCTCACAAAAATCTCTTTCAAAACATGATCTCTATCTGCATAAAAAATCTTTCCACATTCCAATTTTATTTTCTCTGAAATTTCCTCATCAGATCATTTACCAAGATCTCACACAAAAACAATATCTTCAAAAAACATCTTCAAGCTATATAAAAATGGCTCCCATTAAAAATGATGTCTTCAGCTGTTCATATTCCCTGTATTGAAGACTCCTTTTCAAAAAAGAAAAAACAACTATATGAACTTTCTCTTTTATTACATATTTAAATCCTTAAAAGGAATTTCCTTCTTTAAAGCTATTTAATTCCTTGAAAAGCCCGTAAGAGAAAGCTTAAAATTAGAAAAGAAAAAAATCTTTCTAAGATCTCCTTAAAAGATGCCCAAAATCTGCCTTAAAAATAGCCTTGAGAATATCTCATACTTTTAATGTCATAAAAAATGACATAAAGCCACCGAATTAGGAGATAAAGGAGTTTTGATGCTTCTGTTTTTTTTTTTTTATAAAATTTGATGCCTTTTTGAAGACTTATAAAATAGAATATGAATTTTATTTTTAAATTTAAGACTAAAGCCATTTATGGCTTAGTCACGTTCCCATACAAAAAGACTTATTCATTATTTAAAACAAATATCATCTCCTATTTATAATAGGCATCGGGCTCTCCTTAAAATATCATCTCCACTTCATAATTCAATGAAAATCAAACTCCATTAAATAAAGCAAGTGGATGTTTTTTAGGATATTTAATGATTTTATATGACTTAATTTGATGGCTTTCACTTAAGTCATAAACAATGCCTCTTTTTAATATTGACTTTCACCTAAGTCATTTATTTGTTTTAGTACCCATATTCCTGGATATTTTTTAATGCTTACCATTACATATGTAACCCTTAGTTGCAGCAATAAATGTTAGAATGATATTTGTCTTTCCACCATAGGTATCTTTCCAATCATCTGCAATATTGATAGCTTCCAAGTTGTTTTGGGTCTCCACTGAAATTGCCATGAGAAAGATCATGCGTGAACACATGAGTCTAAGGATGAACTTGAATAGCTTGCATAGTCTAATCCATGATAACTCAGTCAACTTATCATCTCAACTTCACAACAAACATATGAAGACTCCTGATCTAATCTCTTCTATGCATCTGTAAGACATCAACCTATGTCTATCATCAACAACTCATCAATATGTTCAACCAACAACACAAACAAGTCTTCAAATCTATTTTCTACTCTCTGCTTTGGTGGACAACCTGTGAACAATATGGCTACATGAAACAACACTTTGTTAAAACAATCTTGTATCATCATAACATAGTGCATCATATCTAAACATGTGACAAAATTAACTCTTGATCAAACATATCCTAATCAAATGAGATATCCTGCCATATCTGCATCATCATAAACCTAACACCTTTTTGACATCAATGACAATTAGTCACCATCAATCTCCCCCTTTGTCATTGATGGAAAAACTACCTGATACAGTTTTCTTTCTCCCCCTTTTTGACATCTAATGACAAAGTCTCAATTAACTCCCCCTGAGAACAACTCCACTAAAAGAAGTTATAGCTTGATCATAAAAATTATAATCACATTGTATTATGAGCATTTTGAAGACATAAACTCTTGTTAACCTTTGAACAAGTAATGATTTATGATGATAACAATCTTGATGCCAACATATGACAAACCTTGTTGAACATTATCATCTGCTATTGATGATTCAAGACATACCTTTAACTTCCTCTGATGAAATACAAGATATCACCATCAATGTCATAGCTTGAAAGACTCCTTCTGAAACATATTAGTGAGAAAGATCATCAATGAACACATGTGCAAAATTTATCACCTTCTTTTGACACTATCTCTAAACCACTAGAAAGCTCCATAACTCAACAAAGTAATAGAAATGATCATCAAATTGACTCCTTTGATATGAACTTGAATTTCATGCAAAGACTGCACTTTTCATAAATAAAAATCAGCATGGAGAATATATATCACAAAGAGATGTCCTTGCCAAAAGCTTCCAACATGAACTATCATCCTGTACCCAATCTATTCTTGCACACCTTTTCTAACATGAAAAAGAATGAAGACCATCTGAATAAATGAAGACTATCCTGTTGTTCCTGTATATCGAAAAAAATTGGATTTACAAGTGGAAATGATCAAACAATTGAAATGCATAACCTAAACCCAAATCATTCAATACCTTGAAGATGCAAGATGAGCTTGATTGATTGATCTCTTTGTTGTGTTGATTGCTTGATTTCGCAGCATAACATTGATAGGGAGACAGATGATGGATGATTGGTGGTTGATAGATGCAAGCTAGGTAGATGAAAGAGGATAGATAATGGCTTGAGATGAAAATTCAGCAGAGTGAGGTTGCATGAAGAAGAATCATTAATCCTCCTCTAATGGATCAAGAGAGGCTTGTTTTATAGGAGAGGCTTGGTTCAAATGGATGGCTAGGATCAATTAGGGCTTTAGATGAAATGAATGGATAGGATTAAGTTAGGTTTCCTTGCACATTAAGAAATTGTAGTCGATTGACATGTGGCAAGGGAAGATAAGGCTTAAGTGTGCTTGTGTAGATAAATACTAAAATTAGGTCCCAATAGTTGTGCATGTGAAAGATAAAAGTTGTAACACATGATTGACTAGACAAGTGTTGGAATGTGATGAAAGATGAGGACTTAATTCAAATAAAATATTTGAATTAGTTGGGATATGAGTTGGATATTAATTAAATAAATAAAATTTAATTAATTAATTGAGAAGTTGAATAGGATGAGATAAGATATGATGTGGAAATTAATTAAATAAATAAAATTTATTTAATAAATTGGGTAGATGAATAAGATGGGATTATCCATGTGAAATTAATTAAATAAATAAAATTTATTTAATTAATTGGCTAAGTAGGATGAGGATGGGATTGAATGGGATTTTAATTAAATAAATAAAATTTATTTAATTAATTGGCTAATGGATTAGGGAAATTAGGACAAAATGTTACATGATGTCTAATGATAATGTTTTTGAAAAGGTGTTGCTAGACATGGACAAAGTTGGGACAAATTTGGGTGTCTACATTTTGCCCCTCTTTGAGATGATGTTTGAGATGATAAGATTTATGTCAAGTAACATCATTTCAAAGAAGCTAAGGTATGGATAATTGATAGGGATAATGATGATGGAAAGATATGATGATGATGCCCCCTCGAGAGGATAAGCGGGTTGGACAAACACAGGTAGGCTCTCGAAAGAAATGGATTGGCTAAGAAAGAAAGATAAATGATAAGGTATGAATAAAAGAAATGAATGATGTGTTATGCTGCAATGAAAGTGAGCAACCATGATGTTTGATATAGCACTAGACGTTATGCACCAAGGTATAAGGACCAAGGTGATGATGTGTCTTGTGCCCCAGCATAATACAACCTTGTCTAACGCATGAGGAAGTAAACTTAGAGCATTAAAGTCTGAATGCACAAAAGGTATAATATGACCTTAGATGCAAAGGATAGTGCAAAAAGCTATTCCAACATACACAAGATATGAATATTAGCTGGAAATGATAAGGATTTGATACAAATGCAGGATAAAATGATAACACACACAAGCAAGAAAGCAAGCATGCACAAATGATACAAAAGCAAACAAGGTATTGCCCCTGTCAAGCTGTAAACCAATGATTAATTGCTGATTGTTTTGTTGATGATAGTTGAGAGTGTTGTCATTACAGGGAAAGCTATATCCCTAGATCAACACAAGGTTGTTTGCTGAGTTGGTTGGCTAATTGGTTGATTGATTTGGCTTACAACAAGGCTAGGATCAAGATCATGGATTGCGTTTGGATAATTTGGATTGATTGATTAACTTGATTGGTATGGATTAAGGATGACTTGCATTTGGATCATTGCTTTGATTCTTTAGATTGATTAGATTTGATGAATTGATTTGATGGTTGGATTGATGTGCTATGATTTTGGTGATGATGGATTGATTGAATGTAGATTGATTGGAAGAAGTTGTTTATTGATGATGTAGAAGATAGATGATATAAGAAATGATGAGAGGAGAAAAAGAAAAATTGTTTGTGCCTGAATCTAGGCACTTCCTTCATACTCCAGACTGCCTACATACCCTGTATCCACGGGATCAAGGCACTTAATGATGGAAATCAGATGTAGTTATGATCTTTTATTGATGATAATGAGGATTTGATTTTGATTGAATGTTAAAGTGGATTGTTTTGGATTGATGATGATTGGTTTTATTGCTTGGATTTTTCATTGGATATTAATTTTTTTATGTTTTTGGAATATTTTGATTTTTTTTTCTTTATGTTTTTTGAAATGTTTTGGAAAATGCCCATGGATTTACAATTTGGGTAGCCTTTGTGCTTGATACAAATGACAAGGGAAAACCAAGTCTAGGTGCAAGGGATGGATAAAAGGATGGGCTCATAGTAAATGGGATGGTAAGATCATGATAGATGGATAGATAAGAGGATAGGTTGTATAAGTGATGGATGCATGCCTCATGATAAATAGATAGGTAGGCTATAGTGGAAAGCTTATGATAAACAGATGGGGATAAGCTATAAGATGGAAAGCTCATGATAAGGATACGCCATATTGGATGGATCATAAGGGAGCTAGGATGTGATCTTCAAAGGCTATGTTGCATAAGAAGAATAACTTGCCCCATTCTAGGTGGTAATGCTTAGGATTTTTACATGATAAAATTCATGACCAAGGGATGACATGATTGGATTTTACATGACGCTTATGATGATAGGAGGACATGATGGATTGATTTGAATGGAACGGATGAATGGTCAATGGATAGGACTTGGTTTGGAAAGAAGGTATGTCAAGAAATATCCAAACATGTTTCAACAGTTTTCCCCTATGTCTTCATCAAGATCAAAAGGAGGAGGATGGATAAATGGGTTCAATAGGATAGGCATATTTATGTAATGGATAAGGATGGCAGGATGGTATGGTAATAGTTTGGAAATGGATAGGTTCGATGAGACAATGTGCCCCCAAGTGTAAGTGACATAGAAGATCAACCTACACATGACACCTGTTTGCCAGGTTTTCATCATGGTACTTATCCAAGGCGCCTGTTTACCAGGTTTTCACCATTGGATGAAGGGATTTCTCTTTACTTTTTTGAATTTTTTTTTTCTTTTTTTCTTTTTTTTTTACTTTTAGATGGGTTGACAATTACATATGGCACCTGTTTGCTAGGTTTTCACCATGGTAATGGATAGGAGGGACTCAAGTGTCTAGTTCGATGGATGTTGGTAGTCCCGTTAGAGATGGATGTCATCGCATGGACCATGTCAAGTGTGCTCATAGATGTTGATAAGGGATTGCATGGATGGGAAATGGATTAGGTAGATAATGGATTATAATGCAGAATTATGGTAGGGTAGGCTAGTGGCTTATGCAAGGATGGATGGATAAAAGGCTTATGCAAAAGCATGGACCATAGGAAGGTGATGGGGAAGATTTGTAGGATAATGGATGAAGGATGGGGAGATGGAGGCATGTGGGGGTGCTGCAGGGTGGAAGGGAACCATGACCAATGGTTGCACACATTGTGATAAACATTGAAGCTTTTGATGGGATGGCGGTGTAGGAAGCAATGGAGATGTTTTCTTAGGAGATGGTTGGAGTGATTTAGGAACCCACATAGATTTAGTATTTTTAGTGCTTTTTCTTTGCTTGTGGGATTGTTGAAGAGAATGGAATTTTTGGATGGAAGTAGGCTTTTGGATGGAGATAGGTGATTGGGATTCTTGAGAGGTGGATAAGGATGCCTCATTCGCTTTGCTAGCTGTTTTCTTAGGAACCCACACCATTTTACCTTTGGGCTTTGCATTTGGAGGTAAGGATTTGGGTAGCTTTTTGGATTTCTTTGCTTTGGTTCTTTGCATTGATTTTTCATGTTTGTGCCCTAAGGCATGAGAGTCCTTAGGATTTTTAGTTGGATTTTTAGCTTTATAGGTAAAGGCATCAAAATTTTTGCTTCTGAATCCCACGGGGTGGGTGGAGTGGATGGAATGATTGGAAGCTTTATGCTTAAATGATGTGTGCTTTTGTTGGCCAGGATTATGGATGTAAGGATACTTATGAATGATAGGTATGTTAGGTGTTGGAAGCAATGGTGGCAAGGTGGATGGAGGAATATTTGGAGTTGGTAAAAGTGGAGGCAAAGTGGATGGTGGAAGGTGTATGGTCACATGCTTTTGACATTTATAGGATGATGGAGGTAGAATGGCAACATATGTTTTGGGTAGATGATGGGGGATGTGATGGAAAGTGGTAGATTTAGGACGCATGAAGGGATTACCAACATCTTGGCCTTGTTTACCTTGGGGTGTGTATCCAAGGCCATATGAGCATGGATGAACTTTGACATGGTTTGGCTCCAAAATACCTTGTTCATAAAGGCTTAGACCTTTGCCTTTGTAGTTCATGTTTTGGAGTATGCGATGGACAATGGGACTAGGTGTGATTTAAACATTAGACTTGAGCTCTTTATTGGATGGAGAAGGTGAAGTGGATAAAGGTCGTTGCTGTCTGAAGGAAGAACATTCATGGATGAATGTGGATAAACTACTAGGACATGATAGTAGACTTGAAGTGGAATCGATGGTGGATGTGGAAGGAGGATCATTAGGATCTTGATTAGCATTATATTCACTAAGATCCAAGTTATTTGTTTGATCTTTTATGCTTACTTGGGGGACAAGTGTCTCATCATGACAAGTGGATGTTTGCTCATTATGGATAGGGCTAGATGGCGGATGACTAGGAGCAATGTGGATATCTTGCTCATGGATAGATATAGGATAATGGATAGGATCAAGGTGCTCATGGATAGCTTCTTCATAGGTATCATCTTGATCATAAAGAAGGTAAATGTTATGGATGGGTTGCATGAAAGTGTTTTGATCTTGAGTTGGACCAGGGCTTAATGTTTCCACATGCTTAGGATTAAACCTTTGACATGCCTCTTGCGTTACGTGAATGGAAGTCGAAGGCTCTTGGATAGGCTCTTAGTAAACAACATGAGAACATGATGACTCTTGACTTGGATTAATGATAGAAGGTTCACAAATAGGCTTGATGGCTTGTAGGTCACATGATGGGCTTGAAGGGCTAAGAATGTTAATTGAGGACTCTTGGATAGGCTCAAGGATAGGTGGACCACATGATGGGATTATAGGATTGGGCATGACCTTTGGAAGTTCTTTGGTAGGCTCATGAATGGGTGTTTGACATGGAGGTAGTTTATTCCTAGCTAGTAGCCAATGGATCACATCCTTTGCAAGGGTATGAGTGGATGGAAAATATAATGGATGAGCAATAATAGTGGATGATGTTGTAGGCTTATGATTAGGACTTTGATTGGATGAAAGGATAATGGAGTTTGCTAGGCTAAGATTTGGATTGGATGGGGGTGATACATGGGATTGGGATGATGTGGCATGATTTCCTAGTGTAGGTGGGTACACCTTGTAAACAATTGGGACAAATATTGGGCATTTATTTGTATTATGGCCTTTGGTCCTATGGTATGCACAATAATCATGTTCATCATATGGACTTTCGTCACATGGTTTGACTTCAGGAAGTTCAATGAGTTTTGCTTCAAGCATTCTTTGTAAAACTATCTCGGCTGCATACTTTGGTGAAGGATTAGAATGACATGGTGATGAAAGTAATGGAGGGCTTGGTGATTTGGAAGATTGATGGACCAATGGACTAGGGGTAGGATCACATGGTGGTGTTGGGATAGGACTTGTTGGCTCATGTGTTGGCATGGGATTGGATGGTGGGGGCCACTCTAGATTGGTATCTCCCTTGTCAAAGGTAATTAAGTCTTGCATAGGATAACTTGGACTCATTTGATTTATGTACAAGGGGCCACTTGGATTTGGATATGATTCTTGTTGGAAAGGTGGACTTAGGTCTATCAATGCTGCTTGGTGGTCTGGTTGAAAAGGTGTACTTGGACTTGCTTGATTTATGTACAAAGGGCTATTTGGATTTGCATGTTGTTCTTGTGAGGACACTTGGTTGCCTTGTGGATGGGCTTGATAGTGCATTAGAATGGTGGCATTAGGGATTGGATAAGCTTGAGGTGGATGTTCATAGGTTGATATGGCATTGACTTGGTGGATAGGTGGATTAGGTTGATATGAAGTTGAAGATGATGACATGTAATGTAAGGTTGATGTGGAGTTTGTTGAGGTTGGGATGGTGTTTGGATTTGTTGTTGTGATATGATTTATTGTTGTTGGAATTGTTGAATGAGTTGTTGTGATGATGATGGAGGGGTTGCATAGGATAATGATTGTTGTGATATGGATTGATATCGATAAGGGTTGTGATAGGTTGATAAAGGGTTGATATGACATGTGGATGAATTTGGTTGATATAAAGTGGGACAAGTTGATGCAGAATTGATTTGATGTGTGGATGGATTAGATTGGTATGAAGTGGGATAAGTTGATGTGGAATTGATTTGATGTGTGGATGGATTAGATTGGTATGAAGTGGGATAAGTTGATGTGGAATTGATTTGATGTGTGGATGGATTGGGTTTTGGACTTATCTCATCCTCATCAATAAAGAGATAGCCTCCTCGAAATATAAACTTGGTCTTAGGAGAAGAGGCTCCTTTAATTGTGATCTTGGGCTTTGGTTCGCTTTCATGATTTGGATTAGGAGGATAGCCACCTTTAATTGTGATTGGTTTCTTCTCATGATTTGGATTAGGAAGATAACCACCTTTAATTGTGATTGGTTTCTTCTCATGATTTGGATTAGGAAGAGGGGCTGCTCTAATTGTGACCTTAGGTCTTGGTTTATCTTCATGATTTGCATTAGAATGAGGGGTTCCTTTAATTGTGACCTTGGGATTTGGTTTTATTTCATTGTTTGAATTAGATGGGTAGCCTCCTTGAATTGTGATTATAGGCTTAGGTCTTGTCTCATGATTATAAGGATAACCCCCTTGAATTGTCACCTTAGGCTTGGGATTTGTCTCATGATTAGAGGAATAGCCCCCTTGAATTGTCACCTTAGGCTTGGGATTTGTCTCATGATTAGAGGGATAGCCCCCTTGAATGATTACGACCATCTTGACAAGTGTTGACTAGGACTAGGTTGATGATGATGTGGAGATGATTTGGAATGAGTATAATGTGACTAGGATATGTTCAAAATAAAATTGATTTGGGTATGATTAGGATATGATGTGGAATGACAAAATTGGGTGATATGGATGAAATGTAGGATGAATTGTTTATGTGTTTGGTGGTTATAGATTGATTTGGCAATGTTCAAACAAATGATTATGCATATACACACATGAATCACTCATGCAAGACACATAAGCAAGTTTTTGACTTTGAAAATGAAATGTGATGATTAAGCAAGCACACATGGAAGACACATCAACAAGCCTAATGTCTAGTCAAGTGGATATGGCCAATTAAGTCTTAGGCTAGATTGCACAAGGTTGACTAAGGAATTGAAAGAGAAATCATGCCACACAACCGGGAGAAAAGGGTAACCCACCCTTCACCTTCACTTCCCAAAGGTATAAAGTTCTTTGGGGCTTAGCTAATAGTGACAAGATTTACAACTCCCAATGAGGGTGTCTTTCGATTTAGCCTCGATTGAGGTGGTCCCTTGGAGTGGTGTGTCTCCAAGCAGGCCTCCTAGATAGGGTATACAAAAGCAAACCAAGTGAGTTGTCACTTGATTCACACTCGCACTTGTTAATTGACCCTTTAAAAATGAAATGTTTGGAAGACAATTCAAGCACTTGTTCTTTTTAGATCCAAATCTAAATGTGATGAAAGACACTTGTTCATTTTATCCCAATTTTTTGATGATGTGATGGCAAACAAGTTGTTCGTTTTATGCCCAAAATCTAAGTGTGACGGCAAACAAGTTGTTCATTTTATACCCAAAATCCAAGTGTGACGGCAAACAAGTTGTTTAGAAAAGACGAAAGTTGGGTTGAGTGCACCTGGAAAGTTGTTGTCAAATTTGATAATGAGACACACCCTTCAAGCCACGATTAGGTCCACAAGATAAAGCAAGCAAAAAGTTTCAAATGATAATGTCTTTAACAAGCGAAAACTTGCAACCCACTTGTGAGTAGTTTGATGAAAATCATCTTCGAAAAAATGGTATGGCTGCAAAGAAATGATTAGTGACAATCAAAATAAAAAGATGCCTAGAATGACTATGAAAATGCAAAAAATAAAATAAAAAATTAAACAACTATGTTAAAATTTAATACTAAATTAAAAATTAAATTAAATTCTAATACTAAATTAAAATGAGAATTAAAATCTAAATTAAAATTAATGGCTAAATTTAATACTAAGTTAAAATTAAAATCTAAATGTAAAGGTAATAGTTAAACTAAAAGCTAGATTAAAACTAATATAATAAACTAAAGTTAATAGTTAAATTAAAATCTAAATATAGATTAAAATATAAATATAAGAATAAATTCAATTTAAAAAGAAAACTAAAGTCTAAATTAACATCTAAATCTATTACTAAATTTAAAGTAAATAAAAGCTAAAGTGAAATCTAAAAACTAGGTTAAGAAAAAGGAAACTAAGTTAAAAATTGAAACCCACGTTAAAAAAAAAAACAATCGGCTAAACTAAAATTAAATTAGAAACTAATGAAAAAACTGTGTAAAAACTATGTAAGACCAAATTTAAAGGAATAACTAACGAAAGTAGAATTGGTGGAAGCGACAGGGAGGTTGACAGGGTTTTCAATCAGTTTTATTTGTAAGATGCTGTTTTTTAAAAAATGCTCTGCCTGCTGTTCAAGGGATACACCGATAGGAAGAACGGACAGAAAATTTTTCGGTGTGAAGTTTCTACGGCATGAGGCAAATGCTGATGTCGCCAAATAGTGAAACGATTGCTGGGTGGTTTTACCTTAACTGCCGATGGTATAAGATTGCTGCCTATATTGGATTCTTGCCGGGCTTGAACGTTGTCCGTGAAGATTGGAATGTCGCTAGTGTTTGGAGGTTATGGCTGGTGCGTGCCTTGCTGTGACTATCGCAGGAGATCTGTGAATAACTGCCTTATATTTTTGACGTCTGCTGAAGACTATTTTATAGCCGCTGATCTAGATATGTCCGCGAGTGATTTGAAACTAGATGCCAAGAATATGTGATTTTTGGCGATGTATTTGTTGCTACTGATTTCTTAGACAAGGTGGTCCGCGATGGTGGCGGGGAAATGCAGGAGGCAGCGATGGATCTATCACCAGTGGTGACTATGCAGAGGCATTCGAAGAGGGAAGTGATGGCAGTGTTATCTTAAGTGGACTACAATGTTTCAGAGGTGGCGACGACTGGTTCAATGCAAACTCCAACAGGGCCGAGTGATGGGTAAAAGATAATGGTGGATCTATGGCTATTAAGATTTCACAGTCAAGGTGTTTTGAGAAGAGACCTCGATGGGTGGAGGGCATACATAGCAACATCAAGGATTTGCAGGGTGAGGGCCAAGCAGACAGAAGATCCTGCAACAAATAATATGTAAGCCCAGATAAAAAACCCTTAACCCAGTAACAAGATTAAAGTCTGTAAACCAGAGATCAAACCCTGCAATAGAAATTAATTAGTCTCGATATCTAATGAACACTAAAACAAATGATGCCAATAGAAAACCATGCGTAGGTCGTACGGATCGTACGGTACACCCTGCAAACTAAAAAAAAATTCAAATTTTTTCAAAAATTTCTGTCACAGAAAATAGTCAAATTTATAGTCAAAATTTATTGAATCAGCCTTTTGATCGCAACCGTGAGGTCTGTTTTTGCTCAGGACACAATCTATGCCAGTTTACCCTCAAAATTTGCAAAATTTATCAAAACTAGGGTTAGGAAAAATGGATTTTTTGCTACAAAAGCCTGCAAAAACAACTCAAACAAGGAGGTTAATCAAGGACATGAGTCCCACCGGGCGTGCCAGAATGTATATAAAAAAAAATTGGATTTACAAATGGAAATGATCAAACAATTGAAATGCATAACCTAAACCCAAATCATTCAATAACTAGAAGATGTAAGATGAGCTCAATTGATTGATCGCTTTGTTGTGTTGATTGCTCGATTCCACAGCATAACATTAATAGGGAGATAGATGATGGATGATTGGTGGTTGATAGATGCAAGCGAGGTAGATGAAAGAGGATAGATAATGGCTTGAGATGAAAATTCAGCAGAGTGAGGTTGCATGAAGAAGAATCCTTAATCCTCCTTTAATGGCTCAAGAGAGGCTTGTTTTATAGGAAAGACTTGGTTCAAATGGATGGCTAGGATCAATTACGGCTTTAGATGAAATAGATGGATAGGATTAAGTTAGGTTTCCTTGCACATTAAGAAATTGTAGTCAATTGACATGTGGCAAGGGAAGATAAGGCTTAAGTGTGCTTGTGTAGATAAATACTAAAATTAGGTCTCAATAGTTGTGTATGTGAAAGATAAAAGTTGTAACACATGATTGACTAGACAAGTGTTGGAATGTGATGAAAGATGAGGACTTAATTCAAATAAAATATTTGAATTAGTTGGGATATGAGTTGGATATTAATTAAATAAATAAAATTTATTTAATTAATTAAGAAGTTGAATAGGATGAGATAAGATATGATGTAGAAATTAATTAATTAAATAAAATTTATTTAATAAATTGGGTAGATGAATAAGATGGGATTATCCATGTGAAATTAATTAAATAAATAAAATTTATTTAATTAATTGGCTAATGGATTAGGGAAATTAGGACAAAATGTTACATGATGCCTAACGATAATATTTTTGACAAGGTGTTGCTAGACATGGACAAAGTTGGGACAAATTTGGGTGTCTACAGTTCCTGCACATCTTTTTACAACACACTGTCAAAACTAATATAACCACATCTGAAACATACTGCAATTAACAAGAACTCCTGCCTCTTGACTTTATCATTCAAACTAGCTCATCAAATAAGCATAACAACAAACAAACTGCGTCAACAAATTCTTCCTGCAACAACACTTTGCACAAATCAAAAACATAGATAAGTGCTATGAATTGAATTTTTCATTTTCAGCCACCTTAGCCAACACATGCTAATATCTCATAAGAGCTTTTGGAAATATATTAATGACAACAAACACTTCACCATATCAAGATCTCATTAAACTGCAACATCATACCAACTCAACCAAGTTATTTAATATCATCAAACTCTTTGTGTAGAGAGATTTTGAACACCTTATATGCACCATGAACCACTAAACATGTCACTGATCATGAACACCTATATTGCTGACATACACTGAAACTCAAAAACATCAGAAACTTCATTTCAAACATTATCAGGCAAGCATGACAAACAAAACAAGATCATCATATTGATAAACATCAAATGATCTTCCTGAAACCTTTTGGGGATACTTGATAGAACATGAAAAAATCCCCCTCACTTCATGCTCTTAGTTATCCAACTAATGATGTAACTTGTGCAAGATGCACAAGTTTAGGATCCTTCCTGTCCTGACTTTCTTTTTTTTTCCAAACCTGTATAAACCTTTTCTTTTCTTTATTCAAGGTGTCTGCTCTAGATGTCTTCAATCTATTCCTGCAAAACTATGCATTATGCCCAAGATTATGACACTTAAAGCATGTGACATTATAACCAATTAGAGAAGTAAAGGAATCATATCTCTTTGACATGCCAAAAGTACTTCCATAAACATATCTTCCATGCATCCAACAGTCTCTTTCTAAGTGACCAACTTGGTTACAATGGTAACATATTGCATTAGAACTCTTATTTGTCATTCTAGAAAGACTTTTGTTCTTATGCCACTCAACATTATTTCTGGCATAAGTCTTACAATCTCTAGCTCTATGACCATGGATATGACAAGAATAACAATATCCATGAAACTGAGAATAATTATACCTTATTGCATGGTATTGCCTAACAGGTGGAGGTCTATTTGTTCTTTCTCTTCCAACATCAGAAACTTTATCTTTTACTTTCTTCTTGTCTTCCTTAGAAGTAGCAGGAGCATTTCTGAGTTTGGAACACTCTCCTTCAGTACTCTTTTCAAATAGCAAATTCTTGTGCAACTTAGAGGAAGCCTTTTCTAACTCCTTTCTTAAAGAAATTATTTCTGATTCTAGTTTTAGACACTCACTAGTTTTAGCTTCAGAAACAGATTTGGTAAAATCAACAACTCTTTTTGCTTCTTCTACTTTTGTCTTCATAGTACTAATCAATTTGTCTGAAGCATTTGCTTGACTTCTTAAATCCATAATTAGATTTCTAGCCTCTTCAAGGTCTGAAACAACTTTGTCCTTAGAGACTTTTTCATGTTGAAGTTGATCTTCTAGTTTCTTATTCTTCTTTCTGAGCTACTTGATTATATCTAGGGCACACAATAATTCACCTTCTAAATCAACTTCATAATTATCTTCATCAAACTCCTGTTCATCTTTATCTATAAAGAATTCTTCTTCTTTACCATCAATCTCAGTAGCAAAGTTATCTTTAGTTTCATCAAGTTCTTGTCTTCTTACATTCATATTGAAGTCTTCCTTTTTATCAAAATTCTCAACTGTTAAGGCTTGTTTTTGATCAGCATCAATCTTTTCTCTCTTCAAGACCTTATTTCTATTCTTCTTTCCCATGGTACTCCACACACAGGGTCTACCCAAGCTGACTAAGCTTCAGAAGGAAACCTACACTCTGATACCAATTCTAGGAGTACAATCAACACTGAGAGGGGGGTGAATCAGTGTTGTGTGAATTTTCAAATCTTTTTACAAACTTTAACTTTTAGAGCACAAGGAGAGAAAGATACTATTGATTTGTCAAATACATATGCACATGACTGTGAATGCAGAAAGAGAACAAAACTTCATAAGTAAATCATACACACAGAGAAGATTATGACACAAGATTTGCATGAGTGGAAAACCCTCTAGGGGTAGAAAAACCACTCCTAAACTGCCTCACTGGCTTAAGCAAAAACCTCACTGGTTACAATGTTTAGAAGCACCAATTTCAAGGAGCACCAACCCCTAATATTTTAGAAGCACCAACTTCAAGGAGCACCAACCCCTAATATTTTAGAAGCACCAACTTCAAGGAGTACCAACCCCTAATATAGAACAAACTGCAAAGTGTGCAAGAAGTGATTGCCACTCAATCTGATTTGCACCATTATATAACTTGTCTTCTCTTTTGTATATCTCTGTTCAATTACACTTAATCTGATCTGCATATTAATCTCATGATCTCTGATTATTTCTGCATAAGAATTCAGTTGATGCAATCAATTGTATATTGTCTTTCTGATGATCTTATCAATCTTTGTATCTTGTCAATCTCTGTATCTGTATTTCTCTATATTTGTATTTGATCCCGTTAGTGTCATGCAAATTGTCTTGAAATTTTCATTTGAATTCACATCCATTTCAATTGGATTATTTTATCATTGATCTGCACTCTCACACACAAACCAATATACCTGAAACTTCATTATATACAAATTTAATGACCTTTCACATTCTCTCTTCTACAACATTGTCTGCATAAAAATATCATGTATTTCTTCACTGCATCTATGAAGAATCTAAAAAGAAAAATAACATCAATTTTTCTTTAATCTCATAACCATTCATTTTCTTCTTCTCCATCCTGCAAGAAAAAATAAAATCAATATTTCTCTACATAAGTCTTTTCATATTCCTTCAAAAATCATTCTCCTTCTCTGCAAAAACACATTCCCAAACTCTTGATCTTCTCTGTAAATAAAATCTCTTGGATCTTCTTCATATTCTCTCTTCTTCATATTAGTCTTCAAAAACTTCTTCAAATTCAATCTGTAAAAAATAACTCTTCAATTTCATTAACACAAATCTCTTCTCTGACTTCCATGGAGATAAGAAAATAACAAATATCCTCACAAAAATCTCTTTCAAAACATGATCTCTATCTACATAAAAAATCTTTCCACATTCCAATTTTATTTTCTCTGAAATTTCCTCATCAGATCATTTACCAAGATCTCACACAAAAACAATATCTTCAAAAACATTTTCCAAATTCTTCAAAAAACATCTTCAAGCTATATAAAAATGGCTTCCATTAAAAATAATGTCTTCAACTATTCATATTCCCTGTATTGAAGACTCCTTTTCAAAAAAGAAAAAACAACTATATGAACTTTCTCTTTTATTACATATTTAAATCCTTAAAAGGAATTTCCTTCTTTAAAGCTATTTAATTCCTTGAAAAGCCCGTAAGAGAAAGCTTAAAATTAGAAAAGAAAAAAATCTTTCTAAGATCTCCTTAAAAGATGCCCAAAATCTACCTTAAAAATAGGCTTGAGAATATCTCATACTTTTAATGTCATAAAAAATGACATAAAGCCACCGAATTAGGAGATAAAGGAGTTTTGATACTTTTTTTTTTTTTTTATAAAATCTGATGCCTTTTTGAAGACTTATAAAATAGGATATGAATTTTTTTAAAAAAATTTAAGACTAAAGCCATTTATGGCTTAGTCATGTTCCCATACAAAAAGACTTCTTCATTATTTAAAACAAATATCATCTCCTCTTTATAATAGGCATCAGGCTCTCCTTAAAATATCATCTCCACTTCATAATTCAATTAAAATCAAACTCCATTAAATAAAGCAATTGGATGTTTTTTAGGATATTTAATGATTTTATATGACTTAATTTGATGGCTTTCACTTAAGTCATAAACAATGCCTCTTTTTAATATTGACTTTCACCTAAGTCATTTATTTGTTTTAGTACCCATATTCCTAGATATTTTTTAATGCTTACCATTACATATGTAACCCTTAGTTGCAGCAATTAATGTTAGAATGATATTTGTCTTTCCACCATAGGTATCTTTCCAATCATCTGTAATATTGATAGCTTCAAGTTATTTTGGGTCTCCACTAAAATTGCCATGAGAAAGATCATGCGTGAACACATGAGTCTAAGGATGAACTTGAATAGCTTGCATAGTCTAATCTAAGATAACTCAGTCAACTTATCATCTCAACTTCACAACAAACATATGAAGACTCCTGATCTAATCTCTTCTATGCATCTGTAAGACATCAACCTGTGTCTGTCATCAACAACTCATCAATATGTTCAACCAACAACACAAACAAGTCTGCAAATCTATTTTCTGCTCTCTGCTTTGGTGGACAACCTGTGAACAATATGGCTACATGAAACAACACTTTGTTAAAACAATCTTGCATCATCATAACATAGTGCATCATATTTAAACATGTGACAAAATTAACTCTTGATCAAACATATCCTAATCAAATGAGATATCCTGCCATATCTGCATCATCATCAACTTAACACCTTTTTGACATCAATGACAATTAGTCACCATCACATTCATCATCTTTGCTAGCATCAGCAAAGTTTTTAGGTTCTACCTTTGATAACAAACACAAGTTTGCATACTCATGTGTCTTACCAAGCCTTCTCCTTGTATGCACTCCTTCATCCTTATCTCCAATGATCTAATCTGCTAAGTGGTTCTTTTGAACATACTTTGCTGGAGTCTTAGGCATTTACTCTTGTAGACACCTAAAAATGGTCACAAACAACTTCATCCACTCATGCATTCAACCCTAATCCACCTGCATCACTTCGTCCAATCTGAATATTAATTAAATAATTTTTAATTATTTAATTAATTTATTTTGCATCTTTATCATGTCATAAAAATTAATTCTTCTACTATAGTTTGAAATTTTTTTTTTTTTTACTATAGGGTAAGTGCAAGAAGATGGGGGGCCAAAAAGGGGTCTTAAGTGGCCACTTTTTTTCTAAAATCAGGAAATACTGGCCTTGGATGAGAAATTGAGCATAGTTACACTCAAAATTTGGAGATGCAACCAAAACAATGTTCGTAGTGCTTCGAGTCTACTTTCTAAACTACTATTTTGTTTTAAAAATGGCATAGATTAAGGGGTTCAAAAGAGGGAGCCACAGAAATTGGTGTTGTTTCTGTCAAAAAACATAACATAGCATGTTTTGTGGCTCCCTCAAAAGGTCAACTTTTTTTTGGTATTTTTAAAATCGCTTTAGTGAGAAATTAACTAATAGCATGTAGTTTATGCTTGATTTTTCTAATAATTTTTTGATGAATATTTGATTTTTTATTAATTTTTAAAGTGGACACATCCTAAAAAATAGAATTTTGGCTGTGCTACCCCTATAAATTTTGAAAACTAATTGAAAATCATTTTTTTATTTTTTTAATAGTTGTAGAATGGAGTCTAGTTTCTAAATATGTAATTTTTTTGAAATTTGAATGAATAGTTATTTTACAATGAAAAAAAGACCAAACAGTGGTTTTTGCCTAAAAACGGACACACAAACAAAAGAAATTAAAGATGAAAGGCTTAACATTGTTAAAATGTGAAAAAAATCACATCGTCAAATAGCTAAGAGAAAGCCTAACATTACCCATGTGTTTGATTTGTTCAACCTTGAAACATGTGCAAATCTGAGGGTTAGCACGAACGAAATTATGTGAAATTTTGAAGAATATAGAAAAACACGTCTGTGACTGTTCATAAGGCACTCCAAGCCTTTGGGTTGGAAATCCAAAGCAAATCCCAAGCCCAAGGCTTGGGATTCCCAAAGCAAGAAATAATGTGAGCACGTTATGTTTTGCCTTGCATTTTTCTTTCCCGCAAGTCTGTCTTTTGTCATGTTTGACATAACGCGAGCGCGTTATAATGCGCTCGCATTATGTCCCACTCAAATTTTTTTACATTCAAGGCTATTAATCATGAGGGTTAAGGGATAAGGGATAGAGTTGGAGGGTTTAGGGATAAGGGATTAGCGTTTAAGGTATAGTATTGAGCCCGTTGAGGGTCTAGGAATAGGGATAGCATTTAAGGTTTAGGGATGAGGGATGACAGATTACGGTTTAGGGTTTAGGGATAGGGTTGAGGGTCGAGGGATCAAAGTTAAGGGTTGAGGGTTGAGGTTCAAGGGTCTAGGGTTTAGGGATAGGGTTTAGGGTTGAGGGATTAGGGTTAAAGTAGAGTGTGGAGGGTGTAAGGATTAGGGATAGGGTTGGAGGGTTTAGGGATAAGGGATTAGGGTTTAAGGTATAGTATCGAGTCTGTTGAGGGTTTAGGAATAGGGATAGCATTTAGGGATTAGGGATGAGGGATTATAGTTGAGGGATGATGGATTAGGGTTGAGGGTTGAGGGATTAGGGTTTAGGGATAAGGTTTAGGGTTGAGGGTTGAGGGATTAGGGTTTAAGGTATAGTGTTGAGGGTTGAGGGTTGAGGGTTTAGGATTAGGGTTTAGGGTTGACAGATTAGCATTTAATGTCGAGGTTAGGGTTAGAGTGTCAAGGGTAGAGGGATTAGGGATAGGGTTTAGGGTTGAAGGTTTAAGAATTGAGGGTTGAGGCTTTAGGGATGAGGGTTTAAGGCTTAAGATATAGTGTCAAGTGTTGAGGGTGTAGGGATAGGGTTTAAGTTTTAAGGGTTAAGGGTTGAGGGATAGGGATTAGGGTTTAAGGTATAGTGTTGAGGGTCGAGGGATCAGAGTTAAGGGTTGAGGGATTAGGGTTTGATGTTGAGGGTTGAGGGTTGAGGTTCGAGGGTCAAGGGTTTAGGGATAGGGTTGAGGGTCGAGGAATTAGGGTTAAAGTAGAGTGTGGAGGGTATAATGATTAGGGATAGAGTTTGAGGGTTTAGGGATAAGGGATTAGGGTTTAAGGTATAGTATCGATTCTGTTGAGGGTGTAGGAATAGGGATAGCATTTAGGGTTTAGAGATGAGGGATTAGAGTTGAGGGATGACAGATTAGGGTTGAGGGTTGAGGGATTAGGGTTTAGGGATAAGGTTTAGGGTTGAGGGCTGAGGGATTAGGGTTTAAGGTATAGTGTTGAGGGTTTAGGGATAGGGTTTAGGGTTAGGGTTGAGAGATGAGGGATTAGAGTTAAGGGTTGAGGGAATAGGGTTTGACGTCGAGGGTTGAGGGTTGAGGTTCGAGGGTCAAGAGTTTAGGGATAGGGTTGAGGTTGAAGGGATTAGGGTTAAAGTAGAGTGTGGAGGGTGTAAGGATTAGGGATAGGGTTGGAGGGTTTAGGGATAAGGGATTAGAGTTTAAGTTATAGTATCGAGTTTGTTGAGGGTTTAGGAACGGGGATAGCATTTAGGGTTTAGGGATGAGGGATTAGAGTTGAGGGATGAGGGATAAGGGTTGAGGGTTGAGGGATTATGGTTTAGGGATAAGGTTTAGGGTTGAGGGTTGAGGGATTAGGGTTTAAGGTATAGTGTTGAGGGTTGATGGTTTAGTGATAGGGTTTAGGTTTGAGGGATTAGGGTTTAGGGTTGATGAATTAGGGTTTAATGTTGAGAGTTGAGGGTTCAGGGTTGAGGGTGGAGGTTGAGGGATAGGGTTAATGGTCAAGGGATTAGGGTTAAATAAGAGTGTCGAGGGTAGAGGGATTAGGGTTTAAGGTATAGTATCGAGCCTGTTGAGGGTCTAGGAATAGGGATAGCATTTAGGATTTAGGAATGAGGGATTAGAGTTGAGGGATGATGGATGACAGATTAGGGTTGAGGGTTGAGGCATTAGGGTTTAGGGACAAGGTTTAGGGTTAGGGTTGAGGGATTAGGGTTTAAGGTATAGTGTTGAGGGTTTAGGGTTGAGGGATTAGAATTTGATGTTGAGGGTTTAGGGTTTAGGGTTAGGGTTGAAGGTCGAGGGATCAGAGTTAAGGGTTGAGGGTTGAGGTTCGAGGGTCAAGAGTTTAGGGATAGGGTTGAGGGTCGAGGAATTAGGGTTAAAGTTGAGTGTGGAGGGTATAAGGATTAGGGATAGGGTTGGAGGGTTTAGGGATAAGGGATTAGAGTTTAAGGTATAGTATTGAGTCTGTTGAGGGTTTAGGAATAGGGATAGCATTTAGGGTTTAGGGATGAGGGATTAGAGTTGAGGGATGATGGATTAGGGTTGAGGGTTTAGGGATTAGGGTTTAGGGATAAGGTTTAGGGTTGAGGGTTGAGGGATTAGGGTTTAAGGTATAGTGTTGAGGGTTGATGGTTTAGGGATAGGGTTTAGGTTTGAGGGATTAGGGTTTAGGGTTGATGAATTAGGGTTTAATGTTGAGAGTTGAGGGTTGAGGGTTGAGGGTTGAGGTTGAGGGATAGGGTTAATGGTCAAGGTATTAGGGTTAAATAAGAGTGTCAAGGGTAGAGGGATTAGGGTTTAAGGTATAGTATCGAGCCTGTTGAGGGTCTAGGAATAGGGATAGTGTTTAGGATTTAGGAATGAGGGATTAGAGTTAAGGGATGACGGATGACAGATTAGGGTTGAGGGTTGAGGCATTAGGGTTTAGGGATAAGGTTTAGGGTTAGGGTCGAGGGATTAGGGTTTAAGGTATAGTGTTGAGGGTTTAGGGATAGGGTTTAGGATTGAGGGATTAGAGTGAAGGGTTGAGGGATTAGAATTTGACGTTGAGGGTTTAGGGTTTAGGGTTAGGGTTGAAGGTCGAGGGATCAGAGTTAAGGGTTGAGGGATTAGGGTTTGATGTTGAGGGTTGAGGGTTGAGGTTCGAGGGTCAAGGGTTTAGGGATAGGGTTGAGGGTCGAGGGATCAAAGTTAAGGGTTGAGGGATTAGGGTTTGACATTGAGGGTTGAGGGTTGAGGTTCAAGGGTCAAGGGATTAGGGTTAAAGTAGAGTGTGGAGGGTGTAAGGATTAGGGATAGGGTTTGAGGGTTTAGGGATAAGGGATTAGGGTTTAAGGTATAGTATCGATTCTGTTGAGGGTATAGGAATAGGGATAGCATTTAGGGTTTAGGGATGAGGGATTAGAGTTGAGGGATGACAGATTAGGGTTGAGGGTTGAAGGATTAGGGTTTAGGGATAAGGTTTAGGGTTGAGGGCTGAGGGATTAGGGTTTAAGGTATAGTGTTGAGGGTTTAGGGATAGGGTTTAGGGTTGAGGGATTAGGATTTGACGTTGAGGGTTGAGGGTTTAGGGTTAGGGTTGAGAGATGAGGGATCAAAGTTAAGGGTTGAGGGAATAGGGTTTGACATCAAGGGTTGAGGGTTGAGGTTCAAGGGTCAAGGGTTTAGGGATAGGGTTGGAGGGTTTAGGGATAAGGGATTAGAGTTTAAGGTATAGTATCGAGTTTGTTGAGGGTTTAGGAATAGGGATAGCATTTAGGGTTTAGGGATGAGGGATTAGAGTTGAGGGATGAGGGATTAGAGTTGAGGGTTGAGGGATTAGGGTTTAGGGATAAGGTTTAGGGTTGAGGGTTGAGGGATTAGGGTTTAAGGTATAGTGTTGAGGGTTGATGGTTTAAGGATAGGGTTTAGGTTTGAGGGATTAGGGTTTAGGGTTGATGAATTAGGGTTTAATGTTGAGAGTTGAGGGTTGAGGGTTGAGGGTTGAGGTTGAGGGATAGGGTTAATGGTCAAGGGATTAGGGTTAAATAAGAGTGTCGAGGGTAGAGGGATTAGGGTTTAAGGTATAGTATTGAGCATGTTGAGGGTCTAGGAATAGGGATAGCATTTAGGATTTAGGAATGAGGGATTAGAGTTGAGGGATGACGGATGACAGATTAGGGTTGAGGGTTGAAGCATTAGGGTTTAGGGACAAGGTTTAGGGTTAGGGTTGAGGGATTAGGGTTTAAGGTATAATGTTGAGGGTTTAGGGATAGGGTTTAGGGTTGAGGGATTAGAGTGAAGGGTTGAGGGATTAGAATTTGACGTTGAGGGTTTAGGGTTTAGGGTTAGGGTTGAAGGTTGAGGGATCAGAGTTAAGGGTTGAGGGATTAGGGTTTGATGTTGAGGGTTGAGGGTTGAGGTTTGAGGGTCAAGGGTTTAGGGATAGGGTTGAGGGTCGAGGAATTAGGGTTAAAGTTGAGTGTGGAGGGTATAAGGATTAGGGATAGGGTTGGAGGGTTTAGGGATAAGGGATTAGAGTTTAAGGTATAGTATTGAGTCTGTTGAGGGTTTAGGAATAGGGATAGCATTTAGGGTTTAGGGATGAGGGATTAGAGTTGAGGGATGATGGATTAGGGTTGAGGGTTGAGGGATTAGGGTTTAGGGATAACGTTTAGGGTTGAGGGTTGAGGGATTAGGGTTTAAGGTATAGTGTTGAGGGTTGATGGTTTAGGGATAGGGTTTAGGTTTGAGGGATTAGGGTTTAGGGTTGATGAATTAGGGTTTAATGTTGAGAGTTGAGGGTTGAGGGTTGAGGGTTGAGGTTGAGGGATAGGGTTAATGGTCAAGGGATTAGGGTTAAATAAGAGTGTCGAGGGTAGAGGGATTAGGGTTTAAGGTATAGTATCAAGCCTGTTGAGGGTCTAGGAATAGGGATAGCATTTAGGATTGGGTTGATGAATGGCAGTTAAGTTATCTTAGCCCACTTGACATGTATCAACCCCCGATGGCACTGAAACTAACATAGATGGAATTGTCAGTTGACTTTGACCACATATCAGATTTAGTTCAACCAGGTAATGTAGGGCACGTATATGCATCTAATTTCATCTAGTTCAACCAGGTAATGTCATCTTACTTTGTAGTGTTTTTGTAATGTTGACTAATTTCATCTAATTTGCTACACATATCAATGTAGGGCACGTATATACAGTTATTGCAGATGAAGATAATGAAGAGGGAACATATTATTACTTATGTCATTGTGTTGAGGCTAAAAGGAAATTGGAGGCCCCTTTTACAGATGGAGAAAACATCGAATACCCTACAGGATCAGTGGTTATTACTGGAACATGGCTTAGAAGGTACCCACATAAGAGTGTTAATATTTGGCTATTTCAGGTCTTTGACATGCATTGGAAGATTCTTCATTACTCAAACCTTGTCGTGGCATCCAATGTTCATTTGATAAAGTATCAGTGTAGACCTTTGAACAAAATATTGTGGAAGGTGCGTGAGTCTGACCATGAAGCAATACTTGACACAATAAAGAGTAGAGCAGACCCAGATGGTTCATTGGATTAATTTGTAAGTATTCACATTGATTTTGTAAAGTTATGTTACATTGAGTTGTAAGTATGCACATTAATTTGTAAGGTTTGTCTTTTTTTATTTCCTCCTGCATTTTTACACATATGTACACATTTTTACATCATCATGTTATGCATTTTTGGTGTCCTGCTCCTAATGCGACCAAACTCATAACTCACCCTACTAGACACCATTTGATGATCTCTCCAACACTCTAGATCCAGGGCACCCAATCATGATGATGACCTATATACCATTCTTCCAAGGTGCTCATAATAAATGAAAAGAATACCAAGGGCGCCCAAGCTTAATAGACTTATTTCTTTCAATTTTGATGATCCAAACTCTTGCAATATGACATCCACTTTCATGCCTTTAGATCTTCCTTCACATATAGGGCACCAAATCAAGTTGAAAAATCTATATAAGGGCGCCAAACAGGATGAAAGGAGACATGAAATGCACCTTAGGACTCCATGCTAAGGTTTGAGCCATTAAAGTCTCTTGATATTAGGCGCTCATGATGATGAAACTTAGAGCTTTTTCCTTTCCTATGCGCTCATCTAAGATGTTTGAATGATAAGGAGCACCTCAACCTCTATAATGTACATTGGGCACCAAATCAAGGTGATTTTAAGTCACTTTGAGTCATTTGGGGTCAGTTTGAGTCTTTGAGTCATGTTGCAAAAAAGTGTCAATGTTGTCAAGTTGCACAAAGCAACTTTTGCATTTTTGGTGTCCTGCTCGTGATGTGACCAAACTGACTGTTCCAACATATCCAGATGGGTACATTTATGCTAGGCATGGTCCTATTTTTCACCCAAACATGTCAAAACAGTCGGAGCTACATTGTACCGACGATATCTCTGAAGAGTCCAAAGTGCAAAAAGGCAGCAATCTTTGACGAGATGTTACTCAAAAATCGTGTCACTTAGAAACATTCCATCTAAGGCAATGCTATCACGTAGAGTGCCTCTACAATAACCTCTCTCAGTTTTTTATAGCTCTGAGGCATTTGCCCATGGTGAAAAGTTTTCTGCTGCCCCAAAAATCGTCAGAAGGAGGCAGCATAAAGTTGCAAAGGGGTGTAACTTTCATCTTGCTCCTGATGCGACCAAACTAACTATTCCAACGCATCTGAATGGGTACATTTACACTAGGTATGGTCCTATTTTTCACCCAAACATGTCGAAACAGTCGAAGCTACATTGTACTGACGATATCCTTGAAGAGTCCAAAGTGCAAAAAGGCAGCAATCTTTGACGAGATGTTACTCGAAAACTGTGTCACTTAGAAACATTCTATCTAAGGAAACACGATCACGTAGAGTGCCTCTACAATAACCTCTCTCAATTTTTTATAGCTCTGAGGCATTTGCCCGTGGTGAAAGGTTTTCTGCTGCCCCAAAAATCATCAGAAGGAGGCAGTGTAAAGTTGCAAAGGGGTGTAACTTTCATCTTGCTCCTGATGCGACCAAACTGACTGTTTTAATGCATCTGAATGAGTACATTTATGCTAGGCATGGTCCTATTTTTCACCCAAACATGTCGAAATAGTCGAAGCTACATTGTACCGACGATATCCCTGAAGAGTCCAAAGTGCAAAAAGGTAGCAATCTTTGACAAGATGTTACTCAAAAACTGTGTCACTTAGAAACATTCCATCTGAGGCAATGTGATCACGTAGAGTGCCTCTACAATAACCTCTCAATTTTTTATAGCTCTGAGGCATTTGCCCATGGTGAAAGGTTTTCTGCTACCCCAAAAATCGTCAGAAGGAGGCAGTGTTTTAAGTCAGGATGAAAGCCTATTCACTCTAGGCGCCTGTTTTTGACCAAATCACACATGTGCCTTGAACAAGTGATGCTACAAGTGGTGAACAAATTGGGCACCTTGAAGAATTGAGCCCTCTAAGACATCTTGCAATTGCCTAAAAGTCCAAAATTTACATAAGTGAGTTAAGGCACCATTTTCCATCTCCAGAGCCTCCTTTGAGTGCCTTAACATGGAGTGAATGTTTTAGTCTATGAAAGATTGCGCCTAAAGAATATAACAACCCCTTCAGTCACTAGGATGAACTAAGTTAACAAAAGGAACTTCATTGAGGGAGGCGCACTTGTGCATCTAGACAACTCCAGTTTAGCGCCTGAGAAAAAACATCATTTTGGCCAAGGTTTTCTGGAGCAGTGAAGACGTTAGGAAGGGGATGATTGTTTGGATAGTTTTGAATGCTTTATTTCTCCTTGTTTAAACTAGGTGCTCACTGAGGATTGGAGTAGCCTTTGCACCCTCACATCACGTTAATCGGCGTTTCAGAGGCAATCATAGTATAGGAAGATTTGCGCCTTGAAGAAGCATGTTATCTAGTGAGCGCTTAGGAGTTCTGGCACCTAGGGGAAAGGTCTAGGTAGAGCGCCTTCAGACTTTGACAGTGAAGTGCCTTAAGGAGTTGGATGATGTTTTTAGCACCTTAAGGATGATGATGGAGCACCTTGGAGTCAGGTTAGTCTGGAGGACCTTAAGAAGGTAAAGCACTTCAAATGTAAACACAAGTGTTTTGAGCACCCTAATGAGAAGTTGTCTTGGCACCATAAGTTGTTCAAACCAAGATATGCGCCTTGGATAGTTGCAAAGACCTAATTTAGTGCCCAAGGTTGGAAGACTCTTTGTGAGCGCCCAGTGTTTGAAAGCTCTTTGTGTTTGGTGCATTAAAATGAATTTGGCACCTAAGTAGTATTGAAACACTCAACTGAGCACCTATAGCCCATGAGAGAAGTGATATGCACCTTGATAGGAATATCATGGAAGATGAGTTTACTGAATGGCGCCTTGAATGACTTGGTTGATTAAGTGTTTTAGCGCCTAGATATGGGATGAATCATTGAGCACCTTTGGTTGAGATGATGTCAGCACCTTTGAGATTCAAGTTCAAAGGAGCACCTTGAGAAGGTAAAACACTTCAAATGTTTTCAAGGAATTAGAGAAGTCACTTAGTGCCTAGAAGGAATTCCAGAGCAAGAGGGTTGGACCGCCTTGAGCTTCAAGTCAGATATGTGCCTAGACCTCTACCCTTTAGCAATTTGAAGCCCTCTGAGCCTTGACAAAGTGAGAATGCCTTATAGTGAATATGCGCCTTGGGCAAGGTTGAATACAAAGTTGAGGAGTATATCATAATGAGTAAGTGCACTGTAGGGTTAGATGATAAAGACTAGTGCCTTGAGTGTCTTGGTCAAAATTTTGATGTGAGAAGTCTTGTAAGATCAAACCCTGGAGTGCACCTTGGAGAGAACCTATTGATCCTTTGCTTTGACAAGATTTGGGCGCCAGAATGATCCTTAATAAATGGAATGTATCTACACCAATTTTGCGCTATTAGGGAAGTGATGGTGTCCAGATGATTTTTGAGTCCCTTTGAGTGTTGAGATTGTTAGAGATAGGTGCCTTGATGAATGAAATGCACCTTGAAGACCATGTGCGCCTAGAGAAGATAAGTGCCTACTTGAGATAAAGAGGTGTTTCTGGTGCCTAGGGAAGAAGAGAGGTAAGTTCAGGGAGATAAGTGTGCCTAAGAGTTTTAGCGCCCTCAATCAAATTGCACCTTTTTGCCTTGGAGAATATAAGGTGAGGATTTGAGTTGAAAGTTTGAGAAAGTAGATTGAGCGCCCTGTGTTGGAGGAATCAAGTTGGATAAGCACTTGAAGAAATTGCATTAAGTGTTTTAGCGCCTTGTTGAGGAGATACCCTAATTTAATCCAAGATAGAGTGCCCTAGAATTAAATATGCACCTTGTTGGAGGAATATATGTGTCTTGTTGGAGAAAGATATGTGCCTTGAATGAGAGTTTGTGTGCCTTAACCAAGAATGATGATTGAAGTCACAATCTCATGTTTGTGCGCCTAGGTCTAGAAGCAAGATTTGAGTGCCTTAGGATAGAGTTTTTTGCACCTTGTCTTGGAGAGTGAATTTTCACCTTGGATGATGTTGAAGCGCCTTGGGATGAAATGCGCCCAAACTTGCAGAGGGCCTTCAGTGAGGGAGTTGAAGAGAGTGCTTAGAGGAAGGATAGCCTTAAGATCAAACTAAGTACTTAGAAACCTAAGATTAGCGCCTTATTTGAAGTTATACACCTATTATGGTGCCAGAGAGTGAGTTTGAGTGTGAAGAAGTGAATGTCTGCGCCTTGAAGGGGATATAAAGGGAAGATGATGCACCTTGATGGGTTGATGATGGAAATTTGTGCTTTGGAGCTAAATGTGCGCCTTGAATCTAAATGATATTTGAGTGCTTAGAGGTAAATAGGGGCGCCTTTGAGAATTCTTTATGCTTTAAGGAATGGATTGTGGCGCTTTGGACTAAGGTAAGTCCTGAGCACTTCTAATGATTTTAAGGAGCGCCTTGAAGGAGATAGTACCTAGAGAAGAAAAGATGTCAAGTTTTAACACCTTGGAAGAAATTCCAGATAGTGATGCCTTCACAAGGTTTTCCAAGTTGGCGCCTTGGTTTGGGATGATCATGCTAAGAAAGAAAATGTGCCTTCAGCAAGGTCACATCAAGTCCAACATGTCAATACTCTTCATCACTAACGTCATGTTGAAATTTCAAGGCATCTATCCATTCAAGTTCTCTGAGGAATATCTTGCAAGTGTACTTCATCAATGATAGACATTCATCCATCCGAATTTCAAGATCTCTCAATCTTCAAAGTTTCAAAGTCCACAACTCCAAGAGGGTCACTCCAAGGGTCGTCATGAAGGATCACTTCATCTTCATCTTATCATCAAGCAAGGCTTCATCCAGTCCTAGAGAGATCTCTACTTCATGTCATCATCATCTACTCTTACATGAAGATAACAACATCACATCTCTCTTATTATTCAAAGTAGATTAGAAGGCAGAACATCATGGAGTTAGGTGCTTAGATTAGTGTTTCTAAACTTTACATCTTTTGCCCTTTTTTTTATCCATTGAGTTAGAATTAGAGCCAAGAACATCAATTGCTAAATTATACGCCATCAACTGTAGTACTTAGACTCTCCAGTATCTGCTTCCATGATCATTGAAACAACAAGTTTACTTGAACAATTGCGTAAGTCCCTTTGTGTGTTAACAGAAAAATCATACTTAGTCACTGAGCTGTCTCTTACCAAAATCATTAGAAAGGAACCTTGGAGTCATCTTGTTTGATCACCTAGTTCAACATTCGAGAGGCTTTGCTCAAGAGGGAGTCAGATACTTTGTATTTTACTCTAATTGTTGACTTGTCCAAAAACAATCATCAACAGTAACCATCTCAACAAGTGTCTCTAATCCCAAGAGAACTCTAGCCTCACCCAAGTCTCGAAGTATGTATGAGAACCTACAACCAATCAATCCATGTTAAGCTCCAAATGCAACACCACATTATCATGAAGCTCCCAAGCACATGACCAATGTACTCAATACCAAGAGAACCAACAAGACCACTGTCAAAAATCTAACTACAAAATTAGGTATCCAAACATGACATCATGATCTAACATCTCCTCCTAGAAGATCACATGCACCAATACAGACATCCTAGTAAAGCACTCTTTCCATTCTGGCATCCAGAAATCAAATCTAAGTAAGGTGCTCTTTCCATTTGCCAAAGGCTCTATTAGCACCCTTGGTTGATGATCTCTCCAGACACCTGAAATGGTGCCTAGTGGATCTTTCAACTTGTATCAGGAAGAAGGGAAGCATTCTCAGTGTTGTTCAGATAATCTAAGTTGTAAAGTTAACAAGGAATAGAGCCAGAGGACAAGGCACACTTATTGGTCTCCATCACCTTAGAAATGTGCCTAATGCAGTTGGTGTCAACTTCCCTCTTTCTAGCCTCCAAATGGCGCCTAGAGTCAAAAAAGGATTTCACTGAATAATGTTAATGTTTTGAGCATCAAACTCTACTTGGCGCATACCTAAGCTCTTGCAACCTCAAATTGGTGCCTAGGGTTCAGTCATCCTCCTAAGGCATGGTTCTGCTCCTCCATAACCCTGTTTTGGCACCTAAACTTGGAAGTACCTTGAAGACTTGGATTAAGATGGAATTCACCTCTAGAATGTTAGGTGCTTGATAGAAGATAAAGGCACTAGGGTAAAAGAGCTTCAAAAGTTTGATGTCAAGTGTGAATTGAGATAATAGGTGCTGATACCAGTTGACATTACTCCAAACATGCGCCTAAGAGAGATGCAAGTCCCCAAGACCAATTTTGGAACAAGGCGCTCCATCAGAGGGTAAGATGATAATCCTTGGAAGTCAAGTGTTTCAAAGATTCTTTGAGAAATTGACAAGTTGTAACCTAGGTGCCAAAACCCCTGAGAATCCTCCTATTTGACGCCTAGTTAGAAGAACACTAATATTGCACCTAAGTGAATTTGAGTGTTAATATAGAGTCATCAAACCCCACCAGATGTTCATCCATGTCTCTACCACCTCAAGGAAGTGCCCAGCTTAGGATGGCACCTAGTCTAGTCTCTACTACCTTCAATTGGTGCCTAACCCTAAGAGTCTTGCAACTATGATGTTCATCCATGCAACAAGCAAGGTGATGCTCCCTTGTGATATTGTGAGGTGTTGACATTCAGTTGACATCATTGAGTTTGATTGAGTTGATCAAGTGTAGAAGCCATTGTAAACATCAAGGCTTCAAGGCCTTTCTTTTGTATCTCCATTGAATAAGTTGTAACTTCATGCTATTGAAAGCATTATCCATGTAATAAGACATTGCAAGTTGATTGCGTCAAATAACTAGACAAGTACCCAACTCTAAGGTTGATTCATTCAAGTAGTTATCTTTGATGTATATCTTTGTGTTGTTGAAGTAGTTGATGAATTGATAGCAAGTAAAATTGTTTAAGTAAGGAAAAATTTTCGTAGAACTAGTTGGGTATCTTACACCATGCCTATCCATCAAACATCACAATGTAATCAAAATCCTAACAACATGCCCATGATCCAAGATCAAGTGCAATCATGCAAAGATATTATCAATCACAAGCCTATTAAGAATGAACTAGAGTCTTCTAGTACCATACTTTTCCATCAAACACCATCATGTAATCCATGGCCCATCAAGCATATCAAAGAAAATGCAAACATCCTATGTAATACAATCAGACTTTAAATATTTGAAGTAGCCATCTACAAATATCGATTCAAAAGTGGATTTATAATGCAAGTATGGACGCCATCAATAAAAAAGATTTGTATTAACCAAATATCCATATAGGCATACATCAATAACTGTCGATATAAGTATAACATATATACAAAATAGCCATATAGGCTTACAAGAATGCCATATAGGCATACAATGTCAACTATGTACAATACAAAATATATGTCCACAAATGCCATATAGGCATACAACAGAGGAACACAATAAAAAGTCATTCCCCTCTGGCTAGTGAAGAGAATAAATCACGAGTAGCCTTTGATCTTCTAGCGGATGGAGACATGTATGTGGGTGGTCTACTACGAACCTGAGGGCTACTCCTCCTATTTAGTTCTTCCTGCACCTTTACCTGTTACAAAAAAAAGTATAGACATTAATATATAGAAATTACATGTTATAAAAAAATGAAACATTTAACAAAATAATCACTTACCGCTAACATATAATCTGTCTCCTCGCTTGCCTCAGTAGCAGGAATAGGCCCTGGTGATGTCATGTCCTATAGAAACCATCCAGATAGAAATTAAACTTCAAATCAATAATCTTTTGATTTTTCAAAAATAGACAACTATAACAATGAATGTAAATTGAAATCTACTAATCTGCCTCATACCCCTGTCAATGCCATAGAGCTATGAATCGCAGAGGCCACACCCTGCTCCATTGCCCTATGAACATGGGGAGGTGTATCCGCAGCCTGCATCATCTGGAAATAAAACAACATTATTCAATTATGAAAACTATAATAGTGATGCAAATCATGGCTCCTAACATACACACACGTTCATCTAAACATGGAAGTACACACAATAAAACACACAAATCACATACAAAAATTTAGTAAGTACAATTCATTCATTAAACTATTTATTTTATTACCTCCGTAAAGCTTTGAAGTCCACCACCGCTGGCAGGTGTTGCCATGAAATCTACAGTGTTAACCTATTCAACATCCAAAATCAGAAATTAGAATACCATTCATATAACGATGCTATTCACATGTAATATTTATAATTGTTTACTAGTTACATACCTCGAGTATCAAGGCTGAATATTCAATAAACTTGCTAATATTTACCTGAGTATCAAGGCTGAATGTCTCACTCAGGAGGGTATCTGTCATCACCATCTGCTCAGCTACAGATGTAGCCTATGCACCTGCATCCTGACTGTCCATGGGGTCATAACCACAGGCTGACCCGCAAGCCTGGCAAGTATGCGGTGGGACCCTACTCCTCGCACTATCTCCCAACCCACTCTGTGTTGCAGGATCGGCATGCTCTATGATGCTCTGGGTCAAGGCACTAATCGACCTCAGTGTATCGACCTCAACACTCTCCTTCACAATGGAAGGGATAGAAACATGCTCGTGGGCTGGTCTGCTGATTACTCGTCTCACTACCCATTGTGGGTCAAGACGTGCCCCTAGTCTATCATGTGCTGAGCCCCCACCTCTACCCTAGAAGTCTCGCATATCAAAATAGTTTGGCACTTTATTGAGGACAAACTCGCAGTAGAGTTTCCTCAAAAAGTATTGCGGGACCTCATTATTATTGCATGGAGGATGGTCAAAAACCATCCACCACCTCTGCCTGAAATTGTCCCTTAACACTTGGTTGTTGTACCAATGGATAGGGAACCTCTTGCATGTAATGGGTGGAGGTTGATTTGTTTGTGGGTTTGTGAAAATTGAACACAAGTCTAATTTTGTAATTTGTAATTTTTTGACATCTTGGTATGACAATTTATCTGCATAGTAATCTCTAAACTCTCTCTTTTTATCGGTCTAACTAGTTATTTTCTTGCTAATTGAATTTACATTTGATAACATAGACTCAAGAGATTCGGCAAGCGTGGACATATGCAAGGTTGAAGTGGAAGGATCTTTCAACCTTACAATTATATCTTCAATTTGTTTTTTGTTGTTTTCAATTTCCCCCATTATATTATCTTGTGTTCTAGGGGCATGTCAAGGAATTAATGGAGGAGGTTGTTGTTCTGCAGGTATTTCCTCCTCAGGATTTTGTGGATTTTGAGGAGGTGCATTAACATTTCCTACAATTAACGAAATATACATCAAAAATCAACAAAAACCTACCTATTTAGGAAGAAATTCAAACAAAAAAATAAAGATAACTCACCCCTTTGGCGTGCTCGACATCGTGGTGGCATTTTGGCGATGAATCGACAAGATTTTTGTGTTGATTGGCATTTTGTAGAATGCCAGCGCGTTTTTGATTGTTTTGAAGTTGCGGGCAGAGGAGAAAATCAGAATGAAATGAAATGACATTGCTTTTTTTTATTTATAATAGGTTATAATGTGAGCGCATTATAACGCGCTCGCGTTATGGCTCGGTAATGACGAGCCTGAGGCTTGTCATTACCAAGCCATAACGCGAGCAAGTTATAACACGCTCGCGTTATGACTTAAATTTTTTTGAAAATTTTTTGGCCACTTTTTGGCCCCCCATCTTCTTGCACTTACCCTATAGTTTATCCCAAAAATTACATAAATTATCATATTTATTTAATTCCCTATTTTGTGCACTTTTGATTATTTTTTGTAATCATAATTATCTTCTTCTAACCCATGTGCATATGAATTAATTTTAATTAATTCATCATTACAAACCTTCATGTTTCTAGAAGTCCACTTGTCATTTAATGTACACACATGTACATGACAAGTGGTACTTTGGAAGCATGGACAAATCTTCCAAATTGAGTACATTTGTCCTCTTTCTTCCACCCCACTCCATGTGTCACTATTCATCTCAATTTAAAATTCCATGTGGCACTATTTGAATACTATTCTTCTAATTTTAAATTCCCCTTGTCCTCTCCATGGAATTTAAAATTTCTCACAAAGTCCAAGCCTTACCTTTTCATAAATGAGTCCTTACATGTCATACACCTACTCAATCTTAGTCATCCATCCATTCAAACTTGCATTCTCATCCATTGATCATCCCTTGAATCTGTTGGTTTTTCCCAGACTGGATGCTTACTCCCAGATTTCCCTACAAGGTAGCCATCAATGATCAACAGGATTTCTGGGCCAGGGGCCAACAGTTTAGGAGATAGACTCTATATTTTATCTCCTCTTCTTCTTTAGGCTCTGCAAAACCTAGGGGGGTATTCCCTACTCAACATCCATGATAATGTGCATACTAAGGCTGGGATGCTGACAGAAAGCAGATAAGTCCTCTTGTAAGTAGACCAAAACTGTAAGATAAGAGCAAAGGGGTTGGCTTTGGGCCTATTTGCAGTTGTAGACAGAGGACTGAGGATCCTAAAACTATTTCTACTGTCCTAAAGGTTGTTTTAGAGTTTGATTTTGATTTTATGTTTGGATGCAAGGCTGGACATGGTTATAATACAAACACAAAGCAAGATTGGTGCCTATCCAGGGCCTAGAGTCAGTAGACATACACCTGTGAATGATATGCATGAACAACTAAAACTGGATTTCAGGGGGATACATATGATACCTACCTTACAGATATCTCCCAATATAAAGTGTTAAGCTATCTATACTTATGGCATCCCTATTGCAGTATACCCTTCCCAATGTTTAATCTGAAAATAGTTTAATCTACCTTTGAGCAGAAGTTAAAAGATCAGACATTCAACACAGGAATTCTATGTTCTAGAGTCTCAACAGTCCTTAAATATCTAGACTCAGAAGAAAGATACATGCAATACTGGAGATAGAATTAACAAAACACATGCTAACATAGCATTTCTCATATAAATTTAACCATGAAATCAGTGGATTCATGCAAAAACATGCAACAGGAGATACATAAACTCACAAGTTCTTGTGGACAGAGCAGCCAAAACTAGCTGTATTGTATCACAGAGCCAAAAATGTTCAACTTTCAACAACCTAAAAAATGGTAACACCATCTGCTTATAACAGCCAGATAGTGTACCATAAGTAATTAATTACATGGCAAAAATATCAAAATTTGCCAGATACAGATCCCACCAAGGAATGGCGCTCAAAAGATATTAATGTAGCAGACAAAGAGGGGGCCTCGAGCCATGCGTCACCATCTGAAAGTCTTCATCCCCGATCAGGCAACTTCACCATTTGTACCGTCGCCCATACCCCTGCACTGTCGCCATTGATGGCTCAACTACCCACAACCACCAGGAAAAACACCGCGGCGTTCAAAAAGAAATTCTCGCCAAAACATGCCTCTTCGCAGGTTGAAATTACACAAGGGAATAATCCCACATGCATGGTGAGGAGATCACATCAGTAATTCATAAACATGGTTGCACACATGATAGGTGTCGAGCGTTTTGCCACGCTCGACACACAAGCCTTCGCCGAATACCCATTGCTGTGACACAAACCATCAGCCAACTCCATAATTCTCCTACCGACCTTACTAGTCTCACCAATGCAAAACTACATACTCCACCTCTGCAAACCTCCGTCGGCTAGACCAATACCATCAGAACAACAAAAAATTCTTCCGCCGATCACGATAGTCTTACCGATGCCTACATCGTAACTCCATCATCGGCCAGACCAGAACTATCGGGCAAACATCTCAAACCTACGCCGACACCTGCCATCATGCCGATGAACCATGGCCTCATCCTTCCGTCGGCCAAACACACGCCGATGATACCATCGGCCAGACACCACTCCATCGGTGAACCCCTCGCCGTCTTACCCGATAGCCTCCATCATGCCGATGGCAAATATCCATTGGTGAGAACAACACAAAAGTCACCTCGACACGCTGAACATCAATTCCCCTATCGGCCAGACCTCCACCTGTTGGTCTAGCATAAAATTACCTCGCCGATGAAGAGCGTTACACCAATGAACACCTCCCCACCACCAACTCGATCGCCAAGAAGCCTGCGAGGTCATGCCAATGGGCAAGAAGATATAGGGTTCAAATGAAGAAACCCTCTAAACATGAAAAATCAACCTCCAGGTCAAAATGAGTACCAACACTGGCTCCGAATGGTGACGTGCAGGTGAAAACTTGCAGCGAGAACCAGATCTCCGGGCAGACTAGGAAAAAAGCCAAAAAAGCACGAGCTGTACAGAATATTTACACTATATATATTTTTACAAATGTGCACAGGGATAGGCTATCTATGCAAAATAGAACTTAAGGAATTGGCCATGCACAGGCAATTCCAGAACTTCACCATCTAGGGCCTGGAGGAAATAAGAGTCTTCCCCATGGGTACTGCAAATCTGATATGGGCCCATCCATAAGGGTTTGAATTTACCATGTTTACCCTTGTCCTAATTTTTTGCATTCCAGATGAGCACCAGATCATTGACTTGAAACTTCCTTTTTGTAGCTCTCCTATCAAACAAATATTTCACATCTTGTTGTCTCTTGAGATTGATCTGGTGTGCTTTCCTTCTGTTTTCATCCAGTGCAACTAGCTGGTTCACTCTTTCTGTCATGGAGTCTTCAATCTCCTCATCATTATCCTGGATAAATTTGTAAACTGGTAGGAGATTGTTTATGGGCAATCTGGCTGATGCACCATATACTAGCTCAAAGGGTGACATTCCAATAGCCTTTTTTACTGTCACTCTGTCAGCCCATATTGCTAACTTTAATTTTGAGTCCCAAGCTCTCTTGTTCTTGCCCAGCATCCTCTTGATAATTTTCATGATGCTTTTATTGCTTGATTCTGCTTGACCATTCCCTTGTGGGTGGTATGGTGATGCATATGATAGATTGATCCCATATTTGTTGCAAAAATCAACAAATTCACCTGATCTGAAACACATAGCATTATCAGTGACTATCTTGAATGGTACTCCAAACCTGATGATAACATTTTCCAGTATGAAATCTGTCACCACCTTACTTGTAGCTCTCTTAGTTGGAATGGCCTCAATCCATTTGGTAAAATAATCAGTTGCCACCAAAATCCAACTGTGTCCCCCACTTGACTTGTCTGCAATTTTTCCTATGAAGTCAATTCCCCATTGCTGAAATGGAGCATTCACAGTTACAGTTCTGAGGGGTAAAGCACCATCATATCTCAATTTTCCTGAGAATCTCTGGCAAGGGTCACACTTCCTCACTAACCTTTGTGCATCTAAAAAGAGAGTGGGCCACCAATATCCTACTCTGAGAATCTTATGGGCTGTTGTTTGGGTAGTATAATGTCCACCACACAATCCTTTATGCATGTCATTCAAAACATTGTTAGCTACATCTTCATCCACACATCTCAGCAGCACACCATCAGGGTTTTTCCAGTATAGCTCACCTTGAACAATAACATACCTGATTGCATGTAACTTTAAAGTCCTCTTTTGACTATCACTGAAATGGGAAGGACAATTCAGATTTTGCAAGTAGTATATAATGTCCTTGTACCATCCAGATCTTGATACATTTACATTCTCATTTTGGACTACATTAACTTGGCATGCTTCCAAGTTTGACTGTGCCATCATCTTGGCTAATCCTTGTCCTCTTACCAACTTGGTAATTTGTATGTCTATGTTGAACTCTTACAGTTTGTTTATCCATCTGCACCTTCTTCCGGTCACCTCCTGTTGAGTGAATATATCTTTGACTGCTGCATGGGGTACATATACAATTATATGTGATCCTACCAGGTATGGTCTGAAACTTTTGATGGCTCTAACTAGTGCATATGCCTGTTTTTCCATAATATCATATTTTAACTCAGCAGCCTGCAAGGACATACTAAAGAAAGCTATGGGCTGTTCAAAACCATCTTCATTTTTCTGTAGCAAACATGCAGCAACAGTGTGAAAGGAAGCAAATGAAAATACTTGGAATGGCCTAGAAAAATTAGGAGATTTAAGAACAGGGGCCATCTTGATTGCCTCTTTGATACTATGAAATGATTCTATTGCTTCACTTTCCCAGTTGACAGTTGCATCCTTCTTCATCATCTTAGAAATGTTCCTCGTAGTTTCTGCAAAGTTGGGAACAAATCTCCTAACAAAATTTATTTGTCCAAAGAAGGACTGAACTCCTTTTACAGTTTTTGGCATTCGAATTCTGTCAATAGCAGCCACTCTCTCTGGATCTATCCTAACTCCATCCTTGGAAACAATGTGCCCCAAAAGCTTTCCTTCAACTACCCCAAAAGCACACTTCTTTGGATTTAAAGAAATGCCATACTCTAGTGCTCTTATGAAAATATGCTCTAGATGCAAACAATGCTGCTCTTCCTTCTTTGAATATGCAGTCAAGTCATCCTGATATACAACCAGGATTGAATCAATCAACCCTGCAAAAGCAACATCCATTGCTCTTTGAAATGTAGCACCTGCATTTGTTAGTCCGAAGGGCATTCTAACATACACATAAGTTCCCCATGGAGTGGTGAAGGCAGTCTTATACTGTTCTGATTCCTTTACCTTCACCTGATTATAACCTGAAAATCCATCCATCATGGATAAGAGTTCACAACCAGTCACTCTCTGCAACATAGCTTCCATATTAGGCAGTGGATAGTTATCCTTTAAAGAGGATACATTCAAGTTTCTGAAGTCAACACAAAGCCTAATATTACTATTCTTTTTCCTGACTGGGACAAGGTTAGACACCCAAGTTGAATGTCTGATTGGCACAATTATTCCAGCTTCCCTAAGCTTTTTAAGTTCTTCTTGCATCTTTGGAGCTAAGGTAGGATTAATAGGTCTTTGCCTCTATCTAAATGGTTTAGCTCTAGGCTTTAATGGGATCTCATGCTGGAATAAATCTTCCCTATAGGCTTTTAGGTCCTCATATGACCAAGCAAAAACATGTTTATACCTTTTCAGTAATGCAATCAGCATACTCCTGATGTGTGGCTTGAGTTGCTTACCAATATATACCTTCTTAGGGGCCTGAGATGTCCCCAAATTTATCTCTTCTAAATCTTCCTTATTTGTGGGAGATGTCCTTGTGACCAATTTGTCTCTACTGTCAAAAGCTCTTTCCAAAGCTACTAACCCTCTAGGGATTTTATTAGTCTTCAATTGAATTATCTCCTTTCCCACAAGAGTTTCTTTTCCATCTATAGTCTCTACAAAAGCTTGGAAATCAATTTCTTGATTCTCATATTCATCTATGCAGTGCAAAAATTTTAACAAATCCCTATCATCATTAAACACCTGCCAACTGCATATATTTTCTGGTACTGCAGGCCTGATTTTAACTTCTACATTTATAACATTTGACAGAGTGATGTCGTCTGGCCTTATTGCAACATTAGCTAAGAAATCAGCCATAACATTCTTTGATCTCTCTACCCAGCCTATTGAAAATGCATCAAAAAGTTCAATGGTATCCCAAACAGCATGCTTATATTGTTTCAATCTTTTGTTTTTTGAAGCATATCTATCTCTAATTTGGGATACAATCAGCTCAGAATCCCCAAATACTCTTAGCATTTTGATTCCATGTTTGAGAGCTATATTTAGGCCTAAGAGTAAAGCCTCATATTCTGCAATGTTGTTTGTGCAAACAAACCTCAGCAAGAAAGGAAATTTGAGGAGCTTACCAGTTGGAGACAGGAAAACAACTCCAGCTCCAGAGCATTCTTTTGCACAAGCTCCATCAAAATACATGGTCCACAGACCCTACTGGTCCAACTCTTCACTGCAGACATTTTTTTCTTTATCTTCTCTGTCATCTGAGACAACCTTGAAGTTATCACAGTCAGTGTTTACAAAGCATATCTGTTCCTCTGCATCTTGGTCTTCCACTATCTCTGATGATCTCTGTTCTCTGATTAGCTTAACATTCCTACCATTCATTGGAATCATGGCATATGACAGGTCCAGCTACATACTTCCACCAATTAGTGCTGCCCATCTTCTTGACAATAACATACCATACTGTGGCTTGATGTCAACCACTGTTATATTCATTTTATCTCTTTTCAGGAAATGCTGCCAGTTTGAAATCTACATCCTTCATGATTCCAATAACTGGTACCTCTCTGGCATCCATAGCATAACATTTTCCACATGCCTTGTCAATTTTCAATCTAGCTTGTTGCATGATGGCCAAAGGCATGACATTTGTAGATGCTCCAGAGTCAAGCATACAATTTCTGATTATTTTTCTATTTATAACCAGGGATACATAAAATGGTTCCACTTGTGAAGGACACTTTGTCATAGTCACTCCTAAATAAACTTCAGGAACCTCATCTTCTTCATTATATGTGACATGTTTCTCACCCTAGATTTGAACATTTTGTTTAGCTTGAAAAGGTACCCCTGAAATTAGGGATATTGTCCTATTCTTGATTTCTTCAACCTTCATGAGTTCCATGAGTGGAATAGAGATTTTTACTTGGGAAAGGACTTGAGCTATATCAAATGGAGCATAATTTTGTATAACAGTTGTAGCATGCTCCACAATCTTGTTTCTATCCTGAGCTGATTTAGCTTTTACTTTCATAGTTCCCTGATCATCATTCTTGTCTTGGGAACCTTTGCTTTGATCTTCAACCTGGGGGATTCTATTCTCTAGTCCTTGAGATTCATGACCTGTTCTATGTCTAAAATTTTGTTTATTATTAACCCACTGCCTCTTTTGTGGTTCAGTTCCTTTATGACCATGCACTGGCTGACCTGCAGAAACTTCTGGCTGATGTGGGCTGCTTACCTGAGCTTTACCTCTAAGATTGTAGTTACTCTTGACTTGGGCAACTGCTGCAGCTGTGAAGGCCCTAATTTCCTCATCAGAAGGTTGTTGTAAGCTACTCAGAAAATTATGCGAGCTCTGAGCATACACATAGCTCTCTTCATTACCTTCATCATAAAAGTCCTGCTGACAGGCCCGAATTCCATTATCTATATTCTCATCAGCATCATAAATATGGTATCCATTGCTTATAGACATCATATTTACATCATCATCTTGCACATAATGTGGCTCATTACATTCATTACAAGATGTAGCATTATCATACAAGGACTGAGCAATCACACACTGTGACTGTGAATGTGGCATCTGACAAATTATACACCATGGAGTATCATCAACAATATTTACAGCTTTCTTTAGGGGATCAGGAGTTTCTTTGACATGTTGAGTCCTCTGATTTGTGTTGTTATGTGGGAATATAGGCTTACCATTTTTCCAATTGGTATTATAAGGCATATCATGCAATGATGGCCTCTTTTCCTGCCTTTGATAGACTTGCCTATCAGGACCTATCCCTTTTTCACTTCTAGCTAGCCTATAGCTTAGGTCCTTAACAACATTTCCAATTTGTCTATCTTATCTTTAGGGGCAGATGTATTACCTTGAGTGTTCTAAGGCTTGTTTGGATTCTGCAGAATTTTCACATCATCCCTTCTATTAGTCTTGCCTGATGCTTCCCTATTGTTCTCAATGTTTACTGCAATTCTGAAAGCATCCCTGATAGTAGCAAGACTTTTATCTCTTAATCCATCTGCAGTTTTTGCATCAAAGGCATTGATATACAATATTATGCACATTGGTTCATTTGGCCTCATGTGATGTGGCAATTTATTTAACACTTTAGTAAATCTTGCATTAAAATCTACAACCTGCTCATTTGACCCTTTAGTGAAACTGGTAAACTCATTTACAAAAAAGCTAGGGTCATTTTTGTCACCATATTGCTCCTTGAACATCCTTTTAAAATCATCCCATGATGAAATACTCCTGTCAAGCAGATTCTTATACCATTCTCTTGCCTCATCAACTAAAGATTGCATGAATGACTTCATAAAAATATCCTCATGTTCAACTTCAAAGTTATCCATGACATTTTGAAAAGCTTTTAGATGATCTTCTCCTGACACAGTGTTGTTTCCTGGAAATTTAGGCACTTGCAGCCTCAGATGCTCGTCAATGGGATTAGGATACCCAGGAATACCATCAAACACTAGCTGTCTGAATCTATCTAGCTGCATCGGCTGTCTGTCAAACTGATTAACATTGATATTTCTGTTTGCATCCTAGTTTCTTACATTGTTCAGCGGTATCCTAACATCATTCACATTTTGTCTTTCATCATTATGCTGATGTTGCACTTCATTTCTCTGTTGATGTCTCTGCTCATTTGCATTCTCAAGGGTAGGAATTGAATTATTTTGGGCAGCCCTTAAAGCTTGCACTTTCTGCCTCATGTCAAATCTGATTTTCATGGCTTGCAGATACTCTAATTCTGCTCTCAAATTTCTAATTTCTTCAGCTAACTGTTCTTCCTTAAGCATAGAGGTAGATGGTCTCATACCATTCTAGTCATCATCTTCATCATCCCTCAGAGACTGCCTCTTCAAATCTGTCACTAGGGTCTAGAAATGGGCATTCTTGGAACACTTCTGACCTCATTCTCACGCTACCACCCTGTTGCCTATCATATGCACTCTGAATATCAACTTCTGCATTTGAAAAGTAAGGCACATGCTGTCCTGATGGCCTAGGGTTGTCTTGCATATCATCATTTTTTCTAGGGGAACCCTCACGACTGACTGAGACAGCTCCCTTTCTTCTGTACATCATTCTTCTTGTTACTGGTAACTCTTCAAATAAAGGATTTTGTTGGGATCTTCTCCCCTGCATATAAATTTTACTTTGACCAGTTGGGAGATTACTTCGAAGTCGCCACCTATTACTAGGAACTGTTTTCTTTTTGTAAACCAGGGTTCTTTCACAAACTCCCCAGCTGAGTCGCCAATTTCTGTTGGTTTTTCCCAGACTGGATGCTTACTCCCAGATTTCCCTACAAGGTAGCCATCAATGATCAACAGAATTTCTGGGCCAGGGGCCAACAGTGTAGGAGATAGACTCTATATTTTATCTCCTCTTCTTCTTCAGGCTCTGCAAAACCTAGGGGGGTATTCCCTACTCAACATCCATGATAATGTGCATACTAAGGCTGGGATGCTGATAGAAAGCAGATAAGTCCTCTTGTAAGTAGACCAAAACTGTAAGATAAGAGCAAAGGGGTTGGCTTTGGGCCTATTTACAGTTGTAGACAGAGGACTGAGGATCCTAAAACTATTTCTACTGTCCTAAAGGTTGTTTTAGAGTTTGATTTTGATTTTATGTTTGGATGCAAAGCTAGAAATGGTTATAATACAAACACAAAGCAAGATTGGTGCCTATCCAGGGCCTGGAGTCAGTAGACATACACCTATGAATGACATGCATGAACAACTAAAACTAGATTTCAGGGGGATACATATGATACCTGCCTTACAGATATCTCCCAATATAAAGTGTTAAGCTATCTATACTTATGGCATCCCTACTGCAGTATACCCTTCCCAATGTTTAATCTGAAAACAGTTTAATCTACCTTTGAGCAGAAGTTAAAAGATCAGACATTCAACACAGGAATTCTATGTTCTAGATTCTCAACATTCCTTAAATATCCAGACTTAGAAGAAAGATACATGCAATACTGGAGACAGAATTAACAAAACACATGCTAACATAGCATTTCTCATATAAATTTAACCATGAAATCAGTGGATTCATGCAAAGACATGCAACAGGAGATACATAAACTCACAAGTTCTTGTGGACAGAGCAGCCAAAACTAGCTGTATTGTATCACAGAGCCAAAAATGTTCAACTTTCAACAACCTAAAAAATGGTAACACCATCTGCTTATAACAGCCAGATAGTGTACCATAAGCAATTAATTAAATGGCAAAAATATCAAAATTCACCAAATACAGATCCCACCAAGGAATGGCGCTCAGAAGATATTAATGCAGCAGACAAAGAGGGGCCTCGAGCCATGCACCGCCATCTGAAAGTCTTCATCCCCGATCAGGCAACTTCACTGTTTGTACTGTCGCCCATACCCCTGCACTGTCGCCATTGATTGCTCAACTACCCGCAACCACCAGGAAAAACACCGCGGCGTTCAAAAAGAAATTCCCGCCAAAACATGCCTCTTCGCAGGTTGAAATTACACAAGGGAATAATCCCACATGCATGGTGAGGAGATCACATCAGTAATTCATAAACATGGTTGCACACATGATAGGTGTCGAGTGTTTTGCCACGCTCGACACACAAGCCTTCGCCGAATACCCATCACTGTGACACAAACCATCGGCCAACTCCATAATTCTCCTGCCGACCTTACTAGTCTCACTGATGCAAAACTACATACTCCACCTCCAGAAACCTCCGTCGGCTAGACCAATACCATCGGAACAACAAAAATTTCTTCTGCTAATCACGATAGTCTTACCGATGCCTACATCGCAACTCCATCATCGGCCAGACCAGAACTGTCGGGCAAACATCTCAAACCTACGCCGACACCTGCCATCATGCTGATGAACCATGGCTTCATCCTTTCGTCAGCCAAACACACGCCGATGATACCATCGGCCAAACACCACTCCATCGGTGAACCCCTCGCCGTCTTACCCGATAGCCCCCATCATGCCGATGGAAAATCTCCATCGGTGAGAACAACACAAAAGTCACCCCGGCACGCTGAACATCAATTCCCCTATTGGCCAGACCTCCACCTGTCGGTCTAGCATAAAATTACCTCGCCGATGAAGAGTGTTACACTAATGAACACCTCCCCACCACCAACCCGATCGCCAAGAAGCCTGCGAGGTCATGCCGATGGGCAAGAAGATATAGGGTTCAAATGAAAAAACCCTCTAAACATGAAAAATCAACCTCCAGGTCAAAATGAGTACCAACAGAATCTAAGGGAAATTTTCTCATCCAATCCAATCATGCCATTTGTCTAATTCTCCTTGCTTGAGAATCCTCAATCAATCTCCACCATTGATCCTTCAAATTGATCCTAGCCCTCGAATCCAATCTTCAAAAATCTATAAATTGAGGCCTCCACCTCCCATTTAAGACAAGTCATTTTGTGCAATGTTATGCTGTCAATTTGAGTTCTCACATCTATAGCTCTTAATGTAATTCAACATAGTTTAGCTTAGTTTATCATCCATTTAGGACATATCATCACTAATTTGTTTAGATAGGGTGCATGTTTTAGTATAAAAGCATAGTAGTGATTTAGTCCAATTTTGAGGTCCCTTGGACTTGAGATTGGGTGTATTTTAGGTGTAATTTGCATCCATTTTAGGTATCATTTTCATAGGTAGACATTTTGGCATGCCCAGTGGGACACCCACCACCTTTCCGCTAATAAATTTACATGTTTTGTGGGGTTTTTCTTGTGACAGGTTGGATTAGCGCCTAAACTTCTGCATCAATGTTTATCTGGCATATCAGTGCCTATCTAGCACATCAGCGTCCATCCCAGCAGATCAGCGCCCATCCAAAGATAAGCTCTTTATTTTGGAGGAAAAATCAAATTTACAAGGGGGAGGTGCTACCTGTCTTGAATCAGCGCCTAGCCCTTTGTATCAGTGCCTATCTAGTGCATTAGTGCCCAATCTCCTAGATTAGCGCCTAACCAAAAATAGTGTTTTTTGTTTAACATTTGGTTTTGTAGCCTCATTCGACCATCGAAGACTTGTCTACAACTACTAACTTCTTATTTGCAGGTTTGTTTATTAGCTTAAAAGCATTTGGTGTTGTTGTTGTGTGAAATTGTTTGATTAATCATAGGCACATTCACAAGGCTAAAAAAGAACACAATTTGCATCATCACACCTTCATAAGGTTAAAACAAACAACAAATTTAATCTTCATTCATATGGTCTAAAAAGAACAAAAAATTACATTCCCCCTTTATTGGGCTTAAAAAGAACAACAAGTTGCATATCCACTCATTTGGGATAAAAAGAACCACAACATGCATTTCAACTCATCTAAACAAGAAAATTTATAACTTTGTGTGAAGTGTCTTGTGGTTTTGTTAGTGTCGTGAAAGTGTATGCTCTTCCCTCACACCATTTGCTAACCTTGGGAATCAAAAACTTCTCACAACACTTGCATAAATCACCCCCATCCTAATCCAAGAGCTAAAAATGAACCTTGTTTAGTGTGACTCAAGCCTAAAAATATGTATGCTCTCCCCTCACATCTCTGTATGAACTTGGGGATCAAAAGTATTTTTGTGTTTGTGTTGATTTTGTTGAACCTTTAGAGGGCCTACCACCTCACTTCGAAATGTGGGAATGACCCAAGCGGTAACAAGCTAAAGCCAAGCTCTTTCGAGCTACTATATAAAATAATGTGTTTGTAACAAAAGTCACAAGAAATAGGTGCTGTTATGTCATACTGATGAATGTTTCCCCCAAAACCCTATAGAGCGTAACCTCTCCAGGCTGGGAAACCTTCTTATCAAAGTGAATCATCGCACGTATGGCCACCTGAATGAATGCACTTACTATGAACCATTTTTTAGTAGCCCAAATCCCTCTATTTGTTGGTGCAAAAGGTGGGACCTTTGAAGCTACCTCGATTCTTGTGGTTCTTAGTAGAAATAGCAGGGACAATCCTAACCTTTGGTGGGGGGACAAGCCTTCAAAAATTTAGAACTTGGTATGCGTGAGAAGTGAGTGCCATGGAGGGGATCCGGTGCTACCAAGATCCTAGAGCTATCCACTTTGAATAGGCATGGCTAGGGGATCCAACAAATATTGTCCTATCCTCGCCTTAGGTTGTGCATGATTGTTTAAGTTCACAACAAAACCTTTGGACATTGTATGCACTTGTTTAAAATGTTTGTATCACTTTCCAAAGAAAAATATCATGGACATAACCCAAACATTTGAAAAAATAAACCATTGAAACTTTAGAACACCTCAAATACATCATTTAACCTCCAAAGCCCAAAACATCACATCCCTAGCCCAAAATTTGCATAAAACCACCACTGTCCTATATCAGCACCTAAACCTCTACATCAATGCCCAAACCTCCATATTAGCACCTAATCCTCTAAATTAGTGCCCAATCCTCTATATCAGCACCCAATCCTCCACATCAGCACCTAATCCTCTGCATCAGCACCTAATCCTTTGTATTTGGTGGTGCCTGCATAAACATTCAAGTTTCAAACATTTAAATATGCAAGCCCCTTCCCAAAAAATCCAAAATTTCTATCTTTTGGCCCCTGCAATTATCAAAAATGCAAGAAATCAGTTGTGTGTAGGTTAAAATGGCAGTGGTGGGTCGAGAGATCCTATTGACCCTCTAAATAATAAGTTGCATGCATTTCTGGATGCATATCGGGCCACAGTTTCCAGCTTCTAAAATATTTCTAAGAGTGGCTATGGGGGTTTCATGTTTCAAGTGCCACGGGTTTGCCAAGTGTTGAGCCCCAGTTTAGAACCACGCCATTGCTTGTGCTTCCCGCGGAGTGTGCCACATGTCAGCAGCGGAAGTAGCCCTTTAAAGTTCCAGCTTGAGTGTGGAAGGTGCCACGTGTCGGCTTCCGCAAAAGTTTCTATGCAGTTTCTAAAAGTTTTAAGAGTGTCGTGGAAGGCACCACGTGGAGGCACCCGAGAGACATAGAAAAAATAACTAAAGGCCCGCAGACGGTGCCAAGTGGCAACATCCGCCAAAGTTTTTGATAGACCCTAAGTGCAACTCAAGAGCCCCGCGGAAAGTGCCAAGTGTCGCTATCCGCTTGAGTTTCAAAAAGTTTCTAAGATGCAGTGGAAGATGCCATGTACCCCTTGAGGCTACCGTGGACAGTGCCAAGTGGCAACCTCCACCTGAGTTTTGAGAGCCCCTTTTATAATGTTTCTGTGAGCGCGGAAGGCGCCAAGTGTCGAACAGCGGGGGCAGTTTCTTTGTGTTTCAACAGGTGCGCGGAAAGTGCCGCGTGTCCCTCATAGATAGTTGCGGAGTTTGACAAGTGTCAGCCTCCGCATAAGTTTCAAAAGGGGGCCTTAAAGTTTCTATGCAGGGATAGAAGGCGCCATGTGTCCCTTATGGTTGCTGCAAAAGTCGACACGTGTCGGCCCCTGCGTTGTTTCTATTTGCTTCAAGGTTTGGCAAGCGGGAAGTTGTGAGCCCCATTTCTTTTTGTGTCTTGTGTTTCAAATACCGCGGGTTGCGACAAGTGTCACCTGCAGGGGCCACTTAAGTTTAAAGACACAGTATGTTTCATAAGTGTTGCGGACGGTGCCAAGTGTCAGCATCTGCGAGAATCTCAATTATTTCAAATGTTTCTCAAGTGTAGCGCAGAAAGCACCGAGTGTCGGCACCCGTAGGAGTTTCAAGAAGGGTCTTTGTGTTTCAAGGGAGCCTGCGAAAGCTGCCACATATTCTGATGGTTGAAATGGCGGATGCCGCCACCTGTCCCCTTTTTGGGAAGCAAGTAATAAGCTGTGGAAAAGTCAGCAATAGAAACTTGAAGTGCCTATGTGGCACGATTTGGTTGGTGGGCGACTTTTCAATAGTTTTTGGGGCCGTAGATCTCAGCAATTGGGTTTTAGATCGACAGCCATGTTTTGAACCTACAGTGAGGGTTTTCTCCTGAGCGTTTGCAACCATTTTTGGGCGGGAGAAACTCCAGAGGTGCGCCATTGCTACTTTTCAGAGGCTGTGGGTAGATGAAGCTTTAATGGCATATCGTGCAGAGATGCATGGGTCGAGTTGATGGGTCAGCTAGCGGATTTAAGAGCAAATCTTTAGGCAGCGGTGCAGATCCTGATTCCCACCTGCTCCTTCCTTTTTGTCCCTCTGCTGCATTGATGATTTTGAGCACCATTTTTCTAATGCATTATATCTGGTGAGATTTTTGGCCTCCCTTGTAATTAATTTGCTGAGTACATAGTTTTGCTATAAAAGGTAGACTGTGTCACTCATTTTAGGTTGTTGAAGACTTGGGCATTCTTTAGTGTAAATATTGAAGAACAGGGCATGATCCTAGCTGTTGTATCCCATTTTGGAGTTTATGAGTTGCAGCATGAGTGTATTTTGCACATATTTCAGTTTCAGTGTTGATTTTATATGAGAAATGCTTCATTGCATGTGTTTATCTGCTTGTCTCCATTTGCCGCATGTTATTCTCCTTCTTTTGAATCTAGTTGCTAAGGGTTTCATAGATTCTAGGGTATAGATTTCTATACTGCATACTTGATCTATAACTTCCATTCAAGGAGTAGATTAAACTGTTTTAGGTTAATGTATGGAGAAGGTTGCATGTCAGCAGGGATATTTGTAAGTAGAGGCAGTTAGATACCCTTTCTTGGGTGATGTTTGTAAGGTAAGCACCAAGTCCAACCCCCTGAAACTTGAGTGAAAGTTGCAAACCATTTGCTATATACGTCTAGTTGACTCCTTGCCCAATGGATAGGCACCAATCTGCTCCTGGGTCAGTAGTTATGAGCTAAAACCCCTTGTCTTGCATCCAGGACATTATGTCCACCCATCTCATCACTTCCACCTGTTAGTTGTAGGAGTAGGATTAGGTACCTTGCATACTTTCATACCCAACCAGACACATATGTCCAAGAATGTTGCCAACCTTGTGATCTATCATGCAGATCTTGGTCCACACATGAGAGTATTCTGCCTATTGCTGTCAAGCTAAATCTTTCTGTCATTGAGCTAGTCAATGTTACATCTTTTGTCATACGGATACCCCCCTTGGTGCGGCAGAACCAGAAGTGAAGGGGAGGTAGCTCACACAACCTCCCGTAATCTGTTGGCCAAATCTGCCTATCCATTGGAGCTGGCAAACCCTCTGCCGATTTGGAAACCAACAGTATCAACATCTAATCCTCTACATTAGTGCCCAATCTTCTACATCAGTGCTCGATCCTCCACATCAGCACCTAATCCTCCACATCAGTGCCTAATCCTCTATATCAGCACCTAATCCTCTGCATCAGCACTCAATCCTCTATATCAATGCCCATTCTAAGAATTCATCATTACATCAAATTTTTGTCCTTGTGGTTGTCGACAAACCCCTGTTCCACATCATCCTTCGACATTACATGCCACTTCAATCCATAACTTTTTCCATTTATCAATCTTAGCTTGTGATCTATCCCCATCATCGATCAATATCCTTGTTATTATTCTCACTAGCATCCAAACACTTCTAGCCATCCATAGTTGGTCCTAAGACATCATTAGCCAAAACTTTGCTTGTCACATATCACTAGACTTATTCAATCCTACCATCCTAAAACAATCCTATCATCCTTAATTGATCATCACCCTTGAATCAATCATGACCAACCATATCATCATCCAAATCCATCCTAATTAACAAATTGATTCAAATTGCATCCAAATATTAAGGTTAAACTCTAGATCAAATTTATCCTTTTATCATCAACCCCCTTGGATAAATTGGCTTGGGAATCTTGATAACTCCTAAGTTAGTAGACTCCAAGAAATACCATTTTGCTTGGTACGTCTTGTCTACCACAAGTAAAATAATCCCATAGGCCTTTTGCTTAGGCTCTTTGTCTACCCTAAGTATATAGGATAATCATCAACCTTTAATCATCTTGATCTAGATTTTGCACTTACCATCATCATTGGTACCTCATCATCCAAATCACCCTCAAATTCACCTTTTATGCCTCCCATCACTTGATCACAAGCTAATAAAATGGACGCTCATTACCAACCCCTCTCTCCTAGTGGCTCAACCATGAGCAACATGGAGGGATATGTTAACCAATCCAAAATGGGTGACACATCCACTCATTCTCGTCACACCTATTCTCCCACCTTTGTCAAGTTCCTTAATGAAGAGGAGTTACATGACAAGTTTGACCAATTCATTGACAACCATAAGGATGAATTTCTTCAATGTCTCATTGAACATGGTGCATGCCTCCCATACTCATATGACCATGACAAGCTCAAAACCATCTTTCATGACAAACCACCAATAGCCATAGATGATCAACCATGGGGACGTGTCCCTAATCCCAACGAACCTGTGATAAGTGAAATCAAAATGAAGATTAAAACTAATCAAATGTAAAACAAAATGATTATACCTTCCTTCTGACTCACGAATCCATGCGGGAAGGAGATGCACCCAAGAGATCTCCTCAGATTTTTCCCATGACTAGAACGAAGATGTGGATTGCTCAAGTGCTCAACACAATGTAAGATGAGAGACAAGTGGTTTGATGCCAGATTTGGATGGAGATAGGGAATGATTAGAGTGATTTTGGCAGAGGTTTGATGAGATGAGGAGATTGTGGAGAGATTTGGGCAGAGGTTTGATGTCTGAAGAGGTCTCTCCAATGGCTTAGAGAGGGGTCCAATTTATAGAGTTTTGGAGATGAGGATGGAGGGTGAGGATTCAGTTGATGAGATCAAGGGCTAGGAATAAAAGTGAATCTTTTATTCCTAGTGGATGAATTAATAATTCTCATTTTGGGAAGAGTGGAGGATAGTGGATGAATTATTAATTCATTTTTGGGGAGAGTGGAGGATAATGGGGGACAACTGAATATTAAATTCAGTTTAGTGGAGGATAGTGGGGGACAACTAAATATTAAATTTAGTTTAGTGGAGGATAATGGGGGACAACTGAATATTAAATTCAATTTAGTGGAGGATAATGGAGCATGAGGTAAGCAAGGTTAATTAAGTGTTATCTTAATTAACTTAAGTCTAGGTTAATCAGATAAACATGACTTATCTAATTAACAGGGATTAGGGAAATAGATAAATCATCTAAATAAATATTAGCAATATTCATTTAATTGATGAGGATAGGGTTGTAAGATTTAAGTGGATTAATTGAGTGAGTCAATTGATCACAAGGGACATGCAGATGGGGGGAGTGGATTAGTGCAGAGGTACGTAAAATTGGTTTGCAAAGCAATCCAATTTTAGGTGTCTAGATTTGCCCCTCTTTGAGATGGTGTTGCGGCTAAGTAACATCATTTCAAAGAAGTTAGAACATAGAGATGGATTGGATAGAAAAATGATTTTGGTTTGGAAAAATAGGGTAATGTTTGGGGATAATTGGTAAGGGTAATGCCCCCTCAAGAGGATAGGCGGGTTGTGCTCTCGAAATGGATGGAACAGATTGGTAGATGTGGTCAAAGGATAAGTGGTGGGATGAAAGGATGATGATGTTGGGAGATGATTGGTGGATGATGATTGTGCTAAAAATGATTTAGAGCAATCCTAGGTTTGATATAGCAAAGTGGATATTTTCACCAAGGTATAGAAGACCAGGGTGATGATGTTTATCCAACATTTGCATGGACTAGACACGCAGACAAAGGGATGATCCCATGCATGCCCAAGATAGTACAACATTGTCTAGATGAGGGAAGGGGACTCATAGCATAAGCCCTTAGTACACAAAAGGTATGATGAACCTTAGATGCATAAGGAGATCAATATGCTAGAACCAACCCTATGATCAACAAGATATGAATACTAGCTTGGAGTAATGAGACCAACCCACAAGCACAGCATACAAAAGCAAGACTACGTCCCATTCGAGATGTTTTCGCCACATACCATGATATAATAAGATCAAGGTAGCTTTGATGTGATCTTCGAATAGGACAAAAGATAAAAATCAAAAACCAAAAGACCAATGAACTAAACAAGTAACCATTGTATCTTTTGCCAAAATGGATGATGATGTGATAGATGCTACCTATCGTAGGAAAGATATATCCTAAGGTAGAGATTGATAGATGATTTGATGATGTTGTGATGATTGGATAGATTCTACCTATTGTCGGAATGACATATCCTAAGGCAAGAATCGATTGATGATTAGATCATGTGTTGTTGATGTAAGATTGGCTCAAGATATGATGGTGACAAGTTATGGTTGATGCTGATTGATAGTTGATGATTTTGATTAAGGACAATGCTTTGATAGGTGATGTGAAGCTTGGATCTAGTGTAAACTTATTGAGGATAGATGTGATGATGATGTGGGATGATGATAAATGTGATGATGATGAGAGTGTGATGGAGAAAGTTTGATGTTTTGTGATGGATAGATTGTTTTGGTATTTTGTGTGTTTTCTATTGTTTTTGTATTTTTTGATTTTTTTGTGATGTTTTTGGATTTTTTGATTTTGTGATGTTTTTGAATTTTTTGATTTTGTGATGTTTTTGAATTTTTTGATTTTTGTGATGTTTTTGAATTTTTTGATTTTTGAAAAGGAATGGTTTATTATGAGATGGTTGCATTGGATTTCATGTGGATAACCTTTGTGCTAGATACCAATGACAAGGGAACACCAAGTCTAGAGGTGTAAGTGATGGGGTTGGATAGGGGGATTGGTGATGAAAAGATTATGGATAGGAGACTGTGATAAATGGATAGAGACATGCAGATAATGGGTAGGATGGGGGATGAAGGATCTAGTAGGGATACATGATAAGTAGGTGGAGGGATTTGTTAGTGGAAGGTGATAGAGAGGAGATTCATGATAGATGGATTGCAAGATAGATGGATGGGAGATGGGGAGAAGGATTTTCTCCAAGGGCTAGGTTGCAAGGAATCATATGCCCCAATGCTTAGGATTTTGCATGATGGGTTGATGTTTGAATGGATGGATTTTGTAGTAGGTGGATGGAGGATATACTGACGAAGGGAGTATGCCAAGAGGTCTCCAATGCATGTTGTTGATATGTTTCCCCTTGTCTTTATCAAGATCTAGGGTGAGAGATGGTTAAAACAAGATATGATGGATGGGGAATGATAGGATACATAGGGGATGTTGGATAGGAATATGATAGAATAACGATAAGACAGTGGATAAGATGTGCAAGGAGATGATGGATGTGGATGAAGGATATGGTTTTGCCCCCAAGTGTAGGGATACAAAATGGATGGAGAAGGGATTATGCATGATGCCCACAAGGGGTTTTCATCATGGTACTTGCCCAAAGTGCCACAAGGAGTGGTTTTTACCATTGGACGGATTTTTTTTGTTTACTATTTTCTTGATTTTTTAATTTTTTTGCATTTTTAATGGAATGGGGACTCTAGCGTATGTTTCCATAGCAAGGAGAAGATGGTCCCATGTTGGATAGAATTATGGATGAGGATTACATGAATGTTGATAGATAGGCGAAAATGAAATGGATTATGGATTATAATCTGGATTATGATGTGGACTATGTTGATTATGATGTGGATTATGCAAAAGCATGGACCATAGGAATGTGATGGGGAAGATATGTAGGATAGTGAATGAAAGATGGAGAGATGGGGGTATGTGGGAATGTTAAGTGGTGGAGGGGAACCAAGACCAACGGCTGCACACACCGTGATGTATTTGGAAGCTTGTATTTTGGATGTGGAGTTGGGAGTAATGGGGATCAGGATGGGGGATTTTTGGATGGTCAATTTGGGGTTTTAGGGACCCAAATAGACTTAGGAATTATGGGATTTTGCGGTAGATTGGGATGTTGATGCCTCATTAGAGTTGAGTGATCTTTGTTTGGGGACCCACACCATTTTTGTTTTTGCCTGTTCTTGTGATGGTGTGGGCATGGATAGCCTTTTTGATTTTTCATTTTGATTGGAAGGGATAATATCCTTAGGCTTTTGTGCTTTATGAGTTGAGGCATTCAAATTTTTGAATCCCATGGATTTGGGGGAAGCTTCATGTTTGAAAGATGTGTGATTTTGTTGGTCTTGATTTGGAATTTTAGTGGTTGTATGGATGGAGGGGTAAAAAGTAGATTTTTGGATAGATGGGTGAAGTGATTTGATGATTGGGATATTGGGAGTTGGTAGGATAGGAGGTAAAGTGGATTTGATAGGGATCTTTAGAGTTGGAAGTAGTGGAGGTAAATTTGATGGAGGGAGATAGATGGTCACATGCTTTTGCAAATGGTAGGATGATGGAGGAGGGATGGCGACATATGTTTTGGGAGTGCGATGAGATGCACCATGTTTGGGATTGGATGAATGGAATTTGGAAGGTGTGTGGGTGGTACCAACATGGTTGTTTTGTTTATCTTGGGATGTATAGCCAAGGCCATGCGAAGATGGATGGAATGTGGTGTGGATGGGCTCCAAGATGGCTTGTTCGTGAAGGCCTAAGCCTTTGCCTTGATAATTCATAAGTTGGAGCATGCAACATGTAATGGGATGTTTGGTGCTTTGGAAACAAAACGCGAGTCCCTTATTTGTTGGAGAAAGATATGTGATAGATGGAAGTTGTTCACCTCCTACGAGGGGTTAACACAGATGAAGGTGCTTTTTCCAAGTGGATAAGTGGATGGATTTGGGATGGGATTGGTAGATGGAGGTGAAGGATTAATGGGGGATGGTAAAGGGGTGCTATAAGTTGATGGGGGATCAATAAGGTGATCCATAGATGGGAGGGGATGGGGGATGGGATTGGATGGGATGGTTAGATCTTGATTAGGAGAAGGGGTTGATGTTTCAACATGCGTTGGATTTGATTCTTTGCATAGCTCATGTGGTTGGGTAGAAGTGGGATTGACTTGGATAGATGTGGTGGTTGCTTGGATGGATGTGATAGGTGTTTGGATGGATGTGATAGGTGTTTGACTTATGGGCTCTTGAACATGGCTACATGATAGTTCTTGACTTATGATAGGGTATTGTTCAAGAGGTTTGGGGGATGTTGGATTGCATGAGGGTGTTTGATTCCTTGCTAATAGCCAATGGATGACATCCTTCATGAGTGTATGGGTGGAAGAACAATATAATGGATGGATAATGATGGTGGATGGTGTAGAAATAGGATTGGGATTGGATAGGTGGGTGATAGGATTAGGTAGTGATGGTTCTTGGGTGGGTTCAAGGATAGGTGTGGGATTAGATGGTGGAGGCCACTCTAGATTGGTATCTCCCTTGTCAAAGGTTATTAGATCTTGCCTAGGATAACTTGGACTCATTTGATTTATGTACAAGGGACCACTTGGACTTGCATGTGCTTCTTGTTGCAAAGGTGGATTTGGGCTCACTTGTGCTTGTTGTGGAGGCCATTGATAGTCTTGGGGGTGGAGTGAAATGGTGGGATTTGTAGATAAAAGGTCTTGGGTTTGGTATGAAGTTGAGGGCATTTGATCTTGTTGCCAATGTCGATTTGGGATCACTTGTGCTTGTTGTGGAGGCCATTGATAGTCTTGGGGGTGGAGTGAAATGGTGGGATATGTAGATAAAAGGTCTTGGGTTTGGTATGAAGTTGAGGGCATTTGATCTTGTTGCCAATGTAGATTTGGGCTTACATGTTCTTGTCGTGATGACACTTGGTTGCCTTGTGGATGGGTTTGATGATGTGTTGGAATGTTAGAATGAGGAATTGGATAATGTTGAGGTGGAGGTTGATAGGTTGAGGTGGCATAGGTTGATGTGGATGACACATAGGATTGAGTTGGAATTTGTTGAGGTATGACTTGTTGGTGGAAGTGTTGAATTGGTTGATGTTGTTGTAGTTGAATGTGTTGATATGGATAAGGGATAACATTAGAAGAAATGGAATAAGTTGGTATCGAATTAGGTTGATGAGTAGATAGATATGATGGGATAGGTGCTAGATAGGATGGTCGTTGGACTTTGCAAGTGGCCACGAGATGTTGGATTTCTTCCAAGAGGTATTGTATGTGTGAGGATTGGTTTGTTTGACATATTTGAATCAGTTCATGAATGCTTTGAAAGGTTTGCTGCTCTAAAGGTGATTGTCTTACATGCATGTGGTGAAGCATATGAGGGAGTTTTTGAAGGTCCTCTAAGATTGACATGATGTCACACAAGTGGTTAAATCTTAAGTCCTTTTTGGTAAGTGCTTGGTTATGATTCGATGATGATGTGGATTGTTTGGATGAAGTTGATTAGGATGAAGGTGAATGACTTGTCTTATGTGTTTGATGTTTTAGTTTGATTTGGCAATGTTTAGCAAATGATCACATGTACAAACAAGAATCACTCACACAAGACACAAGCAAATTTAAATTTTGAATTTTGAAGAATATGAGAATGATTAACAAGCACATGTGTAAGACAAATCAATAGGCCCTAATGTCTAGTTTGCTGAGGTATGGCCAGTTAGGTTTGGTCAATGCTTAGACGAGGTTGACTAATGATTTAAAAGTGAAATCCTGTCACCCAGCTAGGAGAAGGGGGTAACCCACCCTTCACCTTCACTTCCCAAAGGTAGAAAGTTCTTTGGGGCTTAGCCAAGAGTGACAAGATTCTGATTTCAAAGAGGGTGTCTTTCGATTCAGCCTTGGATGAGGTCATCCCTAGGGGTGATGAAATCCCCTAGCAAGCCTCCTAGGATAGGGTAAACAAAAGCGAATCAGGTGAGGTGTTTTTGATCTCCAAGGTCACCTTGTAGTGCAAGGAGAGAGTATACACACACCCACTTGACTCACACTCTCACTTGTAAATTATCCCTTAGAAAAATGAAATGTGATGAAGACATGTCAAGCAGTGATTCTTTTTAAATCCAAATTTCAAGATGTGATTGAAGACAAATTGTTCATTTTAAGCCCCATTTTGATATGTGATGAAGACAAATGTTTGTTTTATGAGCCCAAATTGAGGTGTGTTTGTAAGCAAGATTGAGAGATAAAGGATGAAATGAAGGCACCTAATTAACGTGCTGTCCAAATTGATGTAGATGCTACACTTGATGTTGTTCCAGCCCTGAATGATCACCTACAAGTCACAAGAATGACAATGAAGCAAGTAGACTAGCCAAAGAGATTATGATGCAAAAATTGATAATTTGATAAAATATGATAAGAAATGAATTGATATAGAAAAATAGATTGCATGAACAGAAAATTTAGGAAATTCTATGCGATTTGAAAAAAAAATCGCTGAAAAATGATCAAATTTGCACAAGTTATGATGATTTGAAAATTTTAAGCGTGTTTGACTTTGACTGATGAAAAGGATAGGAAAAATGTACCATCAGTTGATAAAATCCTCACAACTATGAAGTGCTTAGAGTCCTCTTTCCAATGACTATTCATTTGTTCAATTTCACCACCGTATACGAAAGTTGTGCCAGTTTGAAAAAAATAGCCTCCTTCGGCTTATAGAAGGCACTAGGAGACCCTGACTGTTTGGTTTAACCACTGGCAGTTTATTTCTGAATGGTCACATGTGGTGGTTTTCTCCTTCGGCGGTGTGTACTGGAGGTTTATGTTAGATTGGGCCTCTAGTCTGTAATATGACCAGGGGCAAAATAGAGAGAAAAATAAAAAAATAAAAAGACCTTAGGTAAGGTCGAACCCTAAAAGCTAAGGAGGGGCAGGGGATATGGGGAGGCCTAAAGGGGGGGTCGGGATGGTTGCATAGGTGGAGGGAGGCTGCAGGGCAGGGCTGAAGGGAAAGGAGGGGGTGGGATCTTGGGTGGCGCGGGAGTGGTAAGGTGGAGGACTGCGCAGGGGGCGGCGGCGGTCGGGGGGGAGAAGTAGGGTAGGGGTGTGGGGTTTGGGTGTTGTGGATCGGCGGAGCAGGGAGAGTTTGGCCAGGAGGTTTCACAGAGGGTGAAGCCATGAGGAGAGGGTAGTTTAATGGTGGCGGTGGTCTGTGGGAGGTATAAGGCAGATGGGGGGTGTTGGCAGGATGTCGACTGGGCAGAGGGTGGTTTCGATGAGCGGTGGAAGGAGATTGATAGCATTTGCTAATGGCAGCAACAGGATTGTGAAGCAGTGGCGATGGGTTGTCGACTCAAAGGTGGGAAGGATGTGGGAGCGGTGACAGGTAGGGTATGCAAAGGTTTTTCTAACCGTCGAACCACTCTACACCGCGACGGGAGAGATTTGGGTGAAGCGGTGGTGGGGGGAGGAGGAATGACCTGTAAAAACAAAATCGCAAACCTGCAAAACAAAACCACCAATGACAGCAAAAAGACCATGCATAGTTTAGTATGGTAGAGGGTATGGATCCGTATGGTACGATCTGTACCCTTAAAAATTTTTAAAAATTTTTTAGATAATATAGCTGACTTTATATTCAAAATTCATGGAATCGACGTCCTGGTCACTATAGTGAGGTCAATTTTTGCCTAGGACGCAACCTGCAATAGCTCACCCACAAACTTGACAAAAACTTGTTAGAAAACAAAGATTTTGACAATAAAACCTTCTCAAAACGACGATTAGATTCGAGACAGGGCGTGCCAAATGTGATAAGTGAAATCAAAACAAAGATTAAAACTAATCAAATGCAAAAGAGAATGATTATACCTTCCTTCTGACTCATGAATCCATGCGGGAAGGAGATGCACCCAAGAGATCTCCTCAAATTTTTCCCATTACTAGAATGAAGATGTGGATTGCTCAAGTGCTCAACAAAAATGTAAGATGAGAGACAAGTGGTTTGATGCTAGATTTGGATGGAGATGGGGAATGATTAGAGTGATTTTGGTAGAGGTTTGATGAGATGAGGAGATTGTGGAGAGATTTGGGCAGAGGTTTGATGTCTAAAGAGGTCTCTCCAATGGCTTAGAGAGGGGTCCAATTTATAGAGTTTTGGAGATGAGGATGGAGGGTGAGGATTCAGTTGATGAGATCAAGGGCTAGGAATAAAAGTGAATCTTTTATTCCTAGTGGATGAATTAATAATTCTCATTTTGGGAAGAGTGGAGGATAGTGGATGAATTAATAATTCATTTTTGGGGAGAGTGAAGGATAATGGGGGACAACTGAATATTAAATTCAATTTAGTGGAGGATAATGGAGGATGAGGTAAGCAAGGTTAATTAAGTGTTATCTTAATTAACTTAAGTCTAGGTTAATCAGATAAACATGACTTATCTAATTAACATGGATTAGGGAAATGGATAAATCATCTAAATAAATATTAGCAATATTCATTTAATTGATGAGGATAGGGTTGCAAGATTTAAGTGGATTAATTGAGTGAGTCAATTGATCACAAGGGACATGCAGATGGGGGGAGTGGATTAGTGCAGAGGTACGTAAAATTGGTTTGCAGAGCAATCCAATTTTAGGTGTCTACAGAACCCATCCATGATAATCCTTAGGCTAGCTATGCCACCAAAACTACCACCATCCACACCTTGGGCCTAAACATGAGGGCTAGAAATGCCTCACAACTAGAAGCATCCAATCTCTCCGTTAGGTTACCTTATGACATGTTACCCAATGATGTGCCCATTTTTGGGGTACCTTCTAATTTCACCACTACCACCATACCACCCCCATCAAACAATCAACAAGAAGCCCCTACTATTGTATCAAAACATCTTCCTCCACTAAACATTCCACCAAGATTAATCATCACACAAATGGTAGCACCACCCGTGACTCAAACACTCATTACAAACCCACTCAACCAACCACAAAACCCATTAACAAACTATGCCAATCCCACACACACATATCAATCTTCCAAGCATCAACAACCTCACCATGAATCATTAATGCAACCTCCTTATGGTACCCAACAAAAACCACCACCCCAAAACCAACAAACCATCCCACAACAACAAATGTATGGGTCTCATGTTTACACACAAACTATAGGCCTTCCACTATACAACCAACAACAACAATACGCCCATCCTCAACACCAACAATCATCATCACAACAACAATACATCCATCCCCAACAACAACAACAATACATTCATCCCCAACATCAACAATCATCATCACAACAACAATACGCCCATCCTCAACACCAACAATCATCGTCACAACAACAATACATCCATCCCCAACAACAACAACAATAATATGTCCATCCTCAATATCAACAATCATCATCACAACAACCTCCACTCCAACATGCATCACAACTGCCTCTTGTTAACCCTTTTGATCAAGAGTGGAAAGAGATGAAAAATGCCCTTAAGACCATTCAACTAGGGACCCAAAAGAAAAACTATAAGTTTGAAGACTTATGTCCCTACCCGTTTGACAGAAACATTTCCATCACACCTTTTCCTCAACACTTTGAAATGCCAAAATTTGATAAATACAAAGGAAAAGGAGACCCTCATGACCACATCAAGGAGTTCTTAATGGCATGCCAAGAAGTCACCTATGATGACCAATTCCTCCTTTGTATTTTTCCACGAAGCCTAGGAAGACAAGCCCTAGAATGGTTCATGCACTTAACTTATGGCTCCATATCCACTTTTGCCAATCTTTCTAAGAAATTGGTCGCCCACGTATCATACAATGTATTACATGAAATCACCATGCTCAACCTTTGTAATACCAAGCAACAAAGTGGTGAAAGTTTCACTGCTTATCTACAAAGATGGAGAGCCCTTTCTAGTAGGCTACCTTGGACAACCCCTGAAAAACAACTCATCCACATTTTCATCCAAAACCTCAACCAAGAAGTGGCCTTCCATTTACAAGTACATTGTACATCAACCTTTGATGAAATCATAGAAAAGGGGGTCACTATTGAAAAAGCCCTTATTGCAAAGGGTCTAGTCAAAATCTACAACAGAAACGACAATGACAAACCTAAATTTTGGGCTAAAAACAAGAACGCCATAGGAGATGGTGCTACTAATTCTAAGCACAATCAAATTGCCACTCCAAAACCAAAAGAGACAAACGTAGTCCAAAATATTTCAAACAATGTATCAATCCCATCCGCTCCTCCAAAGAGGAATCCCCCTAACAATCCAAAACATAAATACACTCCCTTGGGTGAACCACTCGAGGTTGTATTTCAAAAGCTACTCCACACCAGCATGGTTGATTTCCCCATAACAAAACCATTTGATGAAAACAAACCTAAACCTGTGAGGTATAAAGAAAATGAGTATTTTGATTATCATCGCATCAAGGGCCACACCACAAACAAATGCATGAAATTGAAAAACTATGTCCGAGACCTCATTGAGCGCAGCAGAATCCAAATGCAATACCATGACATCATATCACCCAATGATGGTCTTAGAGTCTACCAAGACCCTCTTCCCCACCACAATAATAATCAAATCGCTTCCCAACCATCCTCCTCCAATGCCAATCCTAACAACCAAACCAATAATATCAACTACAAAAATGTTCCACCTCCCTATGATAATATAGTAGGTAGAATTGATTTTGATTCTACTCACGTCGCCACCATCAAAGTTAAAAATCCTACCCCTGAATGTGTTGTTACCACCTGTCGTGGGTGTATAACTATAAAGGGACCATCCCCATCCTCCACTACCACCGCTTCCCAATATAACCTCCTTGACCATCTTGGAAAAACCCCCACTCAAATCTCCATCTTGGAACTCCTTAGGACATCTACCATCCACTAGGAAATACTTGATAAGGCTCTCCAAGAGTCTCATGTCCCTAATGACATACCTCCTACCCAATTCCAAAATCTTGTTGATCAATTATCATCATCATACCATCTCAGCTTTAGTCATGCTGACATGCCACCTATTGACCCTACACATAATAAAGCCCTCCATATTGAAGTCCAAATTACCAACCATATAGTCAAAAGGGTCCTCTTGGATAATGGATCCAGCTTGAACATATGTACATTAAAATTCATAAAACTCCTAAGGTATTCAACAGGTGACTTGGAATCCTTGGTTATCTCTATCAAGGCATATGATAACATAGAGAGAGAATCTGAAGGTACTATATGCCTCCCTATCAAGGTAGGCCCACTCACCATGCCCACTCTATGTCATGTAATTGATCTTGACCTTCCATATAATCTCCTCCTAGGTTGACCATGGTTGCATGCCATGCAAGGTGTCCCATCCACCTATCATCAATGTCTCAAGTTCCCTCATAATGGTGTGGAAGTCACCATTCCCACTGATCAACAGCCTTTTGAATATTGCAAGGCTTTAGAAGTTGTTTATGATAGGCAATTCCATTATCCGGGTACCTATGGGGATCATGTTAAAGACCCCTCATCCACTCCATCCACATCATCAATCATGTCACAAATCACCATCGAACCATCACAAGCTTCTACCTCATCTTCCATTCATACACCTCAAAAGGTCAAGATCATAGACAAAGGATGTGGTGAGTATGAGCTTCACAAAGATTTCCATGTGGGACAATTACAATTGTCCCCCCACTCAAATGGTTGCCATCTCCTAAAGAAGGAAAAAGAGTAGCAACATAGGATCAACAACAAAATTCCCTTTGTACTAGCACAAGTCTCTAGAGAAAAAGAAGCTGAGGAAACAACCCCGAATGATTGGCTCTACCATGATGAAACCACCCCAGCACCTATGAATATGGAATACTTCAAAGAAAAATATCCTATACCATTTCAAATTTGTACAAAAATGCATTGCCATGGAACATGACTTGGTGCTAATGAATAAGGTGTTATAGAACCCCTTCTGGTTGATCCTACATCTCCCAAGAAGTATTATCAATTCTTTGGTTTGTGATACGCTCCACTGACTATGACAATCCTTGGACCTGCTAAGACCTCGGTACAGGTAACAAAATCCTCTTCTAGTGTTGAAAACATCAATCCCAGTGTCATCATAGCTTCATGCAAAGACCTGGACCTTTCTTGCATCTTCCTCGACAATGCCATCTTCATTATTGACCTCCCCCTCATTCATCCTGAACTCATTTCTTGGGATTATCAAGGACCCTTGCCTATTGATGTATTTCCAAATGATGAGGACCTCTCCACATTCCTAGAACTCTGCAACACCTCACAATATGACATATGCTTGCACGCTAATGCCTATTTTTGGGAAGAAGAGATCCTTAGTCCAAGAAATCAAAAATCAAAAAATAGAAAATCATCCCCTAGTGAAAACCTCTCTAAGGCTCTTTCAGACACAAAAGAGAAAAATAAAGATGTATCTCCTAGTGAAAACCTCTATGAGGCACTAGAAGATGAGGATCTCAATCTCCCCCCATACCATCTCATTAGCAAGAGCATTCCAATGTTTTGATTGAAGGCACACAAGAATCACCTAAGCTCACACATCTAGTAGAAAGTCTCAGTACAGAAGAAAAATTCAACATCTCCATAGTGCTTCATGAAACACTTGATGTGTTCGCTTGGTCCTATGCCAACATGCCAAGATTGGATCCGTCTTTGGTTGTTCGCCATCTTGTGGTACACCCTTGCGCAAAACCTATTAAATAGAAGCTCCATAAGATGCACCTACAAGTCACCTTGTTCATCAAATAAGAGCTACATAAATTGTTAGATGTCGGCTTTATCCACCCTATTGATTATCTAGAATGGGTCTCCAATATTGTTCTAATTGCTAAGAAACCTAGGGGCATCCGTTGTTGTACAGACTTTCGAGACCTTAACAAAGCATGTCCGAAAGATGATTTTCCACTCCCTAACATTGACATGATTGTAGATCTCATAGCAGGACACGAGATGCTCTCCCTCATGGATGACTTCTCTGGATATAATCTAATTAGAATCACCCTCAAAGACCAACATAAAACACCTTTTACTTGTCCTTGGGGTACATACTGCTGGCAAGCCATGCCCTTTGGTCTTAAAAATGCTGGGGCAACCTATCAATGTGCAATGACTACTATCTTCCATGACATGATACACAAAATAATGGAAGACTATGTGGATGATCTCTTGGGAAAATCAAGAATGAGGGAAGAACACCCTAAGGTTTTGCATTAGATTTTTGCATGGCTTAGATAATACAAGCTCCGCCTCAACCCCAAGAAATGTGTCTTCAACGTAACATTAGGTAAACTCTTGGGGTTCATTATCTCCTGCAGAGGCATCAAGGTAGATCTTGCTAAGGTCGTGGCCATAAAAGAAATGCCTCCTCTCAAGAGGCTCAAATATCTCTGAAGTCTCCAAGGTAAACTACAAGCTATACGAAGATTCATCACTCAACTTGTAGACAAATGCCACTCTTTTTCTCATTTACTTCGCAAAAATGCACACTTTAAATGGGACCAGAATTGTCAATACGCATTCGACCACATCAAGGAGTACCTAGCTTCACCACTGGTCCTAATGGCACCTTGTTGGAAATAAGGTAGATAAATGAGAGGGGGGGTGAATTAGTTATCTCTAATGTTTTATTTTCTTTTTCCTTTTATAATTTGTGCAGCATCAAAACATATAAGCATATATAATCATGAGAGATGAAATGAAATCAACACACATAACACAAGGATTTTAATGTGGAAAACCATTTTAAGGGAAAAACCACAGGGTGACTAACCCAAGATTGTATTCTCTGTTAAAAGAATAAGAAGTACAAAATGACACTTGTCAATTAGGGCTCACTGGCCGAGCACACTGCTCACAGGAGGCACACTGCCTACAAGAGACTCACTATCTACAAAGTTTATAAAAGGTAACTAGGTGTTTTAACTGATGCGAGGCATCCACAAATGCTGAGGTTCAGTTCCAATTAGGCTCAATATACTGATCTAATGCACTTCATTCTTCCTCTACTATAGTGCTGCTCCTCCGTCACATACCAGACTTGAATTACTACTTTCACAATTATCTCTACCTTTCCTCACACCTTATATCATCTCATCTATATTCACATGCCCTTCATACTAGAATCCATCTGGTATATTTATCTGCATCAAGGATTTCAACATCTTTCTAGTCGGCAACCGGAATAGTCAAGATATTTACAAATTGCTGATATGTCAGTTGAATCCATGCTTGATATGTGATACATATCAAAATCATAGACATTGAAGTCATCAATTATGTTGGCCAATATTATATGATCCCTCAATTAGCTTGATCAACATCAATTACTCATCAGGATTGAAGTCTGATACCCTGTTGGTTAGTTCTTCCTCAGTCTTCTCTGCCTGTCTACAACCCAACACTCATATGCTCATATCTTTTCCATGTTTTATCACTAGAGGCTCAATCTCTAGAATATAGTAGTCATGAAACTCCTTTTGACTTGTCCAAGTCCACAACTTGCAGAGTTACTCTATCTAAGAGATCTGGACTTGATTGTTGGACCTTGTTGCATGCTCTGTTCTTGTTCACCAGACCAAAACAGTCTTCAATCAGACTTCCGGTATAGGCATACTATGTGTTGTGGATGTGTGGGATAGACTTTGTTACCATCAATGACAAAACTCATGAAGTCACATAGTGTCTCTTGCCAACAATCTCCCCCTTTGGCATTGATGGCAACACTTAGTGAAAAATGACTAAGTGTTGCAGCAAACTCCTCCTTGGTTGATGCTCTGTCTTATGCACTATTTTACTGGAGCTCCCCCTTAGCTAGATTCCACATTTTTCACTACTCCTCACTCCCCTTTTGACATCAATGGCAAAGGGCAGAATCCACAAACCAAAATTTACAAAAATCAACCTTTACATAGCCTCATAAGTATCTATACATGTTATACTTACATATACTTATGTATATCTACAAAAGTGGTCTTCAACTGTACAAATTATGTTGCCCAGCTCTACTTCATCCTATCCAAAATGGAGATGTGACTACTCAACAAAAATACATATGCTTTTGCCCTTCTTAATTCTGTCAAATCACTAGTCCGAGCTATGGTCTGAGCATCTGATAAGGCCTCATGCATTGCCTCTAACTTAGGGATAATTATCCCTTTAAGTTCACTCATCCTGCTTATTATATTCTTCTTCTCTTTATCCAACCTCTTTATTTCATTTATAATGGCAATAGCCTAGCATTCTTGATTCATTATGGATGTAGTGAGAGGATCAAAATTCTGAGATAGACTTGACAGTTTACCTTCTTGTTCTTTTACCTTCTTTTCAATATCCTCTGTCACTTTAGACCAAGATAGACAAAATTTGTACATGTCCCCACCATCTTTAAGAGCATTTTCTAGGCTTTTTATCCCAATATCTAGGGTCCTCCTATCATTAGTAATGAGTCCCTATACTTCAACGAACTTCTTTCCCAAAAACTCTTTCTAGACCTTTTCTTCTGCCAATTTCTCTAAGGAATCAAAATGAGTGCTAATAGAGTTTACCAGAGATTTCAAATTACTAGATGGAGAGGCCAAAGGATCCTTTTGAAAAGATGGCATGATCTTCTCCAGCATACCAGATGCAATCTCTAACAGCTCACAGTCTTCCATGTGAGATTTTAGAAGCTTTTCTTTTGCTTTAGCTTGGGAAAAAGATGCTATTTTCATTCTCTGGACCGGAGAGAGGGAATCAAAATTTAGTGGTCCTCAGAATAGTTCTAGTTCATCTATCTCCATCATCTCTTTATTCAAGAAACTCTTTACTGCCTCTGCAGTGTCTCTTGCCAGAGACTAAGTCTTCTTTCCTTTTGCAGTCTCAGAGCTGTCATCAGAGATCTTCTCTATTTGTTCTTCTTCTCTTCCCTTTGCCTCCTCTTCTTGACTCACTTTCTCCTCTTTTCTTCCTTTTCCTTCAATTCCTAAATCTAGAATGTTTGTAGTGGGATCTAGAGGAGAGATGTTAACTTCTTCATGAACTTCCTCTTCTGGAACAAAGGAATCCAAGTCCTTAGAAATCTCCTCATCTATCTCTTTTGACCCTTCTACATTTTTCTCAGCAGATTCTTTTTTTGATGCATTTAATCCTTCAACATCCATGTTAGAAGGTTCGTCATCTATTTCCTCTATAATAGGAAGATTGAATCTTTTGAAGGCATTCTAGAGGATCTCTTCTATTTCTTTTGCTACCTGATCAGTTTTTCCAAGCATAAGTTTGTTCATTCTTGCTTTACTCTAGAACTCATCCTTGTAGTCCTTAAAGATAATGTTCATTTTCTTTGGAGTAATGGAAGGATAGAGCTGAATTGCAATCTATTCTTGGATCTCTAAGTCCTTTGCCTTAGTATTCTCTTTTCTAAGTTCAAGTACCTTCTCTAGACTTTTGGGAATTAATGAAATGATTTCAATAAATGCTTTATTATAATATTTAGGTACCTGACTATAGCATCTTCCAAGATCCTCTTGTCAGCATCACTATATTCATCATAAAATTTTGTTACTAGTTGCAAATTCCTATCCATAGTGACTACCTTGATGATATCATCAATGGAAAGAGTAGGCTTTTCAACAAATTCTTCTGCCTCTTCTTCTTTGCTTTTACAAGTAGAGGATTCCCCAGATTTCTTCTTCTTCTTCTTCATTTTCTTAACTTCCTCATCAGACTCTGTTTCTTCATCATCCTTTTGACTTGTGTAAGACCTTAAGGCTTTTTTTTTCATTCTCTTTTCTCCCTTTCCAGATGTCTTGACTTCTAGTATGGTGGCTTTAGAGCTCTTAGGAGTGGCAAGTGTAGAGCTCTTTGAGGATCTAGTCTCGGAGGAGGCTTGTATCGGAACACTTCCTTTTTATGCTTCTTGTTTCTCTTTCTCAGATCTTTCTATTTTCTCTCTGTTTGCATCAACTGCCTCTTTTGATATGCCATATCTTTTGGCAATTTCCTTTACTTCCCTTCTGAATTTCCTTTTTATCTTTGGTTGTCTTAGCTCAACATGTATCTTTACACTTAATTATTGAAAGGTTCCAAACCTTTCTGCCTTAGTGTCCTTTGGCTTGCTCAACAAGTGTTGAACATGAAGCTCCAAGATTTTCTCATCAACTTTGTAACCCATTGGCATTAGCCACACTGTTCTGGGCTCAACTACCTCCATTAGGCATTGATCAGTATCTACCATAAAACACACTGTATCCTTATATGTTTCTACTGTGGATTAAGGTATCCTTTCTCTGGCTTGCATCATACTTTGGAAGTTCTTAAAGTATCCTCAGAGTGCTGTGCTTTGAGCCTTAGCATCACCAAGTCCATACATATAGTCTCTGATCTGTATGGCAACTGATCTGTCATTTTGCCATACCCAACCACTTGATCTAGGTAGCTCATTCATATAGTAAAAGAACAGACATAGTATTAGACAACCATATTTGAAGGAATTCTTCTTATCCTTTTTGATCGTTTGCAAGTTTTCTAATAGTTGATTCAGGAGAAGGTCGCATAGATCATAATCTACATTTTCCCTTAGCATCTGATATGCTGTATATATTGCAGTTCTAGACACAAAGTTTTCCCTGCTAGAATGATAGATCTTATATCCAATTATCATTGAAGCAAACTTGACATCCGGATCTGTGATGCCATCAATTGTCATTGCTCTTTTGTCAAACTTAGATCCAATAACCTCAGTAACTATCTGGTTCTTGACAGATTTGAGTGCAGGTAACCCACCGGATGAGTGCAGCCTAGTTACTGCCCTAATGACATCTTTTGTTATCTTGAAGGCCTTCATTAACCACATGAAATTGTCATGTATTCTGCTAAGAACATACCAGACCCATTCATCTTCTGCAAAATAGGGAAAGTGGAGGCAATGTCCAAAGTGCTTATCTCGGATGGCCTTGTATTGAGGTTTGAGTTCAAAACTTTCATCTATTAACTATTTATGATAGATGTCCATCAACTTGGATTCTCCAAATTCCTCAATATTAGCATGGATGTAAACCCTAACATCTTCTACGTGTAGTAACCCATGCGGAATGCTAGAAAAAGTGCATAAGGGATCAACTTCTAGGGATTTGTAGGGGTGTTTCTTAAATTTTGGGTGCAACCTATCAGTGATCTTAACAACCATTGGAGTAGCCATTTTTACAAAAGATTCAGAGAGAGATATTCAAATGGAAGTACCTTTTTATGCTTTAGGGTTTGAAATAAGAGCCAAAACAAATTGCTGGTTGAATTGGATTTTGGAGTTGATCTTTGAGAGAGTTGTAGACACTTTGATGTAGAGCTCTTCTTTTCTTCTTCTCAAAAGCAAAAGTGCGAATAATAAATGAATGAGCCCTTTTATCTCTGTGCAAATCCTAATTTCCTTTTGTAATAAATGCACAACTTAAGTCATCCAGTTGCCTTGTTCTGAGAGATCTTTTCAAATCACTAAGATGCACTTAGAATCATTTTCAGTGATAATTCACAATGTATCTTCTTTCCTCCATCAAGCGATGAATTTGTAGATCAAGATATTTCAATTTTGAATCATATTGGATCTGTCTATGAAAGTCCTACTTGACTGGATGGCTATCAAACTAGATCAATCTTGGATGATTAAACTCTTGCAAAACTCCATGCAGATCTTTCATATTTTCACCAAGGGTTATTTAGATAATTTTCTGAGAACCCTTTAATCTGCAACATTCCATGTGCCAAATTTAAGCACCAATTGACTGGCTGGGGGAATTTATTTTTCTTTGTGACTCCCCCTGAGCCAAAGCTCATCTGTTTAGTTTCTAAAAGGAATATCAGCACCAGATTCTAGTGCGGATCCATCCCCAACATTTTCTGCACTCTTCTTCACCCAAATCTTGTTCATCTCTCTTTGAACTTCATCCGCATTCACTTTGCCTTTTCCTTTATCTTGATTTTGATTATGATGCACCAGACCCTTTTTATCCTGATGCTTACTTCTGTAGAATTTGGCAATATGACCGGATCTATTGTAATTGTAGCAAACAACATTTCTTTGCATATTTGACTGATATCCTCTTGATCTGCATTGATTAGCCATATGTCCCATTCTATTACATGCAAAGCATCTACCATTGAATGAATTTTTTATTTGTATATTTTTGCATTCATGAGATTTGTGACCATACCTTTTGCAGTTGAAATACTGTCTGGAGAAAGATGGATTAGTCTGATTCATTCTTCTTCTGCACTGAGTTGCTTTATGACTGAAGTTGTTGTGATTGTAGCAGTATCTATTGAAGGATAGATATCTTTGAGCATTTAGTTGCCTTACCGGAGGTCTTCTAAGCCTGTTTCTTTGATTTCCTGATCCAGAGTTCTTCTAATCGGATCTAGAGCTTTCACCTTTCTCATATCCCATGCCACGCTTTTCATCTACTCTCTTTTAGCTTTCAAGAAGAACTTCAAGTTGAACTGAGCTTATCTTGAATTTCTCTTTGTGTTCATTTTCTATTTGAAGATTTTGTTTAAGAGTGTCTATCTGATTCTCAAGTTGTTCTTCATTATCTCTAGCTTCTTCAAGATTAGATTCAAGATGCATGATTATTCTGTCCATTTTGTGGTAGTCCTCTGTCTTCTCCTTGAGAGATTGTTTTAGATTATCTTCAATTTTCCTTTTCTCTTCAATTTCTTGGGTGAATCTTATAACCCCTGATTCCATTTCATGTCTTACCATAATGACCTATTTTGATAGCTTCTCACATAGCTTGTTTTTCTCATTCAGATCTTCGTTAGTATCATTGGCTTCACTTTGACTTGCTAATTTTTGAAGTAGTTCCTTTCTCTTTTTCACAGAGATAGTCAGTTTTTCTTTTAGCTCATTTATGAAATCATCAGCTTGTTTGATTCTTTCTCTCAAGTTATTGACTTTAGAGTGAGATTGTTCAAGATCATCTAGAGCAGACTGAAGTTGTTCCTTCATACCATACATATCCATTGAGATTCCAAGATCTTCTTCAAGCTGTTAGGCTATGTTTAGAGGAATTTGGCTCTAATACCAAATGTTGGAAACAAGGTAGATAATTGAGAGGAGGGGTGAATTAGTTATCTCTAATGTTATGTTTTCTTTTTCCTTTTATAATTTGTGCAGTATCAAAACATATAAGCATATATAATCATGAGAGTAGAAATGAAATCAACACACATAACACAAGGATTTTAACATGGAAAACCTTGTTAAGGGAAAAACCATAGGGTGACTAACCCAAGATTATATTATTTGTTAAAAGAATAAGAAGTACAAAATGGCACTTGCCAATTAGGGCTCACTGCTTGAGCACACTGCTCACAATAGGCACACTGCCTACAAGAGACTCACTATCTACAAAGTTTATAGAAGGTAACCAGGTGTTTGAACTGAAGAGAGGCATCCATAAATGCTAAGGTTCAGTTCTGGTTAGGCTCAATATACTGATCTAATGCACTTCATTCTTCCTCTACTCTAGTGCTGCTGCTTTGTCACATACCAAACTTGAATTGCTACTTTCACACTTATCTCTGCCTTTCCTCGCACCTCATATCATCTTATCTATATTCACATGCCCTTCATACTAGAATCCATCTGGTATATATATCTGCATCAAGGATTTCAACATCTTTCTAGTCGGCAACCAGATTACTCAAGATATTTACAAATTGTTGATTTGTCAGCTGAATCCATGCTTGCTATGTGATGCGTATCAAAATCATAGACATTGAAGTCATCAATTATGTTGGCCACTATTGTGTGATCCCTCAATTAGCTTGATCAACATCAATTACTCATCCGGATTGAAGTCTGATACCCTGCCAGTTAGTTCTTCCTCAGTCTTCTCTACCTGTTTGCAACCGAACACTCAGATGCTCATATCTTTTCCATGTTTTATCATCGAAGGCTCAATCTCTGGAATATAGTAGTCATGATACTCCTCTTTAATTGTCCAAGTCCATAACTTGCGAAGTTACTCCATCTGAGAGATCCATACCTAATTGTTAGACCTTGTTGCATGCTCTGTTCTTGTTCACCAGACCAAAATAGACTTCAATTTGACTTCTGGTATAGGCATACTATGTGCTGCGAATGTGTGGGATAGACTTTGTTTCCATCAATGACAACACTCATGAAGAGACATAGTGTCTCTTTCCAACACACCTATCCCTGGAAAACCCTTGTTAATATATCAGTAACTTTCGTAGCACTAGGGGTAGTTTTGGCACAACAGGATGATTCTGGCCATGAGAGAGCTATATACTACATCAATAGGTATTTTTTTGGATATGAGCTTAACAACACCCCATGGAATGTGCATGTCTAGCTATCATTTTATGCTCTCAAAAGTTATGACACTACATGTTAAGTCACTCTATCACGCTCATATCTAAGGTTGACCCCCTTAAGTATCTCCTTTCTACGACTGCACTTACAGGAAGAATGGTGAGGTGGGCCATGTTGCTGAGTGAATTTGATATTGAGTATGTTGATAGGAAAGCAATCAAAGGACAAGTTGTAGCAAACCAGCTGGCTGAAGCACCCCTCATAGATTATCAACCGCTATCTATTGACTTTCCAGATGAGTCCATTCTAACTGTCACAGAAACAACACATTGGAAACTATACTTTGATGGATCCTTCACCAATCATAGTTCAGGAGCAGGGATACTCTTGGTGACTCCGCAAGGCAATTACATCCCCAAGGCTTACAGACTTGCCTTCTCGTGCATGAATAATGTGGCCGAGTATGAAGCTTTGATCATTGGTCTCAAAACAACATTACAATGGAATATCTTATAGCTACAGGTCTATGGAGACTCTCAATTGATCATCAAACAAGTGAATGATGAGTTTACTACAAAGGATGATAAGCTAGTGCTCTATAAGAAAATGGTTGATGAATACAAACTGTTATTCATATACATACAGTTTGAATAGGTGCCTCACCTTCATAACAAAGCAGTAGATGCCATGTCAACTATTGGTTCTCTCTTGGATATGCCTCAAGATAGCCATAAGTGTGAGTTCCTTGTGGAACAACTCCTAATGCCAGCATATCATGTTACTAAGTTAGAATTCATTTGTGATATTATTGGTCCAGAAAATCCTTGGTATCACAACATTTACACCTACCTCCAATATCATACTTTCCCTCCTAAGTCTACCCACAAACAACAAAGATCACTCATTCGCCAAGCCACTCACTATACTATCCTTGCCAACACCCTCTATTGCTGAAGCTATGATGGCACTCTTCTTCGATGATTAAACATGGAGGAAGCTTCCCTTGCCTTATAGGAAGTCCACGTAGGTATCTTCGGAGCACACACAAGTGGAATTGTCCTAGCCAAGAAGCTCTTACATACTAGATATTATTGGCCTACTATGGAACATGATGCATGTGAGTACATGAAGAAGTGTAAGCCTTGTCAGCAACATGGATATCTCATTCACGCACCCTCTCAGGCATTGCAACCTATTACTACACCATGGCCTTTCTCTCAATGGGGCCTAGATCTCATTGGTAAAGTCCACCCATCCTCCTTTGATGGACACAAATTCATTATCACCACCATTGAATACTTCACTCAGTGGGTCAAAGCCATCCCTCTCACTTGCACCACAGGAAACCAAATCACCAAGTTCATCCTTTACCATATCATCTGCCGTTATGGTATCCCATCCGCTATTATTACCAATAATGGTGAACCTTTTAAAAACCATGATGTTTGAGACCTTTGTGAATAATTCCATATTCAACATCATTGGTCCACCCCATATTACCCATAAGGTAATGGCTAGGCTTAGGCAACTAATAAAACCCTACATAAAATCCTCAAGAAAGTTGTTAATGAAACTGGTCGTGATTGGCACCTCCATATCCATCCCACCCTTTGGGCCTACCGCATTAGTATTTGCACATCCACAGGAGCTACACCATACTCCCTTGTCTTTGGAGCAGAAGCCATCCTGCCAATCGAGATTAAATTGCCTTCCTTACACATCTCTCTATGTAATATCATCACTGATGAAGAGTACCATCTTGCACGCCTCTAAGAGCTTGAGTTGTTGGATGAACGACACCTCAATGCCCTCAATCACCTCCAAGCATACCAGAATCAGCTTCACAAATCCTATAACAAGAAGATCTATGCTAGGGAATTTGCATTAGGAGATCTGGTCCTAAAAGAAAATTAAAGGAATCTATCTGAATGAGAAAAGAAAGAAAAATTTGAGTCTAATTGGCTAGGCCCCTATATTGTCACTACAAAATATGGCTTTGGGCATATCACCTCTCCACCCTTAAAGGAGAAGAACTAGAGGAACCCATGAATATCATTCATTTAAAATGATTTCATAGTTAGTCTACTAAATACCCTATGGCATAAAATAAAATTAAAAAAATACAAAAAAATTAGAAAAATATAAAAAATTACAAAAAAAGAGTAAAGAGAAATAATCTGTCCGATGGTGAAAACCACCTCCGGTGGCACCTTGGATGAGTACCATGATGAAAACTTGCTTGAAGGCATCATGTGTAAGTTCAATCTGGATCCATCATTCAAGTCTACCTTCTCGTCACCTTTCAATCCATCATTTGAGCTTTGAGCAAACCCATCACCTGAGCTTTGACACAAATCTATCATTTGAGCTTCCATTGTCCATCATTCCCAAAATATCTCTCATCTCCCATAACCTAATCCCCATGTCATCACTATGTCACTCACCTGACCCTTCTATCTAATCCATAACCTTGGTCCCTTTAATGTTTTCGCACAAATATCACATCCTCTTACTACACCAACATCATCCCCTACCCATTGAAAATTGACATCCACATCATCTAAACCATATCTCATCATCCCACATGAACCAACCCCTATACTTACATCATCAAGTCTCCCAGAACTACATATCATCACCATCTGCATTATAATGTGCCTTGATCCCATGGATATAGGGTATGTAGGCAATCTAGAATATGAAGGAAGTATCCAATACGTAGGTACATATGACGCACCCATCCAACCCATTTGGATGGTCCCACTTTTCTGAACTTATTGATTACACTTGACCTATGATCAATATACTTGCTGGGCATCTAATCAAAGCATAACACTCTCATGAAAAATCTTTCACCAACATATTGGCTTTTCCATAACCCATAGCACATATCCATCTGCCTATCCTTTAGTTTAATCCATCATCGATTCTTGTCCTAGGATGCATCCTTCCTACAATGGACAAAATCATCAATCCTCCATCCATCCTTTGGCAAGGGATACAATGGTTGTGTGTTTTGGGTCAGTCCATCTTTTGGTCTTTGTTTTTTATCTTATGCATCATTCTTGGACTATGTCAAAACTACCTTGATCTCATTATATCATGGCATGTGGCGAACAATTCAGAATGGGGCATGGTCCTTGCTTTTATATACAGTGCTTGTGGGAGGTTCTCATTACTCTGTCTTAGTATTCATATCTTGTGGATCATAGGGTCAATTCTAGCATATTAATTCCCTTTTGCATCTAAGGTTCTTCACACCTCTGGTGTATTATAGACGTATGCTATGAGGACCCCCTTCCCTCATCTAGACAAGGTTGTACTATTATGGGCATGTATGGGTTCATCCTATTATTTGCAGTGTCTAGTGCTCTGCATGGATGCCTTGCCACCTTGGTTCCACATACCCCGGTGCATACCATTCCATGCTATATCAATAGTAGCACTCAATTTTATTATCATTAGCAGAATATCTTAATATAACATTGTTCCTTGCACTTGTATCCACCCTTGTCACCCCATCTCTCTCACATTGCCTCCAAATTCATTAGCGCTTACAGTCACATTCTCCCTACTTTCTACCATCTGCTCATTTCTCATCATTTCATGACCATTTTCATGGTTCTATTGGTGTGTCATGATCACCTCTCATCCTGCATCACAAACATGTCAGTAGCCCATCTTGCATCACAAATACGTTGGCATATATCCACATATCATCACATAACATATACATCTACATCATACATAATATCTAAATCCACCTAACACATGTATGCATCCACTTCATCCTACATCCAACTACATGTCAAATCATCTCACATCTCAACCATCACAAACATTTTCTAAGTCACCCTAATTCACCCTTCAAAGTTGCCCTCTTGTGACCTAGCGGCTCGAGCTGAGCACAACACACCCTCCCCCCTCCTCTGCCTTGTTCGATTAAACTTGCCTATTCTCCCCCATCCCACATGACCATAACCGAACTATCCCCTTCCACTCATCGCCCCATCTCTTTCAAAAAAATAAAAATTACAAAATTACAAAACATTCCAAAAAAAAAAAAATAATAAAAAATAAAAAATCAAATGTCAAAAATTAAAAATCAAAACTCAAAAAATTTAAAATCAAATGTCAAAAATCAAAAATCAAATATAAAAAAAAAATCAAATGTCAAAAAATAAAAAAACAAAAATTAAAAAAAAATCAAATGTTAAAAACCAAAAATCAAATGTCAAAACTTAAAAATCAAAAATTAAAAAATTAAAAATAAAATCAAAAAATGAAAAATCAAAAGACAAAACTTAAAAAAGCAAACATTACACAAAAAAAAACATTAAAAAATTACAAATTAACAATTAAAAAACCAAAAATCAAAATTTACAGAAACCAAACTTCAAAAATTAAAAATTAAAAGTCAAACAATCCAAAAATAATAATAAAGATAAAAAAAAATTAAATACCCATCCCTGCGACCCGCACCCAATGGGTGCCACTACTCGCGACCCCGCACCCCACTTCACCCCCTGTCCCCCTACCTTAAACTCTAACCTCCCTACCTCCCTGCTCCCTCCTCCACCGACCCCTACTACTTACCACCTCTGTCGCCACGCCTCCTCGACACCTAACTCCTCTCCACTAGGCCTCCTGCAAGGCCCTGCTACCGCTCCACCATGCCCCATCCCTGCTCCCTTCAATTGACACCTTGTAAACCTCCCTTCCCTAACACCTCGTAACCCTCCTTAGCCCTACGCTTGTTAGGTGCCTCCCACCCCTTAGTGCCCAATCTCTATTTGTAGCACCTATCAAGAGCCGATTACCGTCCTAGCACCCATTAGGTGCTCCTCGAGACACCACAAAAACTTAAAAATTTAATAAGTAAAAATAACTTATAAAATTCCAAAGAATCAAAAACCCCTTAAAAACATTCAAAAAACACTAATATAATAAAAACATAAAACACCAAACCCAACAAATATACACTTAATAAAAAATAATCAAATTAAATAAACAATCACATAAAATAATTAAAAATCTTAAACAACAATAAAATAAATATTTAAAAATCAAAACAAACAAATAAATCAATAACCAAAAACAATAAATAAATAAAATCAAATACAAATAATAAAAAACAATAAAACTAAAACTACCAAAATAAATAAATAAATAAATTTTCAAAAAAGTTTCAAAAAAAAAATTAAACAAAATAACACCCACACATTCACCTATTTTGCGCACTACTCCATATTTTCCGTCCTATACTCCCAAAACCCACACCATTGCCCCCACCCACAGCCGCTCTACTCGGTGCTCCTCAAGTGGTTGATATGCGTGCTTGTTTAGTCATCACCCTTCACATTCTCTCCCACATATTCATTCCAAGTCATCACACTCATATCCTAGTCATCATTCCAAATCATTCCACCATATCCTTATCATAGCATTTTCAAAAACCTAGTCATTTCACATACCATCCTAAACCATCCAAGTCATTGAAACCCTAATCATCAACATTCATAATCCAATTCACTTCTTAATCTATCCAAACCAACCCATCTAGTCACTATACATCATCATCTTCATTCCAATCCAATCACATCATTCCCAATCACAATACACCACACCCTAGGGAAGACTTTGTGTATCTACTCTCCCTATCGAATCCAATTGTGACTGTGTCAACATCACCCACTACATCTCTAATTCCATTCCTTTACAATCAAATTCCATCACTACATTTCATTAGCATTCAATGCTTGACATCTATAGAGGACCCTAAACATTAGTCTTCCTAAGGTTGAAACATAGGGAGAAACTATCAAAGCTTGACTGTATCACAAGTCCAAATCTATGGACCAAGAGACCTTGACATCTTTTTCACATCAATCACAATTTGGGCTTAATACTCCAAGGCTAGTTTAAGTCCATCCTTCCACGTGAATCCTGAAACTCATGGCTTCACTTTAACCAATCATTTCTCCTACACCTCAAGGTCTTGACAAATCCAATTTGTGCTTTGAAAGGTCATTAGTAGACGAGAGTACCCTCTTGGAGCTAGACTTTTTGAAGACTAATATCATTAGCTTCTATCATAGTTTGGGCCTCATCACGTTCTATTAACATCCCCATAGCATACCTGACATCCTAATCATTATTCTTGTCATTTTACATCATATCATAATCACATCCTACTCATAGATTCATCATTCAATATCCATTCCCTTCTCTTTCACCTTCGACCTATACATTTCCTTTCAAGAGCATACTCATGTTTGTCCAACCCGCCTATCCTCTCGAGGGGGCATCATCATCCCATTATTATCTTTCCCTCTATTCATTTCCCTAGCTTCTTTGAAACGATGTTACTCGACACAAATCTTATCATCTCGAACATCATCTCAAAGAGGGGCAAAATGTAGACACCTAAAAATGGTCACAACCAACTTCATCCACTCACACATTCAACCCTAATCCACCCACATCACTTTGTCCAATCTGATTATTAATTAAATATTTTTTAATTATTTAATTAATTTATTCTGCACCTTTATCATGTCATAAAAATCAATTCTTCTACTATAGTTTGAAAATTAAATACTTTTTTACTATAGTTCATCCCAAAAATTAAACAAATTATCATATTTATTTAATTCCCTATTTTGTGCACTTTTGATTACTTTTTGTAATCATAATTATCTTCTTCTAACCCATGTACACATGAATTAATTTTAATTGATTCATCATTAAAAACCCCCATATTTCTAGAAGTCCACTTGTCATCTAATGTACACACATTACATGATAGGTGGTACTTTGGAAGCATGGACAAATCTTCCAAATTGAGTACATTTGTCATCTTTCTTCCACCCCACTCCATGTGTCACTATTCATCTCAATTTAAAATTCCATGTGGCACTATTTGAACACTATTCTTCTAATTTTAAATTCCACTTGTCCTCTCCATGGAATTTAAAATTCCTCACAAAGTCCAAGCCTCACCTTTTCATAAATGAGTCCTTATGTGTCATACACCTACTCAACCTTAGTCATCCATACATTCAAACTTGAATTCTCATCCATTGATCATCCCTTGAATCTTGGGGCAACTTTCTCATCCAATCCATTCATGTCATTTGTCCAATTCTCCTTGCTTGAGAATCCTCAATCAATCTCCACCATTGATCCTTCAAATTGATCCTAGCCATCCAATCCAATCTCCAAAAATCTATAAATTGAGGCCTCCACATCCCATTTGGGACAAGTCATTTTGTGCAATGTTATGTTGTCAATTTGAGTGCTCACATCTATAGCTCTTAGTGCAATTCAACATAGATTAGCTTAGTTTATCATCCATTTAGGACATCATTGCTAATATGCTTAGATAGGGTGCATGTTTTAGTATAAAAGCATAGTAGTGATTTAGTCCAATCTTGAAGTCCCTTGGACTTGAGACTGGGTACATTTTAGGTGTAATTTGCATCCATTTTAGGTCTCATTTTCATAGGTAGACAGCTCTATTTCTTGTTCCTTTTCTTCTTTCACTTCTTCTTCATCTTCAATGCATGGAAAGATATCAAATTTAGAGTCATTCGATTCATGTGAGATCTGATATAGGTCTTCATCTACCTTAACATTTGTGCTTTCAATTATCTTTCCCTACCTCTTGTTGTAGCATCTATAAGTCTTTCTTCTGGTTGAGTAACCAAGAAAGATTCCTTCATCACTTCTTGAGTCAAACTTTCCTAGGTCTTCTTCATCTCTTCTAATGTACCATTTCCTTCCAAAGATCCTGAAGTATCTAACAATGGGAGGTCTTCCATACCATAGCTCATAAGGGGTTTTAGTGTTGTTGACCTTTAGTTGCACTCTATTAATTAGATAGATAGAAGTGTGAATTTCTTCCTTCCAGTACATATCAGGTAGATTTGCATCTTTCAACATTGCCCTAGACATCATTTGTACAATCCTATTATTCTTTTCTACTACCCCATTTTTTTGAGGGGTCCTAGGAGCTGACATATGTCTCCTAATATCATGATCTTCAAAAAACTTTTCAAATTCATTTGGAGTAAACTCACCTCCTCTATTAGACCCCAAACATTGGATCTTGGCATCTACTTCACTCTCAACCATAGCTTTGAACACTTTAAATTTATCAAGGGCATCTAATTTTTCTCTTAAGAAAGTAACCCAAGTCATTCTAGAATAATTGTCAATAAGCAACATGAAATACCTCTCACCTTGCTGACTCTTTTCTCTTCTAGGGCCATATAGATCAGTGTGAATCAGTTCCAATGGCTTTGAGGAAGAATACTTCTTGCTTTTGAAACTTGTCTTTGTCTTCTTTTCCATTTGACATTCCTTAAATACTATGTTTGTAGACTTGATTTTCTTGGGCATGTCTCTCACTGCATGAGTACAACTGATCTTTACCACATTATCAAAATTGTTTTGTCTCATTCTCTTGTGCCACAACCAACACTCACTAGATTGAGACAACAAGTATGTTCTTCCATTTACCTCTTTCAGATGACAAATATCACCATATGTCTTGATACCTTCTACAACTAGTTTTTCAGACCCTACCATCCTGATTTCACAACCCTTGGCATGAAAGGTGAGATTATAACCCTCTATACACATCTAACTGACATTGAGAAGATTATGTTTTAGCCCTTTTACATAGAGGACATCCTCAGTCCTATTCTTCCCATCAATAGTTATAGCACCTTTTCCACAGATTTTTGCTGACTCTTCACCACCAAACTTGATAGCACCACCATCCCACTTCTCAAGGCTGATAAACTTCTCCTTGCCACCAATCATGATTTGAGAAAACACTATCAATTACCCAAGAATTAGCTTCTTTTTGTCATGAAAATAAGTCCATATAGCCATTGATCTATCATTGTTTTGATTTGTCTGTAAGACATCAGTTCTTTCATAGTTTCCACCATCATCCTTTTTGTCACCAACACTCAAGGCCATGAAAAGTGTTTCATGATTTGAACCATCATGATCTTCATCTTCTAAAGAATAATTGCTCTCTATAGAGTACAAACTTTTTTTGAACTTGTCTCTCTTGTTACTATCCCTTGATTCCTTAAAAGGACATTTAGAAGCAAAGTGACTTGACCTGTCCACAATTGAAACATTTGAAGGGTAACTTACCTTTGTATTTCCTAGTGCCTTTCTTCAGTCTTCTCACAAAATTTGCTTTAACTTCATCAGAGCTCTCATCTTCTTCAACAACTTCTTCTTTTATCTTCACATTAGCCTTGAAAGCAACTTCTTTCTTTGGAGCATCACTGCCAAACTCTCTCGTTTCAAAGGCAGTAAGGGAACCAAATAGTTTGTCTACAATGTATGTATCTAAATCTACATTCTCCTCAATAGGAAATACCTAATGACTGTAAGATTTGGGAAGAGATCTCAGAACCTTCTTCACAATTTCACCCTCTTCCACTTTCCCACCAAGACTTGTGATGACATTGATTACTTCATTCACCCGAAGCATATATCAAGCAATGTCTTCATCCTATGTCATTTTTATGGTCTCAAATTTGCTTTTGAAGATTTACATCTTTGCTTTCTTTACTTTCTTATCTCCATAGATGGTTTCAAGTTTAACCCAAACATATTTAGCTAAAATGCAACTCATTACCTTTGAAAGTTCTAAATTATCTAACCCACTCATGATAGAAAACTTTTCCTTGGCATTATTATCATATTCCTTAATTTCATCTGCATCTATAGGAATAGCAACAGGAACTTTGTAACTAGTCTTGATAGATTGCCAGACACCAGATCCTAGAGAACTGATATAGCCTTCCATCCTTAGCTTCCAAAAAAGATAATTTGTTCCATCAAACCTAGATATCTTGTTGGATCCATTATGTGCCATCTTGGACCTTCCTCAAGCAATTAATCTTCCTTTAGAGGAACTTGGCTCTGATACCAATTCTTGAACACATCGAGATACTAAGAGGGGGGTGAATCAGTATTTAAATATTCTTCAATTTCAACAACTTCAACTTATCCAAAGTAGATTAAAACTTAAGCATCATAGTAATCAAATAAGCATGAATGATCACCACAATGCACATCAACACATACAACTAGATATACATGGAAAACCCAAGAAGGGAAAAACATGGTGAGGATTAACTCACAATATATGAAGCTCAAGTAATAACTTTGTTTTAGGGATACAACCCAAGGAAGATACTACTCCCTAAAAATTTTGATTTAGGGTCACACCCAAGAGCTACTGCTCCCTAAATAATTTTCTTTAGGGTCGCTACCAAGGACACTACTACTCCCTGAATTGAGAAAACACTTACAAAAGAGTATAGTATGACAATCCTTTTACTATCTAAAAATTGACATTGAAACTCACATCTTTGATGATTGTAATTCTAACTCTTCACACTTTCTTCTGATGATCTCATTGGTGTGCCTCACACACATGCCCCATTTTGTGAAATGGTGACCCCCCTCTTCCAAAATTTTGGTTTAGAGTATTAGTCTAGCTCATTTGATTCCTAAGGTGTCGAAGATGGTCAAAATGCATTAGGTATCACTAGGTCCTCCAAAATCCACTAAGTCTAAGTGTTTTCCTTCATAGAAATTAAGTCTGAAATTCCTTTGTGCCAAATCCTTGATTTGTTAACTTTTGCACTAGATATTCACTCAACTAACCTTAGTGCTAAATCCCTTGCCAACTGACTAAGGGCTAAAACTGAGCTTAATTGACTTAGCGCTATATTCATTTCCAACCAACTAAAGTGCTAGAATCATCAGCAACTGACTTAACGCTACTAAACCCATCCTCTGATCAATTTACCAACTTTGTACTGAATCCTTCCACATCTGACTTTGTGCTAATTCATCGCTCTACTAATTCAAAGTCGGGAGACACCGAAATCTGTGAAGAGTCAGACGAAGACGTTAAAACTCATGAAAAATGCCCAAAATTGAGAACTCGACTTCACATTAAAATTTGCTATGTCTAACTTGGTCGGCAAGCTTCCAAAGTCATGCAAGGTTTGAAGTGTTCTAAATTAGCGCAAGGAGAAAATATGAACTCTATGAAAAGTGCACTAATTCTGCAAACGTACAAGGACATTAATGGGGATTTTTCACTCAAGGTATAAAGCACTTTTAGGTTACTTTTTAGCACATTTTTTATGTACAAGTGGATCATTGGGGAGCTCTATGGATCCTAAGATGATGAGGAATGATAGATAGAGAGGATTCCACCTAAAACACCTTTGATCATCAACTGGCCTCATCTGAACCATTCAGAACTAAGTGAGTATTTATCTCCTCATGATAATTCAAGTTATGAAAGGTTAAAATCTTGGGTTTCATTAAGATTAAGGCTTCCTTGTTTAAACCAGTAGAAAATGATCTAGGGTTTTTTTTGTTCTGCATGTATAAATTGAAATTTTTAGATGAATTTAAATGTGAAATTAAAAGATGGTGAAAGTGGCTTTTCCCATAATTGCAGAATCACTTAAAAAATTCATCAAAGCCCCCTTTAAAATCCTACATTGATTTGCACCAAAAGTGTGATAGACCAACCCCTCGAAATAATGCTTGAATTTGAGTTGGTCGGCAGATGAATTAATTTCTACAGGCAAAAATCAAGATCCTTTGCACTAGATTTACCCCACAAACTTAGCGTTGAAAATGCCCTTAACCGACCTCAAAGGGAAGTAAAGTTGGTCAAACACCTTGGAAAGCTCCACTAAGGCTCAAAACACACTTTGCACAAAAAATTTAACTATCTAACTTGGTGTCAAATCTCACTTTGACTGACTTTAGTCGGATACCCTCTAAATCCCTACCAAGTCAATGGGTTCCCAAAACTGCACCGAAACACTTTGAATGATCTTGCACTAGAACTCCCTCTCTCTGACCTGCACTAAAATACCCCTCTACCAACTTTAGTTGGTCATTCGTCAAAATCGCGCTAAGATCTGACAACTTCATAATTTGTGCAAAATGTAATAAATAACCTAGCACTAAAAATTGTCTCCTTCGACTTGCATCAAAAGCACTCCCAACCAACTTCTGAGATCCTTTTTGGTCGGTTGTATTTAAAATCTGCACAAGGTCAGACACTTCCAAAACACATGCCAGGTGACCAAATAACTAAGCATCTTTTCTCCAAGGTCAAATGACCTTCAATTTCACACAAGGTTGGTTGACCTTCAATCCCGCACTTTGGTCATGAAAGGTCGAATGACCCCCAAATCAGTGCAAAATGTGAAAATTGATTGTCTTTTGTAAAAAAATTCAATGGTAAGGGTCAGTTACAATTGAAATAAGTACTGGATTGGTAGAACAGTGGTGTTTTGTATATTTTGATTTACATTTTAGAGAATTGAAGTATTTATTACATGGTTTCATATGAATTCTTATGCTTTTATCATTTCATCATGTAATAAATGCAGTAGTTAGTGCATTATCAGAGTTGTACATTTCCTAGATAAGCATTTATAACTAACTTGGATAGATTTTAATCCCATTTAGCATAACATGACATAGTGATATGGTAGTTGACTTGGTAGTCATGCATTCAAAACTTGGGAATAAGGAAGACCACTCAAAAACATCAAGACTTATGAGGTTCAATCATGCAGGTTAGATGACTACAAGGGCCCAAGCCATGATATATGAATTCAAGGGCATTCCTCCTAAGACCAAAATTACCTCCAAATGGAAAAACATAGGAGATGCTAATATAGGTCACATTGACTTGGATGACTTCACAACTCAGATATTTGGACCCAATTCAAATCCAAGGGCCAAGAAAGTAAAAGACAGTGGGATTGCATAGGCTTCTATCTTCCCTACTTCAGCTCAATGTGTAGAATTGATAGTGGCCTGTGCTGACAGATGTGACCCAATGACTAGGACCATACAAACTCCCAATGGAGAGGTACTAGCAAACTTAGGTCCACCATCATTAGCAGAGATCTTTGGAATTCCATGGTACCCAATAATGACCATGCCAGATAAAACAGGTGCAGAGGCAACATATAAGAAGGATATAGATACATGCAAGAAGCATATTAATGAATAGTGGATAAACAACAAAAGGTCTACTAGATCATAAAACTTCTCCAAACTTTGTACAGAAGTGACTTCCATGATGAAATTAGAGATTTAGTGACCCTACTCAGTAGGATATATGGACTGCCTACTGCATCAACTTTCGAAGGATGGATGTTCTTGATGATTGAAGAGATAATTACTAAAGGAACTAAATTCTACTGGGCTCAAATATTGAGTTACAACATGCATGAGGCATTTGGCAATTTCAGAGATAAACAAGTATTCGGGTGGACCTCTTATTGGTATATTCATTGGCAAGAAGGAAAGAATATGCTGGGTTGTCAAAAGTAGAAGTTGGCAATGATAAACAATAGAAAATCAAAGTTTATGAATGCTACACTTAGTTGGCACTATCCCAATCCCTCATCCACTACAAAAGGGTGAATGATGCCTTTTACAATGTATATCACTAGATTGCTACAAGGAACTACAGCCCTTAGTATATTTGCTGAGGCTATGAATGAGGTCATGAAGTATGGGAGATGGTACATACAATTTCAAAAATTCACCTATTTGAGGATTCAAGGCTTCACCAGATTGCCATATAGACTGCCTCATTATCCCACAGACAAAGTAGTTCTCTTAGAGTTGTCAAGGCAGTTGATTACCTGTGCAAAGAAATTGAGACACCTTCATATGACAAATGTCAAGTTTCCCATCATGTTAGGAAGGGGTAATTATGCATGTGTTTCCTTAGGGACAATAGAACATTCAGATATAGAGCTCCAGTTACTTAACCTCCATTTTCACACAAAGAGAAACCATTTTGATCCACAAAGAGTACTGGAGAGATATGTAAGCAAGAAGTTATTCCACAAAATGCACTTGGAAGATTTTTGGGCCAACTATGTAGATGATTATGAGTTATTGAAGAGGGCCCACTCAAGGTTGTCTTTAGGGTTTATAAGAAAATTTCATATCATAGATGTCCCAGATCAGCTTGTTGATGATGATAATGTAATGCAAAGAGGATCTTGGGAGGCCCAATATCACCAACCAATCCCATTGCAAATTTGGGCAAATGTAGAAGAAAGCTCCTTAGACAAGGTAATGAAAGAACCAATAAGATTGAGCAAGTCATGTGTAAGAAGTCAAGTTATTATATTAGAGAGACAAGGGGTGCAACTTACATACACAACACTCAAAGATGAAAAGGAATATGGGGATGAGGAAGATGCACCAATAAAAATACCAAATGGAGTAGAACAAGCTTAAGAACCTACAAATAAATCTGATAGTGAGGAACATGTACCCCTTGCAAAGAAGGTAAAGGAAATAAAGTAAAGAAGGATGCCCCAAAAAATAAAAGAAAGATATGCCTCTTGCAACAAGAACAAGGGCATCCAAAAGGAGAGACATGCCTAGTGGACTAGGGGAAGGTTCTAAAACAAAGAAAATCAAAGTGAAAGACACTGGAATAACCATAGAAACCTCTACTACTACAACACCTAATAATACCAACTTGCCAGTAACCTCTTCACCCTCTGCTGCTCTAATTGTAAATATCTCTACACTTTCTACTGCTGCTCTTGCTGCCACTGTTACAATCATCCAACAAGATACCTCTTCTTCCTCTCCACCAGTGGTTGACATTTCTACTGCTTCTCGTTCATTAATGATAGACTCAAGGATGCCAAGTAGCCCCACTTCCTCCATTACTGATTCTTCACTCCCCCCCCATTTCCACCATGTGTATGCCTTCCATATCCTCTATTTCACTCTTTACTTCATTTTCCTTGCCACCTATTTCCTCTATTCTTTCACCTTCTTTCTCTATACCTTCTTCCTCCATCACCTCACCTATTATCATTTCCTCTCTCCTGCCAACCTCTCCCATTCCACCTACCTTGGGGTTTACTTTATTTTCTAACTTGGAACAAGTTAGCGTAGCCTCCTTTGCCACAATCCCACTATCTTTAGTTCCTAGTTCCCTAGTCACACCAACATAAGATTAAACCCCTTTGTCTATACCACTACTGCTGGGAATAGAGAAAGTATGTGCAGAATTGGGTCTTCAAGAATTAGAAATTGAAAAGTATGCATTTGAAGAACCTCTTCCACAGGAGGAATATGTTGAGGTAATAGAAATCTCTGACAACACAATAGAAATAGTCTTGGGAACTACTTAGGAAGAAAGGTTAGAAAACTTGAAGAATGTTGAAGATAAAGAAGAGGATGTAAATAAAGAATTTGAGCAAGAGCCAAAGTTGCTTGATGGACCCCCAAGTACAGGTGATGAAAATACTAACATTCTTAAAGATTCCTCCTCTACAACACCTGATTGGTTGCATAGCAAACTTGCTTATCAAGAGCGCTAGGTTGAAGTTATGAAGCTGGATCTAGATATCATTTTAGCCAAGACAGAAAAGCCAAAGAAACAAAAAAATGCTAAAGTTCAATCAAGAATTTACAAAGATGCTACAGGATCCAGGATAGCTGAAGTAGTTGTTTCACCTATTAACACAGACAAAAGACAGGCCAGGCCTGAAGATTATACCATAACAACTATTAATTTGGGACGTGCTACAAGAAGTTAGAAGAATAATTAATTCAAAGGCTCAGTTTCTTCTATCTTAGAACAATTAGTCAAAGATGAGCTTACTAAGAAGGAATTGAAACAACAGAATGAAGAACTCAAAGCATGTCCACAATTCTTAATGAGACCTCTAAATTTTGAAGGTGAGCCAAGATTAGTCCCAACTTTGCTATATAAGGATGAATTAACAAAGTTCAATGACATCAAGATTACGGATGCCAGGACTTAGAAATGGTTTGACAACGTGTATCAAGAAGGATGTCATGCAATCACCTTTGTAGAAACACTCCATAAAGACTTATGTAAATTGCGGGACCAATGGGAGGAATTGTACAAAAAATGTGACCCTTATGATGAATACTATTCTCACATGTTTCCATGGGTGAAAGCAATTAGGGATCTACCCACTCAAACACTATTGTTAGAAATATCTTAACAGCTGATAAATTACACAAATTAGTAGAGTGGTACCAGCAGTTGAAATTAAGAAAATAAGTCTTTGATAATGTCAGAGAGGCCTATAAAGTGGCTGATAATCATATATTGTCTTTAATTTATGAAATAAATGACTCTCTGAATGATTTCATGGTGACCAACTTTTATGATTTGGCACCATATTATGTGCAAGGTTGTAAGGATAAGTTACATCAAATAATTTTTGGGTAAACTGCAATGAATGTTGTGGGTAGATTAGATAAAGTCAGTGATCTTTAGACTACTTTCATCACATTTCAGAAGAGCAGAAAGGTAGTGGAGAAAATGTATATCCAATACAATGAAGAATTAGAGATTTTTAGATACAAAGTAGATCACTTCAAAGACCCAGACCCCACCGACATAAATCCAACATTATCATCTTGGGTGACATACAACAATAAGAAGGTAGTGCAAGACAAAATAGATTTAGATGAAGAACAATAGAATATTTTTGAATATTTTGAAATGTAATCCCATCACAAATATGTATTTCTATATTTGGAAGGTCATGTGACACTATTTTGTCTTTATTATGTCTTGAAAATTGTCTTTTCACTATGTATAGTTAATTGGGTATTCAAGTTGTCCAAGTTCAAAGTATTTGGAGGTCATTTTTCATCCTTTTCCAAGAGACAAATTGTAATATGAGAATGAGAAGTATTATAGTAAATGCTCTAATTGTTGTTAAATCTCGGTCGTTGGTGTTGTGATGATCTCCACCATTCATCCAAAAACTTAGTATGGTGCCTTCTCTATATAAAGGGTTGCCATTTCCTCTCATTTGTAAGACTCTTGATGCTGAATTGTTGATGCTCTACCATTTGAGATTAATACAAAGAAAGTTTCTGCAGTGTTTCTAAGAATTTGCTCACTTGTGTTATCTATTTAGTTTCATGGTTTGCTTCTTGGTTTGCATTAGTTAGATTGTGCTTTTGCAATGCTGTTGATTTGTTGAAGGTATTTTATGAGCAATCTAGTCCATACTATTAGTTGCTTGTTGATTGTAAGTAGCTATGCATAGTTAGCCTAGACTATTAAATTGTTCTTAGTTCAATTACATTACAAAAGTTAAATCACACCAGCATTTGGGTATTTAATCAATGTATGTAATCTAAAAATCTATTGGATCCATAGAAGATAGCACTATTTTCTATAATGCTATAGCAATCTCTATAGCTTGGTAAAGAAAAAAATTGGTTAATTTCTAAATGTTTGTCTACCTGATGCAATCATTTCATTGTGGATGTCACCTAGGACTTCTCTGAACCCTACCTCCTTTTATATTTTCTTTTAGATCAATTATTAGATTTAGGTTTTCAGCAGCATCTTACATTGTCATATCGGCTAAAATTATAAGGGTTTGCATGTATTGCTATCCCAACCTATCAAAAACTATCACATCACATGTATGACCCCTTATAGGAATAGCTAGTACATTCCAACTGAGAAATTCCCAGCATGCTAAGACCTAGCTATATTATCCTTGGAGTAGTCTTACCTAGGGTAGGATACTTTTCAAGAGGTGTGAAACCAACAATCACACCTGTGTTGTTGTGTGCTAAAAACACCATCAACAAAATTGGTCCTAAAAGGAGGGCATAACTAAGTTAAAATCTCCTCCACAAAATTAGCAAGTCTGGGGACTAGACAGAGACACACCAGGTCCAACTTAGTTGGAGAAGAGCTACTATCTTTGACATAATTTAGAAGAACTAGAAGGGATCAAGGAATACCTAGAGGGCCAAGGGCTTAGTCAGCTCCAAGAAACCTAGCAGACGCCCTAATGAATCCTCCCTCCATGGCCTTCTTTGCTGCAAACAACCAATCCCCATTTCAAATCAATGACTACCATGATATGCTCAAAAACCCTGATAAGTTTTGCTCCAAGTTTTGTACAATTGATCTAGATAGGACTACTGATGAGCATATCCAAATCTTTGAAGGTAACATGTTCATGCTTCAGGTACAACATGAGGACATGGTCTACAGATTGTTCCCTTACTTACTACAAGATGAGGCTTACTATTGGTTTGCAAACCTTCCTGCATCATCCATAACCTCATGGTGAGCCTTGAAAAATGCATTCCTTGACCATTTCAGGAAGCCTACTACTCCAACAGACTTATATAGATCCTATGTGGAAATCCATAGGGTTGAAGGTGAGTTAATAAGTTCCTTCACTAATAGATTCCAAAAAGCCTTTAGCAGCTTACAAGCTCCTTATGCTATAGGACAAGTTGCAGCCCTACCAATTTACTATGTTTCCCTGGACAAGCTCACATCCATGTTTGTAAGAAGAGCTAATCCACCACCTAACAACTTAGCCTAGGCATACATAGAGGTTGTCATAGTGAACTCCCAACTGGGACAAATAGCAATAGGTCCATTAAACCACATGGGCCCTATGGCAATGTCGAATCAAATACCTATGATCAACCAAGATCTAGCTAACCATATCCCTGTAATGAACCCAATCCCAACTCTTGTTGCAACTTAGGCTTTAGTGGTCCATCCAGGAAATCTCATGGCTAAATTACCTCCAACTCAAATGCCTTTTCTCCAATCTACTGAAGCCACTAGAGTGAAGGATGATAGGGATGACATAAGGGAGTTAGCTGAGCAAATGAAAAAGCTCACTGTAGAGGTTACCCATCTGAGAAATCAAAATGCATATCTGCAGCAGAGAAATCAAAATCAGACTCAATACCAAACCCAAAATCAATATCAAAGTCAAAAATTTTAGTGACCCAACCAGACCTAGAACACCAAGCCCAATAATAGAGGAGTACCATCACTGCTAGAGAACTAGAATAATGATACATGCCCACCTGGTCGAGTGATGTTGGATGAAGTAGCATTGTTTGCATGGTGCAAGCTATATAATACCAATGCTCATTCCTAATTAGACTACCTAGAATTTCAAATAGTATCTACCATCTTTTAGATGGAGATCCAGAATGCTGAAACACAAGAGAAACCATCAACAAGGTATGAGTTCATGCCATCTCAAAGGTATGACACTACCATGGTACTTGATAGTTATATATTTCCATTTCAAGATGATAACCAGCCTAAGGAAGAAGAGCGTGATGAAGCAAATTCTTATCATACAACAAAACCCCATACAACTTGAGGAGTAATAAGTCAAAAGGGCCTTTCACCACCTCTATTCCTTCGAATAACTACAAAATCTTGTCTAACCCAAAGGCCTCCAACAATCCTGAACCTCCAAAGGTCACACCTCAGTCAATGCATCAGGGAGCTATGGCTAAAAGTTCTCAGAGGTCTAAAATAGCCAAGATGGGATAGTATGTTATAGAAGAGCTCAAGAAAATGAAGGTAAGTTTGTTTGTCTTTGATTTGCTAAAAGTACCAGAAATCAAGACAGCCTTTTTCTAAGATATGGGAGCAAGTGTTAGGGTATATTCTTCTCAAAAGGAGAATCCCACAAAGGATAACATAGATAAGGGGAAAAAGAGAGTTCATGTGACAAATGCTGAACAAAAGGTCACATTATACAAAGACAAAAGAGAAAGTCCTCCCTTCCTCTTGACGCTCAGAATATTTGGGAATAATCTTCACAATTGTTTGGTGGATTCAAGAGCTTCTACTAATGTGATGCCTCTATCAATCTACAAAGCACTAGGTCTCACCCCAAAAAAGTCTTCTAGCAAGGTCACGTAGTTGGACAAGATGGAGGTGAATGCGATGGGTGAGTTGAATAGAATACATATGCAATTAGCTTCTAATCCAAGGGTGTAGCAATACATAGACATTCAGGTAGTTGATATCTCAGATTAGTATGGTATGTTGTTAAGTCAGGATTGGTCCAAGACATTGAATGGCTACATGGCAACAGACTTTTCTCACATGTGGCTGCCATGGAAGGGGCTGGCAAATAAAATTCACATCGAAAGAGAGATGAAAATGAAGCACATGATCACAGAGTATAATCAGACCTATGAAATCTTGTTTTCAAAAGTAGATTTGGGAGTCTATCTTCCTCATGTTGATCGAGCAGAGGAGATACTCATGTAAATAGCAACATTTTTTCTGTTCAAACATGCATGGAGTATCAAGAAGCCACCAAAGCATGCATGCAGTCAGTCTCAGAGTCCTTTGATGATGATGATGAACTAGGCATATTTGAAATATTTTGAGATTTTATAGTTAAGTTCATGAGTGATCAAATGGCTATTGGAAAGCAGGTATAGATGGATGAATTGTTGCTGCCAAGCTGGTGCCATATTCATGATACATCTCATTCCAAATTCACATGCATGCTCTGCTAAGAGGTAGTAGAACAAGTACAAAAACACTTGAAAATTCCCATACTTTCAAAGGAAGATCCAACTGTTACAAGAAAGGTAGATGTGAAGCATCAATCAACTGAAGAGCGACAAGCAAAATAGAGTAACAACAACAATGATTTTCTCTTATGAATGCTAAGATTTGATGGATCTAGGTGCTGACAAGGGTCTAGGGTAGGTTTTGAGTTGATTAGCCCCACAGGAAGTTCATATTTGGCGCAACACAGGTTACAATTCCCTTGCACAAATAATATGATAGAATATGAAGCTTTGGTGCAAGGATTGTTGATGGCCCTCTAGAAGAAGGTTAGAGTTATTCAAGTGTTTGGAGACTCAGAATTGGTTGTCAAACAAGTGAGAAAGTAATATTCTTGCAATGACAAGAGACTAAACAGATATCAGAATTACGTGTGGGATTTTGATACAGAGCCGCCACGGGGAAGGCTTCAAATCTATGGGAAAATGCTCATAAATTGCATTCACAATTTTCGTACCAAACCTTACTCATTATCACCGGCTTGCTACAGTGCTTTGCTTACCAGCTTACCACCATGACCAGTCACAAAATGTATCGAGTGCTTGTATTCCCACCAATATACATTAAAATATACATTCTTCAACATGCATGACTTAATCTCTTATCACCGGTGAGTTTGATGCACTTACCTATTTCTGTCGGTCACTATTTGTATCTGCAGGAAATGTATATCTCCACATACAATTGCCTTGTGCAATCAGAACATACAAACAATGACCCCCTACTACCGGTTCCTGTTACCTTAACTGCCGGTAACCTTATGCATCTCAACCCGTTGTATCTGCGGAATGTATATTCTGATATACATTCAAACATACAACCCAAAATATACATTCACTGAATATTCCTCCAGAATGTACTTTTCAAGAAAGGTTGACCGCTGACCTTTTTGTATCGATCTGATGTACATTCACCATGTACATTCAAACATACAAACTGCCTCATATATTTGCAGGATACTCACAAACATGCAACTATAGTATACATAGGGATTGCACCTGATATACATTTGTGATATACACAAAGATTGTATATCAACACTTTGCAACATCCACAACATACAAACCCGATGTGCGAATGACAGATACACACAAACTGGTACTCGGATGCTATAGCGATATACACATGGATTGTCTGCGACAAACAAAGTGATATACACAAGAAATATACATTCAAATCAAATGTGTGTTTGACCAAACTTTGACTCCATTTGTATGCCGATGACCCTGCACATTTTTTATGTATGTTCCTCACATACAACAGTGATAGACAAAAGCAATATATGCAGGGATATGTGATAGTGATATACTCACCACTTGTATATCCCGCATACAAAAGTGATATACACACAAATTGTATATCTTTTGAAACCTGCGGATTTTCCTAGTTTTTGATCTGTTTTCTCCCTGCGATTGTTCTAAACTATTTCTCCTACCAATATGTAGCCCTCTGCACTTTGTCAACCTAGCACATACACATGCTAGGATTCTTCAATGCTGTGACCGATCCTGCAAATCTAAACATGGACAAACAAAACAAAACCCTAAACTAATATATACAACCATTCCACCGATTATGAAATAATCCAACCGGTGGAATGGGTTAAGTACCCATCTCAAATGCAAAATAGAAAATTGACTACACAGTGAAATTGAAACACAGCAAATCAACACCAATAGAATTTCCTTGATTATAATTTTAGAAATGCATACAATGATCTGGTTTCATAGTTCAACAACTGATTGCAAAAATTACTGCACTGCTCAATCTCCAATCTGTCCTATGACAATTTCTCTCCTCCGTTCTACATACTCTAAAAGCAATCTGATCTAGTTTATAAATAACTACTCCTGAGAGTAGTATAGATTTAATTCCCAGTGGCTGGGAGACACTTCCAAGTGGCTGGGAGAAGACAACTAGCATGACAACTTACTAACTGACTAGCACATAAACCTAGATTGACTTACAATCAGGAATTGGTCAAACTAACCTTATTACATTTAAAAGCATAAAACATACTATATTAAGACCTAGTCTTCTTTTTGAAGGGGTGCTCCTGCACCAGATTTGATCGAGTGTTTTGATGGCTTTAATATTTAGTTGATCCCACAGAGACAAAATCATGTTTTTCAATGCCTTGGCTCGGACAATTAATTCATTAGAACCAACATCTATGACAAGCTTGAAAAAGTTTATCGTAGAATTTATCTCAGCTCCATTAGTACTAAATAACATGACAAATTTCCAAGTCTTTGAGGATGACAAGCACATAATTAACTTTCTCACATCATTAGATGTATTCGCTACACAGATAATAGATGAAGAAGAGGCAGAACTTGCTGAAATGGACTTGGAAGGAGTTCTTAATTTGAAAAAAAATACTATTCCTCGGGGCATGGTAGAATTGGAATGATTATTTGATTTAGACAGACTTGGAATCCAGAAGTAAGAAGGAGAATCCCCAGGTGCATTGTGTGATCCTTTTAATTTGGAGACATCTAGAGAAGTTAATTAATGTGTTTTTTTGAAAAACCTATATAGAGGAAGAGAGGGTAGGTATTATCCATGCATTAAAAGATTATCATAAAGTCATAGCATGGAGTTTTGAAGACCTCAAGATTTATGATACTTCAATCATAACCCACACGATACCTCTTAAACTTGGGGCAAAGTCATTCAGACAAAGGTAGCGACCGATAAATGCTTTGTTGGAGGCTCTAATTTTCAAAGAGGTGCAAAAACTAATGTCTGCAAGAATTATATTTCCTGTTAGACACTTCGCTTAGGGTACCAATTTGGTACTAATATGAAAAAAATGGGGAAATCAGACTTTCTGTCGACTTTTAGAATTGACTTGAGCTTCAGAGAAGGATAACTATCCATTGTCGTCATTGGACGAAGTCTTGTAGATAGTGAATGGTTCTCAAATGATGTTTTTTTGGATGGTTATTCAGGTTATAACCAAGTGATGGTAGATTATGAAGATAGGTTGAAGATGTCTTTTGCTTGCAAATGGGGAATTTATGCATACCGCAGGATGCCTTTTGGGCTAATTAATATTTGTGTCATGTTCTAACAAGAAATGGATATATCTTTCAAAGGACTAGTTGGGAAATGCATCATCATTTATATAGATGATCTCACTATTTTTTTGAAGAAAAGAGAAGATCATGTAGCAGACCTACGAAAAATCCTGCAGAGGTGTAAATATTATGGGATCTCACTTAATCCTAAGAACTGTATCATTGGAGTGACTAAAGGAAAAATGTTGGGACACGTCATTTCCAAGCATGGTATATTGATTGATCCTGACTGAGTCCATCCAATCCTCAAGATACCACCCCCAGCCAGCAAAAAGGAGTTGAAATCATATTTTGGTAAGATTAATTTCGTCCACAAATTCATTACTAGGTTTTTTGAAATTGTCCATCCATTGAACACCATGTTGAAGCAAGATGCCAAGATAGAATGGACCTTGGAAGCTAAGGCCACATTTGCAGAAATAAAACAAGCAATAGCTGATGCCCCTATATTGGTGAGTCCTGATTACACATTACCTTTGTGCATTTACTCTTTCACCTCAGAACATACTTGTGCAGCAATGTTGACATAGAAAAGAGCTATTGATGATGCAAGACCCATCACTTTTATGATCACTCTATTAAAGGATGCGGAACTGAGGTATCCAAATGTGGAGAAACAAGTATACGACTTGGTTAAGGCAGTGAAAAAGTTTCATCATTACATCTTAAGGAGCTAGGTGATTGCAATAGTACCAAATGTAGCAGTTAAAGCATTATTAATGTAGAGTGAACTAGGTGAACGAAGAGGGAAATGGGTCACCATTCTATAGGAATTTGATATATAAATACATCCCATGAAGCTGGTATGAGGACAAGCATTGACAAAAACAATGGCAGAGGTTGGTCTGGGCTTAGTCTCCCAAAAGTATATGTTAGAAGACATCTCTAAGAACAATTGGTACAGAGACATTGTGTTTTATCTCCTTAATCAGTATTGCCCACCTCAACTAAATTTTGTCTAGAGAAGTCCACTCAGATTGAAAACTAATAGCTATATGATCAAGGGATCAGTCTTGTACAAGAAAAACTATGAGGGGATCTATTTGAGGTGTCTTGAAAAAACTGAAGTAGCTTAGGTTTTGACTAGTTTTCATGAAAAATTTGGAATGGGCCATGGTTCAGCCTTGTCAACTACCAACTAGATCCTACGAGTAGGATACTACTGGCCCACTTTGTTCAAAGATGCTCATTCACATGTCAGGACTTGTCACACATGCCAGACCGTTGCAACAAGAGAATGAAATACTACTATGCCTCTACTACCAGTCTTGGAGGTATGACCATTCACTCAGTGGGGGCTCAACTTTATTGGTATGATAAACCCACCTTCCTCTATGGGCCATAAGTACATTTTGACTACTACTGATTATTGTACCCAATGGTCCGAAGCTATAGCATGTAAGCAATGTACCATAGAGGTAGTCATTGAATTTGTTGAAAAGAATATTATTAATAGGTTTGGATGTCCTTTCTCTTTGGTATGTGATAATAGTCCTACCTTTTCTTCATTATGTTTCTCTAATTGGGCATTTGATTATGGAATCATTCTAAAATTTCATCTAACTACTATCCTCAAGGGAACAGGGTTGTCGAATCAACAAACAAAAACTTGCTTGAGGTAATTAAGAAACTATTGGACAACAACCCCAGAGATTGACATACTCAACTTAGGTTTACCTTATGGGCCAATATAATTAGACACAACTATGCATTGGGAACATGACCTTATCATCTAGTGTATGGGACTCAACCTATTTTTCCTATTCATCTAAGAATTCATGTGCTGTAGTTTATGCAAGATTATCTTGAACCAAATCACTAGATGTCATCTCGCTTAGCTCAATTGCTACACCTAGAAGAGAAACATGATGCTGTTATAGAAAACATTGCCAAACATCAGGGTGTAGTGAAATGATGGTTCAATAAGAGGGCCAAAGTTAAGGCCTTTCATATTTTTGATTTAATCTTGTACTGGGATAAAGCCTATGAAAAGAAAGGAGAGCATGGTAAGTTTGATAAGCTTTGGATAGGTCCATATTAGACTTATTAAATCCTTGGTGATAACATGTATCAACTGAAGAGCCTTATTGGTGAGGAGCTCCCATTTCCTTTCAATGGGAAGTTTCTAAAGCACTACTTCTAGGCTTAGGAGGCAATTGTGCCTCCTATTAGTGTATATATCTAGGTTTCTTGTGTTTGTTTCCTATTAGGTTAGGTTTCTACTAGATTAGTCATTGCTTTCCTACTTCTACTTTCTGTAGTTGTAGGTGTTTTGTTTAGTCTAATTTAGTTGTCCTTTCCTGCTTTGCTTTTTCCCATTGCGTTTGGTTTGTTTGGGTATCCTTGTTTCCAAAATGTGGTGGAAGTTGTATAGTCCTACAAGTGCTTATTTGTTGGGTGAGTAATTTGGAGTATTTCTTTGGGAAGCCAAGGTTTCTTGCTGAGGTCTTCCTATGGGTTCCACTATTACACCAGGGGGTATGATGTTTGTTCATTGTAAAGGAAACATTAGTTGGTGCACCTAAAGTTTTTTCTAGCCATATATCTCTCACTCTTAAATAATCCTAAAGTATCTAAGTAAGTCCTAGTGATCTTGCATTAAGTGAAAAATCTAAGGTCCACCTTTTTTGGCATCAGGAGTCCACAGGCAGCTAGCTGAATTATCATAAGGGTAGCAGTACTGCATTATAATCTACCAAATCTAAGCCCAATAGAACATAAAAAAAAGAAATGTAAAATTACAATCACACACCATAAATCAGTTAGATGGATGATCAAGTAAACTCTATCGGGGCTATGGATGCCTGACAGGTAGTAGGGATCTACTTGAGTGGAATTTTGAGACAAACCCATCAGGGCAATAGACACTCACTGGTAGTGGGTCAATGTCTAGGTAGTTCAGAAGGTGTGTACTAATCATGTAGCTTAACATAAAGGATCTGGGATGAGCTTAGTTTCTTAGGGATGGGAATTAACACAATTGTAGACACTCAAGTTTTTAGGATATGGATGGTTGTACTTGGTTATTGAGCTCTACTTCTTTGATAAGATATCATGTTTTCTTGTCTAGCATGTGAGAAACATAGAACTTCTGGGTTTGAAACTAAGGTTTATCTTTGAAATGCTTTGGATAATTTCCTAGCATAGTCACCATTTGTTGTGCCTCACACACACACCCCATTTTGTGAAACGAGGACCCCGCTTTTCCAAAATTTTGGTTTAGAGTATCAATACAACTCATTTGATTCCTAAGATGTCAAAGATGGTCAAATTGCATTAGGTATCACTAGGTCCTCCAAAAATCTACTTAGTCTAAGTGTTTTCATTCATAGAAATTAAGTTTGAAATTCCTTTGCACCAAATCATTAGTTTGCTGACTTTTGCATTGGATCTTCACTCAACCGACCTCAGTGCTAAATCCCTTGCCAACTAACTAAGTGTTAAAATTGAGATTAACCAACTCAGTGCTATATTCACATCCTCCAACTGATTTACCTATTGGAAATAAGGTAGATAACTGAGAGGGGGGGTGAATCAGTTATCTCAAAACTTTCTTACTTTTACTTCCTTTTCTTATTTTAACATTTAGTGATATATCAAAACATGAAATCATAAGCAACCATAAGAACTGAAATGAAATCAACACACATAACAGAAGGATTTTTACGTGGAAACCCTGTTAAGGGAAAAACCACAGGGTGATTAACCCAAGATTGTATTCTCTGTTAAAAGAATAAGAGGTACAAAATGGCACTTGCCAATTAGGGATCACTGCCTACAAGAGACTCACTGTCTACAAAAGCTTACAGAGGATACCAGTGTATTTGAACTAATGAGCAACATCCACATATGCAAGAATTTAGTCCCGGTTAGACTCAATATACCGATCTAGCACATTTTATTCTTCCTCTACTTAGTATCACTCTTCTTTCACATTCTGGGCTTGGATTACTGCCTTTGCATTTTTCTCTACTTTTCTTTGCACTTAATCCATCATTACGTCACTTACCCACTTTCACAAGATTGAATCCATCGGATATATATATTTGCATCAAGGATTTCAAACAACTTTCTAGTCAGCAACAAGAACACTTAGGATATTTGCAAGTTATTGTTCTGTTGGCTAAATTCACACTTGATTGATGATGTACACCAAAAAATTAGGTAGAAAAATAATTACCTATGTCGGCCAAAATCATATAACACCTCAACTTACTTGATCAACACCTTCTACATATTCGGGTTGAGGTCTGATACCCTGTTGGCTAGTTCTTCCTTTGTCTACACTATCTAACTGGAGTCTGATGCTCAGATGCTTATATCTTTTACATGCTTTGTCTTCGGAGGCTAAATCCTTGGAATACAATAGTTCATATACTCCTTATTACTCATCCAAATCTGCAACATGTTGGTTTTCACCATCAGAGAGTTCTGGACCCAACTATCAGACCCTATCATATGCTCTATTCTTGACTTCCAGATCATCCTATCTTCAATCTAACTTTTGGTATGAGTAATTTATGTACTACAGATGTGTGGGATATACTTTGTTGCCATCAATGACAACACTTATGAATTATAGAAGTGTCTCTTGCCAACAATCTCCCCCTTTGGCATTGATGGCAACACTTAGGGAAAAATGACTAAGTGTCATTGTACCTCCCCCTTTGCTTGTACTCAATTTCTCCACACTACTTACCAGTGCTCCTTTAATGTTGGATTCCTCATTTTTCATTTCTCTTCACTCCCCTTTGACATCAATGGAAAAGGGTGAGATCTACAAACCAAAAAATGTGCAAAAATTATTATATAAGGCCGCATATGTACATATAATCCATAAGATAAACTTACATATACTTAAGTATATCTACAAATGTAGTCTTCAACTGTACAAGCTCTGTGGCCCAACTTCTCTTCATCCTATCCAAAATGGAGATGTGTCCACTCAACAAAAATGCATATGCTTCTGCCATTTTCAAATCTGTTGGATCACTGGTCCGGGTTGTACTTAGAGTATCTGCTAAGGCATCATGCATTGCCTCTAACTTAGGGATGATTATCCCTCTGAGTTCACCCATTCTATCCATTATATTCTTATTTTCTTTAACCAATTTCTTTATTTCATTTATTATAACAATTGCTTGGCATTCTTGACTTACCAAAGAGGCAGTAAGAGGATCAAAATTCTGAGATAGATTTGTCAATTTTCCTTCTTGTTCTTTAATTTTCTTATCAATGTCCTCTGCAACTTTAGGCCAGGATAAACAAAATTTGTATGTCTCCACAATCCTTAAGAGTGTTTTCAATTCTATTTATGCCAATGTTTAGGGTTTTTCTATCATTCTCAATTAGCCCTTGTAACTCACTGAATCTTTTTACCAAGAATTTTTCCAGACCTTAGTTTCTACTAATTTTTCTAAAGACTCAAAATGTGTATTAACAAAATTAACTAAGTTCTTCAAATTACCAGATGGAGAGGCAGATGGATCCTTTTGATATGTGGGCATAATCTTCTCTAGCACTCTGGATGCAATATTCAACATCTCACAGTCCTCCATGTGAGATTTTAGAAGCTTTTCTTTGGCTTTGGCCTAAATAAAAGATGCTATCGTCATAATTTGAACTGGAGAGAGAGAGTCTAGATTCAGTGGTCCTTACATCAACTCTGGTTCATATAATTCTACAACTTCCTTGTCCAAGAAACTTTTCACTACCTCTATAGTGTCTCTTGTAGTCTCATCTTCCTTTCCTTTGGGGGCATCCAATCTGATTTGCTTATTGCCATCAACAGTGTTTGTTTCTTCTTTCTACACTTCCTCTTCTGGAACAAAGGAGTCTAAGGCCTCAAATTGCTCTCCATCAATTTTATTTAATCCTTCAACATCCATGTTAGAAGGTTCTTCATCAATTTTCTTTAATCCTTTGACATCCATGTCAGAAGGCTCTTCATTTGTTTCCTCTACAATGGGAAGATTGAACCTTTTCAAGGCACTCCAAAGAATTTCTTTTGTCTCATCAGCTATTTGGTCAGTTTCTCCAAGCATGAGCTTATTCATTCTGGACTTGCTCTAGAATTCATCTTTGGTATCCTTGAAAACCATATTCATTTGTTTTTGAGTGATAGTTGGACATAACTATATCACTATCTGTTTCCAGATCTCCAAGCCTTTAGCTTTTGCATTTTCCTTTCTTAACTCCAAAACTTCTTCTAAGATTTTAGGAATCAAGGAAATTATTTCAATGAAAGCTTTGTTATAGATGTTTAGGTACCTTACTATTGCTTCCTCAAGAATTCTTTTGTTTGCATCATTGTACTCATCATAGAATTCTATTACTAGCTGTAGGTTTCCATCCACAGTGACTGCTTTAATGATGTCTTCAATTGAGAGAGTGGGTTTCTCAACAAACTCTTCTGTCTTTTGCTCCTCATCAGTCCTATCATTCTTGGAAGGTTTGTTCTTGGCTTTCTTCAATTCTCTAACCTCTACATCTGATTCTGTCTCTTCATCATCCTTAAGGCTCACATATGTTCTTGTGGCCTTAGACTTCTTTCTCTTTTCAGATGGTTTGGTTACCGGTTTAGTAATCTTTGAGCTTTTAGGAGGGATAAGGGCAGAGCTCCTGGTAGATCTTGTCTGGGTAGAGGCTTCCACTAGGATGCTTTCTTTCTTTGCTTTTTCCCTTTCCCTTTCAATTTTCTCTATTCTTTCTCTGTTTGCATCTACTGCCTCCTTGGTTATGCCAAATTTCTCAGCAAGTTGTTCAACCTCCCTCCTCACTTTTCTTTTTGACCCGGGCTTCCTTAATTCAACATGTGTTTTTATGTTTAGCTCATCAAAGGTGCTAAACCTCTCTACTTCAGTGTCCTTGGGTTGGCTTAACAAGTGTTGAACATGTACCTCCAATATGTTTTCATCAACTTTATAGCCCATGGACATTACCCATACAGTTCTTGGCTCAACTGCCTCCATTAGGCATTGATCTGTATCAACCATGAAGCAAATTGTGTCCTTGTATTTCTCAACTATAGATTTTTGTATCCTTTCTCTTGCATCCATCATGCTCTAGAAATTCTTAAAGTAACCCCAGAAAGCTGTCTTCCAGTCTTGTACATCACCAAGTCCATACAAATAATCTCTTATTTGAATTGCAACAGGTCTATCATTTGCCTAGACCATACCATTTGATCCCAGTAACTCATTCATGAAATAGAAGAATAGGCACAACACTAGATTGCCATATTTGGAGGAATTTTTCTTATCTTTCTTGATCTTCTGCAGATTCTCCATCAGTTGATTCAATAGAAGCTCACACAAATCATAGTCTGCATCTTCTTTTAGCATCTGATATGTAGTATAGATTGTTGTACCCGATACAAAATTCTCCCTAATTGAGTGGTAAATCCTGTAACCAATTATAATTGATGCAAACTTGACATTTGGATCAGTAATATCATCTATAGTCATTGTCCTCTTGTCATATTTTGATTCGGTGGCTTCTATTACCATTTGATTATTCACAACTTTGAGTGTAGGCAACCCACCAGTTGAGTGCAATCTAGTTACAACCCTAATGGCATCTTTGGTTATCTTAAATGTACTCATTTACCACATAAAGTTATCATGCATCCTACTCAAGACATACTAGACCCATTCATCTTCTCCAAAAGATGGGAAATGTATGCAATGTGCAAAGTGCTTGTCTTTTAGGGCCTTGAGTTCCAGTTTGATGTCAAAGTTTTCACTACTTAACTGTTTGTGATATATTTCCATCAATTCTAGGTCTCCCAAATCCTTAATGTTTGTATGAATGTAAACCCTAACATCTTCTACATGTAGAACACCAAATGGGATATGGGAAAATGCACCCAAGGGATCAACTTCTAGAGATTTGAAGGGATGTTTCTTGAATTTTGGTCTCGGCCTCTTAGTGACATTCACAACAATGGGAGTAGCCATTCTAGCAACGAAATTTAGAGAGATTTTGCAGAAAAGAAATATCTTTTATGCCTTAGGGTTTGTCACAACTGCCAGAGCAAATTTCTGCTTGATTTTGATCTTCAACTTTAACTTGAATATTCTGCAGGATCTCTTCTTCAGAGCTCTTCTCTTTTCTTCGTGAATTCAAAGTGTTAGAAATGACGAATGAAAAGCCTTTTATCCCTGCACAAAGACCACATTCCACATTGTAACAAATGCATACTTTAAGTCATCCGGTTACCCTATTTTGAGTGAATTTCTCATGAATCACTGTGCGGATCTTCAAGTCATCATCCAAGTGAGTTGACAACATAACTTTAGCTCTTCAAAACATGCCTCTAGATCCACAGGCCATAAAATTGCATTTTCAGATCATACCAGATATATTTGTGTAATTTTTTTTTGCCAGATAGCTGCCGAAATCGGATCTACTCAATACTTCTTCAAATCTATATGCAAATTTCTCAAATTTTTGCTGAATGATTTTTGGATGAACCTCTCAAAAGCCCTTTAATCAGTAACCTCTAATTCATACTCAATGTACCAAATTTAGGCACTTAGTAGCTGGCTGGGGGAATTTGATCTTCTTTGCAGCTCCCCTTGAGCTAGAGCTCACTTTTAATTTCTGGAAGGATTATCAGCACCAGATTCTGGTGTGGACCCATCACCAATGTTCATCACATTCTTCTTTGCCCAAGTATTTCTCATCTCCTTCTAAATCTCATCCGCATTCACTTTACCTTTGCCTTTGTCTTGTTTTTGATCATGCTTTACTAGACCTTTTCCATCATGATTTCTTCTTCTGCAGAGTCTAGATATATGATCAGATTTATTGCAATTGTAACACACAACATTTCCTTGCTTATTTGATTGATATTCTCTTGATCTGCACTGATTAGCCATATGCCCCATTCTATTGCATGCAAAGCATCTACCATTGAAAGAATTGTTTATTTGCATATTTCTACATTCATGAGATTCGTGACCATACCTTTTGTAATTAAAACATTGACCGGAGAAGGGTGGATTATTCTAATTCATTTTGCTCCTGCACTGAGTTGCTTTATGACCAAATTTGTTGCAATTGAAGTAGCTTCCATTGAAAGATGGATATCTTTGAGCATTAGGTTGTCTTACCAGAGGTCTTCTAGGCCTATTTCTTTGTCTTCCTAGCCCAAATTTCTTTTGACCAGATCCAGAGCTTTCACCTTTCTCATATCCCAAGCCATGCTTATCATCTACCCTCTTTTGACTTTCAAGAAGTACTTCAAGTTTGGCTGAGATTATCTTGAATTTTTCTTTGTATTCATTTGCAATTTCAAAATCTTGTTTAAGAGTGTCAATCTATCTCTCAAGTTGTTCTTCATTGTATCTAGCTTCTCCAAGATCAGACTCAAGATGTCTAATTATTCTATCCATTTTGTAGCAATCTTTTGCTTTCTCCTTGAGGTATTGATTTAAGTTTTCTTCAATCTTTCTCTTCTCTTCAATCTCTTGGGTAAATTTTATAACCCTTGATTCCATTTCATGTCTTAACATAACAACTTCTTTTGACAGATTTTCACATAGATTTGTTTTCTCATTCAGGTCCTCATCAACATTATTGGCTTCATTCTAGTCTTCTAACTTTTGAAGTACTTCCTTTCTCTTTTTCAATGAAATATTGAGTTTTTCTTTCAGCTCATTGATGAAATCATCAGCCTCCTTAAGTTGCTCTCTCAAATTATTAACTTCAAACTAGGATTGTTCAAGATCATCCAAGGCAGATTGTAGTTGTTCTTTCATACCATACGCATCCATTGAGATTCCCAGATCATCCTCAAGTTGTTAGGCTTTTTCTAAGGAACTTAGCTCTAATACCAATTGTTGGAAATAAGGTAGATAACTGAGAGGGTGGTGAATCAGTTATCTCAAAACTTTCTTACTTTTACTTCCTTTCCTCATCTTAATATTCAGTGATATATCAAAACATGAAAGCATAAGAAACCATAAGAACTAAAATGAAATCAACACACATAACACAAGGATTTTCATGTGGGAACCTAGTTAAGGGAAAAACCATAGGGTGATTAACCCAAGATTGTATTCTTTGTTAAAAGAATAAGAAGTACAAAATGGCACTTGCCAATTAGGGCTCACTACCTGAGCACACTGCTCACAAGAGGCTCACTACCTATAAGAGACTCACTGTCTACAAAAGATTATAGAAGATAATAGTGTATTTGAATTCATGAGCAGCATCCACATATGCAAGAATTCAGTTCCAATTAGGCTCAGTATACCGATCTAGCACATTTCATTCTTCCTCTGCTCAGTATCACTCTTTTGTCACATTTCGGGCTTGGATTACTACCTTTGCACTTTTCTCTACTTTTGTTTGCACTTAATCTATCATTACATCACTTACCTACCTAAGCTTGAATCCATTGGATATATATATCCGCATTAAGGATTTCAAACAACTTTCTAGTTGGCAACAAGAACACTTAGGATATTTGCAAGTTACTGTTTTGTCGGCTGAATTCACACTTGATTGATGATGTGCACCAAAAACTTAGGTAGAGAAATCATTACCTATGTTGGACAAAATCATATAACACCTCAAGTTACTTGATCAACACCTTCTGCATATCTGGGTTGAGGTTTAATACCCTGTTGGCCAGTTCTTCCTCTGTCTGCACTGTCTAACTAGAGTCGGTGCTCAGATGCTTATATCTTTTACATGCTTTGTCTCCGGAGGCTAAATCCCCATAATATAATAGTTCAAATACTTCTTATTACTCATCCAAATCTGTAACATGCTAGTTTTCACCATCAGAGAGTTCTGAACCCAACTATTGGACCCTATCATATGCTTTGTTCTTGACTATCAGATCATCCTATCTGTAATCTAACTTCCGGTATGAGTAATTTATGTACTGCAGATGTGTGGGATATACTTTGTTTCCATCAATGACAACACTTATGAATCCAAATAGTGTCTCTTGTCAACATTACCAACTTTGTGTTGAATCCTTCCACATCTAACTTTATGCTAAATCATCGCTCTACTAATTCAAAGTCAGGAGACACCAAAATCCATGTAGAGTTCGAAGACATTAAAACCCACATAAAATGCCCAAAATTGAGAACCTAACTTTGCACTACAATTTGCAATGTTTGACTTGGTCAGAAAGCTTCCAAAGTCACACAAGGTCTGAAGTGTTTCGAATTAGCACAAGGAGAAAATATGAACTTTATGAAAAGTGCATCGATTCTACAAACGTACAAAGGCATTAATGGGGATTTTTCACTCAAGGTATAAAATGATTTTAGGTTTCTTTTTAGCTCATTTTTTATGCACAAGAAGATCATTGAGGAATTCTGCAGATCCTCAGATGACAAGGAATGATAGATAAAGAGGATTTCACATAAAATGCCTTTGATCATCAACTAGCCTCATCTAAATCAATCAAAACCAGGTGAGTATTTGTCTCCTCATGATAATTCAAGTTATGAAAGGTTAAAATGTTAGGGTTTCATGAAGATTAAGACTTCCTTGTTTAAAATAATAGAAAATGATCTAGGGTTTTTTCTATTCTACATGTACAAATTGAAATGTGAACAAAACCTTAGAATGAAACCCGAGGTCTGAAATTGAAAGATGGTGAAAGCAGCTTTTCCCACAATTATAGAATCACTTAAAAAATTCATCAAAGCCCCTTTTAAAATCCTACATTGATTTACACCAGAAGTGTGACAAACTAACCCCTTGGAACAATGCTTGAATTTGAATTGATCAGGGGATGAATTAATTCCTACAAGCAAAAATCAAGATCCTTTGCACTGGATTTACCCCTCACAGACTTAGCCTTGAAAATGCCCTTAACTAACCTCAAAAGGAAGTAAAGTTGGTCGAACACCTTGGAAAGCTCTACTAAGGCTCAAAACACACTTTGTGTGAAAAAATTTAACCATCTAACTTGGCATTGAATCTTGCTTTGACCAACATTAGTCGGACACCCTCTAAAACCCTGTCGAGTCGATGGGTTCTGAAAACTGCACCGAAACACTTTGAATGATCTTATGCTAGAACTCACTCTTTATGACCTTCACTAAAATACCCCTCTACCAACTTTAGTCGGTCATTCTTCAAAATCATGCTAAGATCTGAAAACTCCATAATTTGTGCAAAATGTAATAAATAACCTGACACTAAAAATTGTCTCCTCTGACTTGCATCAAAAGCACTCCCAACTAACTTTTGAGATCCTTTTTGGTAGGTTGTATTTAAAATATGCACAAGGTCAAACACTTCCAAAACTTGTGTCAAGTGACCAAATAACTAAGCATATTTCCTCCAAGGTCGGATGACCTTCAATTTTGCACAAGGTCAGTTGACCTTCAATCCTATGCTTTACTCATGAAAGGTTGAATGATCCCCAAATCACCACAAAATGTGAAAACTGACTGTCTTTTGTAAAAAAAATCAATCATAAGGGCTAGTTATGATTAAAATAATTATTGCATTGGTAGAATAGTGGTGTTTTGCATATTCTGAATTACATTTTGGAGCATTTAAGTATTTATTGCATCTTTTCATATGAATTATTATGTTTTTATCATTCCATCATGTAATAAATGTAGTAGTAGTGAATTATCAGACTTGTGCATTTCCTAGATAAGCAGTTATGACTTAGTTGGATAGATTTTAATCTCATTTAGCATAACATGACATAGTGATATGGCAGTTGACTTGGTAGTCATGCATTCAAAACTTAAGAATTAGGAAGACTACTCAAAAACACAAAGAATTATGAGGTCCAGTGATGCAAGTTAAATGACTGCAAGGGCGCAAGCCATGAAGTACGAATTCAAGGGCATTCCTCCTGAGACCAAAATTACCTTTGGATGAAAACATATAGGAGATACTGATCTAGGTCACATTGACTTAGATGACTTCAGAACTTAGATATTTGGACCCAATGCAACTCCAAGGGCCAAGAAAGTATAAGACAGTGGGATTGTAGAGGCTACTACCTTCCCTACTTTAGGTCAATGTGCAGAATTGATAGTGGCCTCTGCTAACAGATATGACCCAATGACTAGGACCATACAAACTCTCAATGGAGAGGTACTAGCAAACTTATCTCCACCATCATTAGCAAAGATTTTTGGAATTCCATGGTACCCAGTAATGACCATGCCAGATAAAATAGGTGCAGAGGCAACATATAAGCAAGATATGGATACATGCAAGAAGCATATCAATGAATAGTGGATGAAAAGAAAAAGGTCTTCTATCATCAAACTTCCCCAAACTTTGTACAGAAGTGACGTCAATGATGAAATTGGCTATTTGGTGACCCTACTCAGTAGGATATATGGACTGCCTACTGCATCAAATTTCAAAGGATGGATGTTCCTGATGATTGAAAAGATAATTACTAAAGGAACTAAACTCCACTAGGCTCAAATATTGAGTGATAATATGCATGAGGCATTTGGCAATTTTAGAGATAAACAAGTATTCAGGTGGACCTCTTATGTGGTATATTCATTGGCAAGAAGGAATGAATATGATGGGTTGTCAAAATTAGGAGAAGTTGGTAATGATGAACAATATCAAATCAAAGTTTATGAATGCTACACTTAGTTGGTGCTGTCCCAATCCCTCATCCACTACAAAAGGGTGAATGATGCCTTTACAATGTATATCACTAGATTGCTGAAAGGAACTACAACCCTTAGGATATCCACTGAGGCTATGAATAAGGTCATAAAGTATGGGAGATGGTACATACAATTTCAAAAATTCACCTATTTGAGGATTCAAGGCTTCACCGAATTACCATATGGACTGCCCCATTATTCCATAGATAAAGTAGCTCTCTTGGAGATATCAAGGTAGTTGATTACCTGTGAAGAGAAATTGAAACACCTTCATAGAACAAATGTCAAGTTTCCCATCATGTTAGGAAGGGGTAATTATGCATGTGTCTCGTTAGGGGCCACAGAACATTCAGATACAGAGCTCCAGTTACATAACCTCCATTTTCACATAAAGAGAAACTATTTTGATCCACAAAGAGTAATGGAGAGATATGTAAGAAAGAATTTATTCCACAAAATGGGCTTGGTAGATTTTTGGGCCAACTATGTAGATGATTATTAGGTATTGGAGAGGGCCCACTCAAGGTTGTCTTTAGGGTTTATAAGAAAATTTCATATCATAGATGTCCCGGATCAGCTTGTTGATGATGATAATGTAATGTAAAGAGGATCTTGGGAGGCCCAGTATCACCAACCAATCCCATTGCCAAATTGGGCCAATGTAGAATAAAGCTCCTTAGATGAGGTAATGAAAGAACCAATAAGATTGAGCAAGTCATGGGTAAGAAGTCAAGTTGTTGTATTAGAGAGACAAAGGGTGCAACTTACATACATAGCACTTGAAGATGAAAAGGAATCTAGGGATTAGGAATATGCACCAATGAAAATACCAGATGAAGCAGAACAAGCTCAAGAACTTGTAAACAAATCTGATAGTGAGGAACACGTACCCTTTCTAGAGAAAGGTAAAGGAAAGAAAGTAAAGAAGGCTGCCCCAAAAGCACAAAAGAAAGATATGCCTCCTACAACAAGAACAAGAGCATCCAAAAAAGGAGACATGTCTAATGGACCAGAGGAAGGTTCTAAAACAAAGAAGATCAAAGTGAAAGACACTGGCATAACCATAGAAACCTCTACTATTGTAACACCTGATAATACCAACTTACTAGTAACCTCTTCATCTTCTACTGCTCCAATTGTAAATGTCACTACACTTTCTACTACTACTCCTACTACCATTGTTACAATCATCCAGGAAGATACATCTACTTCCTCTCCACCAGTGGTTGCCATTTCTACTTCTTCCTGTTCATTGATGATAGACTCAAGCACCCCATGTAGCCCCATTTCCTCCATTACTGCTTCTTCACTCCTGATGTAGAGTAGGAGAACACTTATCAAGTCTCACAAACATGAGTGACTAATCTTGGAGGGAAGGACAACAAACTTGCACATCATGACACCTACAACCTCCATTCATGAGCCTAACTTGGTTTGGATGTATGAGATGATTGTCAACACTTGAGGAGGGAATGAGACATGTTATTTTGACCAATGGAAGCTTACCAAACTCATAAGTTAGCCTAGCAAGTTGTCCTACCCAAGGTTCCTTCACAAATGGCCTATTTTCCTTATAGCTCTAGAAATACAGTTTAGAGGGCTTAACTCCAAAAATTTCCAAACAACTCCCATAACTATTTATCTTTTTAGATACCCATTACAGCCCTCTATAACATACTTTACATCTAGGGTACATTGTTTAGGAACACAAGCCTCTAAAAATGACTGTTCCTGTTGTTCCAAGGGGTAATTAGCCTAGGTTTACAAAGGAAGTACCCTACCAGAGTGACCCAAAACTTTATAACCAATTCCAAAAGTTAGTATGGATTAAAAATGGATGGATTCAATAGGTTTTGGACCTCCATGGGTATTAGAAACAAGTTTTCCAACTAAATCTTCCTCTAGCTATCACCAATGGCTTAATACATAGAGATATCAAGCCAAATCTTCCTCAAATCTTATCTTGGACTACTCCCCTGAACCTACACACAAAACCCATTGTATAATATACCTATACAGACCCAAAAAAATATATTTTGGGGCTCTAACTCAAAGATTTGGGTCAGAACCCCATAAAACTCTTAAAACCCTACCAAACCTTCCTAGAAACAACAATTTTGGGACAACATTTTGTTCTTATTTTTCCTACAATTTCAAGACACCCAAATAGAATCAAATGAAAATTAAAACATGTATTTACATCATCCAAAATGTGAGAGTCCTTTAAATGGTTGTAAGGGTGAGTATTGCAACAAAGAACAACAATTTTCACAGTAAAAAGAAACAAACAGTCTTCTTTTTTATATTTTCTCTTTTCCAACTTCAATGATATGTTTTCCATGACCTCTAGGGGATAAATACAATACAAATCATAAATATTTCATGCAAGATTCTTTTCCTATCTAAAAAGGCAAAAAAAAACTCACTAATTTCACTAATTTTAGCCTCAAGATTATTTTTTTCCAAACATAGCACATGCTATTTGGAGTTCCCCTACTAGTTGACTTCTAGAATAGAGCAAGTGGTTTCTAAAATAGAAAGAGTGGTTTGAATCAGAGCTTATTACAATAATAAATTAATACATGACTCCACCTAGGCTCATAATGATCATAAAATCCAAAATTTAAGGCTCCTAGTGAGCATATAAACCAAAATTAACTATGGTGGTCTCTGCACCATACAACCAGGGTGAAAAGATTTCAATCTCCTAATGAAATGAGCTCTTGAATGGAGGCTCCATGCTATTTGATATCTTCTTCTGTCATCCATGTAGCATCTTCAATTGGCAAACCATGCCACTTCACCAAATGTTTGTTGTAGACTTTGTCTCTTGTCCTCTTAACCTCTCTTGTGTCCAAGATAGTTTCAAGTTTCACTGGCTGACTAGGTGGAAGATCCCTTATCCAATCCTCATCAGAAACACCTTCAGCTTCTTCATCTGCAACATTAGATCCTTTGAAAGGATACAAGTCTGCAACATTGAAAATGGGGGAGATAGTAACTCCAAGAGGGAGTTCTATCTCATAGGCATTCTGACCAAATTTGTGGACCACCTTGCAAGGTCCTATCTTCTTCATCATCAACTTTGTATATATGCCCTTGGGAAATCTCTCCTTTCTCAAATGAGCCAACACCATGTCACCTACTTTGTATTGAACATCTCTTCTTTTTAGATCAGCCTTCTCCTTGTACTTGGCAACACTCTTTTCAAGAGTTTCTCTTACTTGGTGATGTATCTCCTTCATGGATGTGGCAAAGTATTCTCCTTGTGCACTCCTATTGTCTACTCCACTTAAGTCTCTCAGCTCATAAATGCCTCTTGGCTTCATGCCATATACTACTTCAAAGAGTATTCTTCTAATGCTCCTGTTAACAGAGTCATTGTAGGCATATTCAGCTTGGGGCATCAGTAGATCCCATGACTGATTATGCTGCTTTGTTAAGCACCTTAATAGGTTTCCCAAAGACCTATTTACAACCTCAGTTTCTCCATCTATTTGGGGATGTTAGGCAGAACTGAAAGTTAGATTTGTTCCCAGCTTCTTCCACAAAGTTCTTCAATAGTGACCAATGAACTTGGAATCTCTGTCAGACACTATTGTCAAAGGCAATCCATGGATTCTTACAATTTCCTTGAAGAATAGACCAGCAATATGAGAGGCATCATTAGTGGACTTACAAGCAATGAAATGTGCCATCTTACTAAATCTATCTACAACAACAAAAATGTTGTCATAACCTCTTTGTGTCTTGGGCAGACCTAGAACAAAGTCCATGCTGATAGACTCCCATGGCTGATTGGGTATTGGTAAAGGCTGATATAAACCTACATTAGAACTTGATCCTTTAGCCCTCTAGCATATCACACAACTCTCCACAAACTTCTTCACATCATTATGCATCCTAGGCCAATGATAAAACCTCTTGACCTGCTCCAAAGTTTTGTCATAACCAAAATGACCACTTAGGCTGCCACAGTGTTTTTCCTTGATCAAATTTGCTCTCATGGAGCATCTTGGCACACACAACTGAGGTCCCTTGAATAGTAGACCATCTTGTACCACAAACTTAGAAAATTCATTGTGAAAAACATCTTGGGACTTGTTGGTTCCTGCATGAGTAGTCGAGTTTCAAGTTTCTAAATCTGCAGGCTTCCTCCCAAAAAATCCACAAATTTCTAAGTCCTTGTGCCCCCTCAGCATTTTTCTAATACAACCTGATATTCCAAGGAGGGGGTCATCATCATATTTCAAATATCAGGTGATTTTAGTTAAGATCACCCTAGCATTCTTTTTATCACCCGATACTGTTGACGTCAAATTTTACATAAGGATGATATGTGCATGTCCACCGGCTTCATCATATTCTGAAGGAGGGGGTGATATTTCCAAATATCAGTCATATTCAAACATCACCCTGATGTTACAATGAGGTTTCAGTCCACCTTGATATTCATGTAGGGGGGTGATATTTCAAATATCAGGTGATATTCCGCATATCACCTTTGCCGCCAAAGGTGACTCTGACATTACAATATGACGGTGACATCATCAGGATCAGTGAGAAGCATCGGGTGGTCATCATGATGATGTTGGTTGTCAGATTGGTGTTCAAGGGTCAGGTGATATTTTCCTATTAGGGTGATTCCCCGATAGGGGTGATATTTCAACGAGAGGATTATCATGTGGATGATTTGCTGACATCAGGGTGCTATTAAATGTCGAAGCATCATGCGGGGGGATCATGATGAGGTATATGTTGGCGTCGTTGAGAGAAAATCGCTGACTATCATCTTTCAGTGTGGTCAGGCATATAAAGTGTTCAAAAGATCGCTGAGGGGTGAATGTGGGATAATTTGTTCCCACATGATTTGAAATATCAGGGTCATATTTCTTGGCGGGAAAGTTGTGAAGCACACAGTGTAATGTATTTCCCAAGGCCATGGGTTGGTACACCATTAATGGCAGATGTTGTAGAGGTATGGGTGTTGGTGTGATTAGATCAACCACCAATTTGAAAATGTGAATCCCTAGGTGACAGCACAGGCCTCGAGTCCAACTACCCTATCTCCTCCTTTACTTGCTGCATTTATGTTTATGCGCCATTTACCCATGATGAACTGTATCTAGCAGATTTTTGAATTTTTCCATGTAATTAATACTAGGTGCACCCTCCTATTGTATATAGGAGGCTGTGTTACTCATTTGTGGGGTGGAAAACTAGACAAATTTGGGTGCTATGACAGAAAACAACTTCATTGGTGGCCCTGTTCTGGATGTCTTGTGAGTTTATGAGTCTCATGTTGTATGTTTTTCTACATTGATATATTGATATCATGTTGATTTAAATGAGTAATGCTATATTGCATGTGTTATGTTATTTGTCTCCAAACTAAATATGTTCTTCTTCTGAATCTGAGCATCTAAGGGGTGTATATAATTCTAGAATATAGGCTTGCTATATTGAATGTTTGATTTCTTACTTCTGCTCAAGGAGTAGATTAAATGTTTTAGATCAAGGGTTGGGAATAATATATTGTAGTGAGGATATTGTAAGTAGAGATAACAAGATACTCTATTTTGGGAGTTATCTGTAAGGCAGATACTACAACCCCCTTGATATCCAGTCTTTGGTATATGTTCATGCTAGCCATTCACATGTGTATGTCTATTGACTCCAAGCCCAGGGTAGGCACTGATCCAGTCTTGTATTAAGGTTGTAACCCAACGTCTCAGTTTTGCGTCCAAACAGAAAATCAAACTTAAACTTCAAATTCAAACCATTAGGACTTTAGAAGTAGTTTAGGATCCAAATCCTCTGTCTACAGCTAAAAATAGGCCCAAAGCTAGCCCCTTTGCACTTATCTCACAGTTTTGGTCTATATAAAGGAGGATTTATCTACTTTGTGTCAACATCCCACCAGTCCATAGACATATCTTATGGATGTTGAGTTGGGAATACCCCCCTTGGTTCTGTAGAGCCTATAGAAGAAGAGGAGGTATTATAGAGTCTATCTCCTACACTATTAGCCACTGGCCTAGAAATCCTATTGATCATTGATGGCTACCTTGTAGGGATAACTGGGAATAAGCATCCAGTTGGATTGTACACCAACAGGACTGATTGCAAACAGCAAAAACAATACTAAAATCTTCATCATTCTCATACATACCTTTGAGTGCATCAATACCTACACTCTACAACTTGATCTCCTGCTAGACCTTCTACTTAGAGCATCAGCAACTTTGTTTTCTTGTCCTTTCTTGTGTTTGATGGTGAATGTGAAGGCCTGCATATACTCCATCCACTTCATGTGTCGGTGACTTAGCTTATCTTGACTATTCAAGAAACTCAGAGCATGATTGTCTATGAAGACAATATACTCCTTAGGCAATAAATAGTGCCTCCACTTCTTGAGTGACTGTACCATAGCATAGAGTTCAAGGTCGTAGGAAGATTACTTCCTCTTCGCTTCATTGAGTTTTTCACTGAAGAATGCAACTGGTCTCCCATCTTGACTCAAGACTGCACCTATGGCATATCCACTTGCATCACATTCAATTGTGAACACCTTGCTGAAATCAGGGAGTGCAAGAATAGGTTGTTGAGCCACCCTTGTCTTCAAGTATTCAAAGATTTTCTTAGCTTCCTCTATCCATTGAAACTTTCTCTTCTTATCTCCTTTGATAGTATCCAGAATAGGAGACCAAATGTGACTGAAATTCTTGATAAACTTTCTATAAAATGTGGCCAAACCATGGAAACTTCTTACCTCTACTGCTGTTTTAGGAGTTGTATGGCTTCTACCTTGGATGGATCCATCTTTAGTGTACCTTTGGAGATCACAAACCCAAGATAGACAAGCTCCTCTTTCATGAATTCACACTTCTTGAGGTTGATCATTAGCTTCTCCTCATTCAATCTCTTCAACACCATGTCCAAGTGCTACAAGTGTTCTTCTTTGGTTTTGTTGTACACAAGAATGTCATCTAGATAGACCACCACAAATTTGCCTATGAAATGCTTCAAGACTTCATTCACGAGTCTCATAAATGTACTTGGGCTATTTGATAACCCAAAAGGCATAACTAGCCATTCATAAAGACCTTCATTTGTATTGAATGTTGTTTTCCATTCATCACCCTCTCTTATCCTTATTTGATGATAACCACTCTTTAAATCTATCTTAGAAAAGTAAGATGCATCACCCAAACTATCCATTAGATCTTCTATCTGAGGTATTAGAAATCTATACCTAATGGTTATCCTATTGATGGCTCTGGAATTAGTGCAAAGTCTCCATTCTCCACCCTTCTTAGGTGCTAGGATAGTTGGAACAGCACAGGGACTCAAACTCTCCTTGATCAGTCCTTTGTCTAATAGCTCTTGGATTTGATTTTTGACCTCTTCATTTTGCTGTGGTGTCATCTTGTATGTTGCCTTGTTTGGCAAACTTGCACCAGGTATGAGATCAATATGATGGCTTACATCCCTGACAGGAGGTAGTAAACTTGGTAGGTCTTTCACCACTATGTCTTCATACTTGTCCAATAGGACATGTACCTCCTCTAGTATCTTTTCTACCTCTATTTCTGCCTTGGTTGATATAGGCTTGCCAATGATGGCATATCCTACCTCTTCTTCTTTAAGTGTCTTCAAAAACTCTTTCTCTTTCACCATCATCACACTTGGTCCTTCATGGATTGTTGCACCATCTTCCTTTATGGGTGTAAGATTGTAGGTCACCCCATCCTTCACAATCATCTATGTATTCTCTTCTCCATCATGTTTGGCCTTTCGGTCAAATTGCCATGGTCTTCCTAAGAGAAGACGGCATACATCCATAGGGATGATATCACACAAGATCTTGTCCTTGTAGCCACCAATGTTGAACTCCACCCAAGCTTGTTTATTCACAAGTACTTGCTGACCCTTGTTGAGCCATGATACCTTGTAGGGTGTAGAGTGAGGAATCTTCTTTATCTTCAACTTTTCTACCATTTCCAGAGACACAAGATTATCAGTAGAACCAGAATCAACAATCTCCTTACATACTTTTCCTTGTGCTTTGCAGAGTGTTCTAAACAAAGCCTTTCTCTATGGAGGCTCTTTGGCTGATGGTACCTTCAGCAATGTCCTTCTTATCATTAAGAATTCTCCTGCCTCTTGGCCTGCATCCACAGAATGTGAGTTTACACTCTCTTGGTCCTCCTCTTGCACTATGTGGAATCTTCTATCACCTCCATGTGAACTTGATGCTTGTTTGTCTAGACATTTGAATGCAGGATGTCTAACTTGATTATAGTTGTAGCACTTACCTGTGAAGGTGCTTAACCCTCTACCATGGCCTCCAAACCTGCCTCTACTATTTGATCTCCTTCCTCTAAGGATGCCTCTTTCACTTGACTCTCCTCTTGGTTCATGGTTCTCCTTGTTGCTATTGTCCTCTTCCACCAAAGTTTCCTCTTCCTTTGAAGTTCTTTTTTCTACCCCTTCCATTTTGTTCTTGTTTGGTCTTGGTCTTCTCCTCAGCTCTTACTGCCAACTGGAAGCATTCTTCCACATTCTTGGGTGTAGTGAGACTTAGTTCATCTTAGATATTGAACTTAAGCCCATTCATTTATCTAGCAATCTTCTCAACTTCATCCTCATTATGGCCAGTTCTCATATTGAGCTTATGAAACTCCTCTATGTAGGCCATTACATCCATCTCTTTCTGTTTCAAGTTCTACAACCTTCTGAAGGTTTGAATGGCATAATTTTTTAGAAGGAATTGACTCTTCACCTTGGACACTATCCAGTCCCATGAACTGATTTTGGTTTTTCCTTGTCTTATTCTCTTTGACTGAACATAGTTCCACCATGTTAGTGCTACTCCCTTCAACTTGTTCTTTGCCAGTTTGACTTTCTTCTATTCAGGCATCTCTTTGTACTCAAAGTAGTTATCTAAAGCATCAATCTAGTCTAGTACCTCCTCAATGTTCATCTTACCCTCATACATGGGCAACTCCATCCTGACATCAGTGCTTTCTCCTTCCAAAGTCTGTAGCATCTTCATAAACATTTTTGCATCTGGATCCATCTCTATCTCACTGGATCCCTCTTGAGGGTCTACATTCTCACCCTCACACTCTTGGTCACTATCTTCCTGAATGACCCCACCTCTTCTCAGGTTTGCTTCAATGGCTGCAAGTCTAGTTAGGACTCCTTCTTGAGATTCCTTCATCAATCTCACTTCTTTAGTGAGGACTGGATTGTTTTTAGGAAGCATTTTGTACTCCTTCACACTTTCCCAAATCAAAACTTGTGCTCTAATACCACTTGATACAAAACAGGGGAACACTTATCAAGTCTCACAAACATGAGTGACTAATCTTGGAGGGAAGGACAACAAACTTGCACATCATGACACCTACAACCTCCATTCTTGAGCCTAACTTGGTTTGGATGTATGAGATGATTGTCAACACTTGAGGAGGCCATGAGACATGTTATTTTTACTAATGGAATCTTACAAAATTCATAAGTTAGCCTAGCAAGTTGTCCTACCCAAGGTTCCTTCACAAATGGCCTATTTTCCTTGTAGCCCTAGAAATGTGGTTTAGAGGGCTTAACTCCAAAAATTTCCAAAGAACTCCCAAAAATATTTATCTTTTTAGATACCCATTACATCCCTCTATAACATACTTGACATTTAGTGTATAGTGTTTTGGAACACAAGCCTCTAAAAATGACTGTTCCTATTGTTCTAATGGGCAATTAGCCCTAGGTTTACAAAGGAAGTACCCTGCCAGAGTGACCCAAAAATTTCTAACCAATTTCAGAAGTTAGTATGGATTTAAAATGGATGGATTCAATATGTTTTGGACCTCCATAGGCATTAGAAACAAGTTTTCCAACTAAATCTTCCTTTAGCTATCACCAATGGCTTAATACATAGAGATATCAAGCCAAATCTTCCTCAAATCTTGTCTTGGACTTCTCCCCTACAACTACACACAAAACCCATTGTATAATATACCTATATAGACCCAAAAAATCTATTTTGGGGCTCTAACTCAAATATTTGGGTCAGAACCCCATAAAACTCTTAAAACCCTACCGAACCTTCCTAGAAACAACAATTTTGAGACAACATTTTGTTCTTCTTTCTCTTGCAATTTCAAGACACCCAAATAGACTCAAGTGAAAATTAAAACATGTATTTACATCATCCAAAATGTTAGAGTCCTTTAAATGGTTGTAAGGGTGAGTATTGCAGCAAAGAACAACAATTTTCACAGTAAAAAGCAACAAACAATCTTCTTTTCTGTATTTTCTCTTTTCCAACTTCAATGATATGTTTTCCACAACCTCCAGGGGATAAATACAATCCAAATCATCATTATTTCATGAATTATTCTTTTCCTATCTAAAAAGGAAAAAAAAAACTCACTAATTTCACTAATTTTAGCCTCAAGACTATTTTTTTCTAAACATAGCACATGCTATTTGGAGTTCCACTACTAGTTGACTTCTAGAATAGAGAGAGTGGTTTCTAAAATAGAGAAAGTGGTCTAAATCAGACTTTATTACAGTAATAAATTAATACATGACTCCACCTATGCTCATAATGAGCATAAAATCCAAAATTTAAGGCTCCTAGTGAGCATACAAACCAAAATTAACTATGGTGATCTCTGCACCAACTCCCCCCCATTTGCACCATGTCTATGCCTTCCATATCCTCTATTTCACTCTCTACTTCCTTTTCCTTGCCACCTATTTCCTCTATTCTTTCACCTTCTTTCTCTATACCTTCTTTCTCCATCGCCTCACCTATTATCATTTCCTCTATCTTGTCAACCCCTCTCATTCCACCTACCTTGGGGTTTACTACATTTTCTAACTTGGCACAAGTTAGCCTAGCCTCCTTTGCCACAATCCCACTATCTTTAATTCCTAGTTCCTTGGTCACACCAACACAATTCAATTCCTTTGTCTGTACCACTACTGACGGGAATAGAGAAAGTATGTGCAAAATTAGTTCTTCAAGAATCATAAATTGAAAAGGATGCATTTGAAGAACCTCTTCCACATGCAAAAAATGTTGAGGTAATAGAAATCTCTGATAGTACAACAGAAATAGTTTTGGGAATTGCTCAGGAAGAAATGTTAGAAAACTTGAAGAATGTTGAAGATAAAGAAAGGATGTAAATAAAGAATATGAGTAAAAGCCAAAGTTGGTCGATGGAACCCCAAGTACATGTGATGAAAATACTAAAATTCTTAAAGCTTCTTCCTCCATAGCACCTGATTGGCTGCATAGCAGACTTGCTTATCAAGAGCCCCAGGTTGAAGTTATGAAGCTAGATCTAAATGCCATTTTAGACAAGACAGAAAAGCCAAAGAAATAGAAAAAGGCTAAAGTTCAATGAAGAATTTACAAAGATGCCACATGATCCAGGATAGCTAAAGTAGCTATTCCACCAGCTAACACAGATAAAAGACAAGTTAGGGATGAAGATTATACCATAACAACTATTGATTTGGGAGATGCTACAATAAGTTAGAAGATTGATGAATTGAAAGGCTCAGTTTCTTCTATCCTGGAACAATTAGACAAAGATGATCTTACTAAGAAGGAATTGAAACAACAGAATGAATAACTCAAAGCATGTCTGCAATTCCTAATGAGACCTCTAAATTCTAAAGGTGATCCAAGATCAATCCCAACATTTCTATCTAGGGATGAATTAATAAAGTTTGATGACATCATGACTATGGATGCCAAGACTTAGAAATGGTTTGACAAGGTCTATCAAGAAGGATGTGATGCAATCACCTTTGCAGCAATACTCCATAAAGACTTCTGTAAATTGCAGGACCATTGAGAGGAATTGCATGAAGAATGTGACCCTTATGATGAATACTACCTCACATCTTTCTATGGGTTCAAGCAATTAGTGATCTACCCACACAAACACTCTTCTTAGAAAATATCTTAACAGATGATAAATTACACAAAGCAGTAGAGTAGTACCAGTAGTTGAAATTAAGAAAAGAAGTATTTGATAATGTAAGAGAGGCCTATAAAGTGGCTAATAATCATACTATCTTTAATTTATGAAATAAATGACTCTCTAAAGGGTTTCCTGGTGATCAGCTTTGATGATTTCGTGCCATATGATGTGCAAGGTTGTAAGGATAAGCTACATCAAATAATTTTTGGGCAAACTACACTGAATGTTCTGGGTAGATTAGATAAAGTCAGTGATCTTTAGATTGTTTTCATCACATTTCAGAAGAGAAGAAAGGTAGTGGAGAAAATGTATATCCAATACAGTGAAGAATCAGAGATTTTTAGATACAGAGTAGATCACCTTAAAGACCTGGACCTCAATGACATAAATCCAACATTATCAACTTGGGTGACATACAGCAATAAGAAGGTAGAGCAAGACAAATTATATTTAGATGATGAACAATAGAATATTTTTGAATATTTTGAAATGTAATCTTGTCACAAATATGTATTGCTATATTAGGAAGGTCATGTGACACTATTTTGTCTTTATTATGTCTTGAAAATGATTTTTTCACTATGTATAGTCAATTGGGTATTCAAGTTGTCTAAGTTCAATGTATTTGGAGGTCATTTTTCATCCTTTTCCAAGAGACAAATTGTAATCCAGGAATGAGAAGTACTATAGTAAATGCTCTAATTGTTGTTAAATCTAGGCTGTTGGTGTTGAGATGATTTCCACGGTTCATCCAAAAACCTAGTATGGTGCCTTCCTTATATAAAGGGCTGCTATTCCTCTCATTTGTAAGACTCTTGATGTCAAATTGTTGATGCTTTGCCATTTGAGATTAATACAAAGCACATTTCTGTAGTGTTTCTGAGAATTTGTTCACTTGTGTCATCTATCTAGTTTCATGGTTCACTTCTTGGTCTGCATTAGTTAGATTGTGCTTTTGCAATGCTATTGATTTGTTGAAGGTATTTGATGAGCTTTCTAGTCCATACTATTAGTTGCTTGCTGATTTAAGTAGTTGTGCATAGTTATCCTAGACTATTAAATTGTGCTTAGTTTAATTACATTTGTGAACAAGGAAGACAAATGAAGTTAGAAATACAAACCAAATGCATAAATACACAGAGTTATACCTTCAAATATGATCCCTCTCCTTTTGATAGGGCAGAAGGAGTTGCACCCAAACTCCTTAGATTTACCCAAGTAGATGAATGTGGGTTACTCAATGCATTCAACACAATGTAGATGAGAGATTGGAGGATAGATTGATAGATTCGATAGAGATGAGAGATAAGGCTAGAGTGATTTTGGCATTATGAGGTTAAGATGAGATGAGAAGATGGAAATTTTGGCATCATTTTGACGCAAGAAGTTGTTCTAAATGGTTTAGAGAAGGGTCTCATTTATAGATTTTTGGAAAATGGATGGAGGGTGAGGATTAAAAGATGAGATCAAGGGCTAGAAATGCTTGAGAGTTAGGGTTAGTATTGAAGCCATAGCCTTGTGACAAGTGTCACAAGAGTGGATGAGGAAGATCAATGGTTGAGATTTGGTCAATGGGATTGGAGGGCTCTCATTATTTGTAAATTTTAAATTCACACGGGGAAAGGTGTTGAGGATAAAAATGAATTAAAAATTCATTTTTAGGAAGAGTGGATATGACAAGTGAATTAAAAATTCACCTCATGGGGGAGTGTAAATTAAAAATTTACTTTTATGTGGAGATGTGAAGGTTGAAGGACACATGTACACTTACATGTGTAAGAGGGTGATAAATGAGTTGTAAGGAGGATTTGACCCTTTGAATAAAAATTTGATTTTTATTCTAAGGTGTGTGAGAGGATGGGATAAGCAAGGTTAATTAAGTGTTAATCTTAATTAATTTAGGTCTAGGAGATAGGTAGGCTAGGGTAGCTAATTGAATAATTGATATTTAATTAACTAGGATAGGGATAGGTTGATTAATCGGCTAGATTAATTAGATAAGCATGATTTATCTAATTAATAGGGATTAGGGAGATGGACAAATTAGGTAAATAAATATTAGGAATATTTATTTAATCAATGAGGATATAGTTATAAGATATAGTGATAAATTAAGTGAATTAATTGATCACAAAGGATAGATGATAGATAGTTAGGGATAAATAAATTAAATAAAATGAATTTATTTAATTAATAGGAGGGATAATTGGTGTAGAGATATGGGAAATTGGTATGCAGAGAAAATTATTTTTAGGTGTCTACATTTGCCCCTTTTTGAAATGGTGTTATGGCTATGTAACACTATTTCAAAGAAGTTAAAACATAGAGTTGGATTGGATAAAAAATATTTTGGATTAGAAGAAGCGGGTAAGGTTTAGGGATGATTGGTAAGGGGGATGCCCCCTCGAGAGGACATGCGGGTTGCAAGAACATGGGTGTGCTCTCGAAATGGATGAAATAGATTAGTTGAACTGGTTGGAGGATAAGGGGTGAGATGAAATAATGATGATGTTGGGAGATTGATTGGTGGATGATCATTGTGCTAAAAAATGATTTAGAGCAATCCTAGGTTTGATATAGTAGAGTGGATATTTTCACCAAGGTATAGAAGACCAGGGTGATGATGTTTATCTAACATTTGCATGGACTAGACATGCAAACAAGAGGGTGATCCCATGCATGCCCAAGATAGTACAACCTTGTCTAGATGAGAGAAGGGGACTCATAGCATAATCCCTTAATACACAAAAGGTATGATGAACCTTAGATGCACAAGGAGATCAATATGCTAGAACTGACCCTACGATCCACAAAATATGAATACTAGCTTGGAGTAATGAAACCAACCCACAAGCACAACATACAAAAGCAAGACTATGCCCCATTCTAGATGTTTTTGCCACATACCATGATATAGTGAGATCAAGGTAGTTTTGATGTGATCTTCAAATAGGACAAAAGATAAAAAATCAAAAAATAAAAAGACCAACGAACCAAACAAGTAGCCATTGTATCTCTTGCCAAGATAGATGATGATAGGATAGATTCTGCCTATTGTAGGAATGATATATCCGAAGGCTAGAACCACCAGAATATTGGATAATTAGTTTTGTAAGATTGGCACAAGATATGATGGTGACAAGTCATGGTTGATGCTGATTGGATAGTTGATTTTTGATAAGGGATGATTTCTTTGATAGGTAATGCGATGCTTGGGATATTGTGTAAGCTCAGGGGATAGGGACCATCCAAGTGGGTTGGATGGGTGCATCTTATGTACCTGAGTACTGGAAACATCCTTCATATTCCAGATTGCCTACATACCCTGTATCCACAGGATCAAGGCACATTAAGATGCAGGTGGTGATGATATGTAGTTCTAATTTGTGATGGTGATGTGGGATGATTGAAGATTGTAGACACCTAAAATTGACTTGCTCTGCAAACTAATTTCCCATATCTCTACACTACTAATTATTCCTCCTATTAATTAAATAAATTTATTTTATTTAATTAATTTATCCCTAATCATCTACCCTTAACCATTTACCCATCCTTGGTGATCAATTAGTTCACTTAATTTATCACTAGACCTTACAACACTATCCTCATCAATTAAATAAATATTTCTAATATTTATTTAGTTGATTTGTTCATCTCCCTAATCCTTATTGATTAGATAAATCATTCTTATCTAATTAATCTACCCTACTAATCAATCTACCCTAGCCTACCTATCCCCTAGACCTAAGTTAATTAAGCTAAACACTTAATCAACCTTGTTTAGCCCATCCTCCCACACACCTTTGAATAAAAATCAATCTTTTATTTAAAGGGTCAAATCCTCCTCACATCTCATTTATCACTCTCTTACACATGTAAGTGTACATGTCCTTCAATCTTCACATCTCCACATAAAAGTGAATTTTTAATTCACTTGTCATATCCACTCTTTCTAAAAATAATCTTTAATTTATTTTTATCCTCAACACCTTTCCCCATGTGAATTTAAAATTTACAAATAATGAGAGCCCTCCAATCCCATTGACCAAGCTTCAACCCTTGATCTCTTTCATCCACTCCCCTTGTGACACTTGTCACAAGGCTATGACTTCAATCCAAACCCTAATTATCAATCATTCCTAGCCCTTGATCTCATCTTTTAATTCTCACCCTCTAATCCATTTTTCAAAAATGTATAAATGAGACCCTTCTCTAAGCCATTTGAGAGGAACTTCTTGCAACATCATAATGCCAAAATCACTCTAGCCATTCCATCTAATCTATCAATCTATCATCCAATCCCTTATCTACATTGTGTTGAAAGCATTTGAGCAATCCACATTCTACATCAACTTGGGTAAAATCTAAGGAGCTTGGGTGCAACTCCTTCCATCCTATTTGAATTTGTGGGTCATTGTGAAGGTATATCATTTATGTTTTGCATTTGATTTATGTTTTAACTTTCATTTTGATTTCATAGATTACATTGGCACGCCCAGTGGGACCCACAAGGTCCCAATCTAACTATCTTATGAGTTTTTTTTAAAGATGTGTTTTTTATAGATCAACACCATCTTCTTGTGTAGTGGCACCTTTTTACTGATGTTGTGGTGCTATTCTCTATCTGTTGTGGCGCTAATTCAACACTTTTTTTTTCTTTTTTTGGCCTTTTTAGCATTTTAGCTCTCAATTTTTGCAGGTTTTACACAGAAACAAGGGGAGACTATGGTAAAAATTTTCTAAAATCATCCATTGACCAACTCTGTTCTGTATTAACACTATTGTCACCCAATTCAGCGCTATCTTTCTCACTGCAGACTATAAACTAAGGTAAAAACACAATTTAGTGCTATCTTGCCTCTATATTGGCGCTATTTTATGTATTAGCGCTATCTTGCCTCTGGATTAGTGCTATCTTTTGTATTAGCACTATTTTCTGGATTAGCGCTGTTTTCTGTATTAGCGCTATCTTTTGTATTAGCGCTATCTTGCCTCTGTATTAGCGCTATTTTCTGAGACTAACTTTTGGGTTCTGTGTAAGGACTAACAACTTGTTTATAGATCATCAACATCATCTTAAGGACACTAACAAGTTTTTGCAGGGTTTTTCATCTTTAGTTTAACAAATATTTCAATTGTAACTTAAAACGAACCCTTGCATGTTAGCTTAAACAAATATTTTGATTTGGTGCAATAAAATCAACAAACAAACAATCAAATCTTTGTGTGTGTGCATTAGCTTAGAAAACATTTGAATTTGGTGTTTTAAAATTGACACGTGTGTGCCAACAATAACTATCAAAATATTTCAATTTTAGGATTTAAAAAGAACCACAAATTGCATGAATGAAATCATTAGATTAAAAAGAACAACAATCTGCATTCTTCACTCATATAATCAAGAAAATTAATCTAATTTGTGTGAAGTGTTTTTGTGATTTGTGCTTGTAGTCTGAAAAGTGTATGCTCTTCCCTCACACCATTTGGTGACCTTGGGAATCAAAAGCTTCTCACAACACTTGCATTAATCACCCCCAACATAATCCAAAGAACTAAAATGAACTATGTTTAGTGTGATGCAAGCACAAAATATACGTATGCTCTCCCCTTACATCTTTGTATGAACTTGGGGATCAAAAGTATTTTTGTGGTTGTATTTCTTTTGTTAAATCCTTAGAGGGACTACCACCCGGCTTTGAAAGGTGGGAACGACCCAAGCGGCAACAAGTTAAGGCCAAGCTCTTTCAAGCCACTATATAAATTAATGTGTTTATGATGAAAGTCACAAGAAACAGGTGTTGTTGTGTTATACCGACAACCAACCTCCCCCAAAACCCTCCAAGGTGTAACCCTTGGAGGCTGGCAGACTCCATAATGGAGAGTAGCACTGCCGCATGTATAACCACCTGAATGAAAGCACTTACTATGAACCTTTGTTTAGCAAGCCAAAATCCCTCTACTTGTTCTACAAGTATTATTCTTTCCTCGCCTTAGGTTGTACATGCTTGATTATCACATTTTTCATAAATCAAACCTTTGGCCATTGTGTTTTCTTTCTTGTTTGTTTGTCTACTTGCCAAGAAAAATCAAATTCATCCATCATTCCAACCATCCACAGTCTTTTAGCACCATTTCCATCTATTTTAGCGCCTTCTTTCTATGTCTAAAAATCAAAATTTCCCATCAAAAACATCAATTTTATAAGTCTATTTTTTTTCAAAAAATTTCTAGTTAGGGGCTACGCCCCCAAACCCCTATCAGCGGGGGATCACATCTGCCCCCTCACACCCCCCACGTCAGGCTGGGTTTTCCTCCCAACACCACTAAACCATCCCCCCATTTCTCAAACCCCATAAGTTGAGCTTATCCAATCCCTTTATTTGAACTTGATCAAATTCGAATTCACTTCCTCTCTAGTCATAGTCTATCTTCATCATCCTAATCATTCTTATCCACTTCATCTTAATCTAATCACCCATCTATCCTAATCATCCCAACCACCTATCTTATCCACATCATCATCCAAATCATTCAATTTAATCTTATCCTCATCATCCTCAATCCAATTCATCAACATCATTCTAATCCCATCTCATCCTAATCAAATCTAAAATCCAACCAAATCCATAATCTTCCAAACCATATTCCAAATCTAATCCAAAATCAACATCGATCCCAATCAACATCCAAGTCCCCCCAACATCATTATCAAAATCCAAATCCAAATCAACCCAATCAAAAATCAAGACCTTAGTTGATTATTATCAACCTTTATTCACACTTGCTTGAGATCATTAATCTATCTTAAGTAAATCATTCAAATCAACAATCAAACCAATCAACTCTATTGCTTAAGTGTCATTAGTCTACCCTAAGCATAATAGGATCATCAACCATCCATCAAATCAAAAACAAATCAAATCATCCTAAGGTCTTGAAATTTGATCCCCAACATCACAATCATCCATTATCCTCCATTTCATCTCATATCTCTCCAACAAAATGGATCCTTATGTAGCAATGCAACAATTACAAAGACTTAGAAAAATTATGAGAACATGGATCCTAATACTAAGGAAAAATGTAAAAATGACATTAAAGATATACCCTTAGCACACCTCATCATTAGATAATCCAAAACCCCTACCCCATCTTCATCATATCAACCCTCATCATATCAACCTTCAACATCCTACATATCCACACCATTGACCTCATACCAACCTCCATCATACCAACAAACACCCTACATTTCATCCCCATCAATATCATATCAATCTTCATTCTTTCAACCTTCATCATACCAACCTTCATCCTATATACCCACATCATTGACCTCATATCAACCTTTACCCTCATATCAATCTCCATCCCCTTACACATCCATGCCATCATACCTATCCAACTAATCAATACCTCCAACTTATCCATCCCCCAACCTTTGTCATGCTAACTTTGATCAAGGGAACACCAATCTATCACACCTTATATCCAAAATCTAAAGCTTATATCAACAACCATTTCCCCACACAAATCCCCAATCCCCCAATCCCCATCTTCCAATCCTCCCATCACAATATCCCCCCAACCTTACCAACCTTAATGCATCATCTTATGTATCTCCCAATCCACCAACCCCCATCACCCATACACCATCTAATCCACCATCAAATCTTCCAAATCCTAAGCCCACGACATCCAAATAATCCTTGTGGGATTTCCTCCAAAGAACATCACCAAGCAAAGCAATGGAATCCCCCAAATCCTCCACCCCTCCAACACCACCATCTAGTCCAACACCTATCCTTGAACCTATCCACAAACCATCACCCACCTATCCAATCCCAACCCTAATCCTACACCATCCACCATCATTATCCATCCATTATATTATTCTTCAACCCATACACTCATGAAGGATACCATCCCTTAGCTATTAGCAAGGAGTCAAACACCCTCATGCAATCCAACACCCACCAAATCTCTTGAACAACCCCCTATCATAAGTCAAGAACCATCATGTAGCCATGTCTAAGAACCCATAATTCAAGCACCTATCGCATCCATCCAAACACCTATCACATCCATCCAAGAACCTACCATCACCCCCACTTCTATCCAAACACACGAGCCATGTCAAGAATCAAATCCAAAGCATGTTGAAATATCAACCCCTTCTCCTAATCAAGATCTAACCATCCCATCTAATCCCATCCCCAATCCCCTCCCATCTATTGATCAACTTATTGATCCCACCCCTTTACCGTCCATACATCCCCTTATCCACTTGGACAAAGTACCTTCATCCGCGGTGACTCCCTCATAGGAGGTGAACAACTCCCTTCCACCACCTATCCTCTTCCAACAAATAATAGACTCGCATCTTGTTTCCAAAGCACCAAACATTCCATCACATGTCACATACTACAACATATGAACTATCAAGGAAAAGGCTTAGGCCTTCACGAACAAGGCATCTTGGATCCCATCCACACCACATTCCATCCATCCTCGCATGGCCTTGGCTATACACCCCAAGGCAAACAATCTAAACATATTGATACTATCCGCCCACCTTCAAAAATCCATTCATCCAATCCCAAACATGGTGCACCTCATCGTACTCCCAAATCATATGTCGCCATCCCTCCTCCATTGTCATATCATTTGCAAAAGCATGTGACCATCCATCTCCCTCCATCAAATTTACCTCCACTACTTCCAACTCCAAATAGCCCTATTAAATCCACTTTACCTCCTATCCTACCAACTCCAAATAGCCCTATTAAATCCACTTTACCTCCTATCCTACCAACTCCAAACATCCCTATCCATAAATCCTCTTATCCTCCCATCCTCCCAAACATCCCTATCCTCAAATCCCCTCATTTATTTATCCATAAATCCACCTTTTACACCTCCACCCATAAACCCCCTAAATTTCCCAATCAAGATCAACAAAAGCACACATCATCCAAACATGAAGCTTCCATCAAATCCATGGGATTCAAAAGTAATAATTTGAATGCCCCAACTCATAAAGCACAAAAGCCTAAAATTGTTATCCCTTCTAATCAAAATGAAAAATCCAAAAGGCTATCAAATCCCACACCATCACAAGAAAAAGCAAAAACAAAAATGGTGTGGGTCCCTAAACAAAAAGTACCAAACTCTAGTGGAGCATCCACATCCCAATCTACCCCACAATCCCAAGCATCCCACTCCCCATCTAAAAATTCCATAATTCCTAAGTCCATTTGGGTACCTAAAACTCCAAATCGACCATCCAAAAATCCCCTATCCCAATCCCCATTACTCCCAACTCCACATCCAAAGTACAAGCTTCCAAATACATCACAGTGTGTGCAACCATTGGTTTTGGTTCACCACTTGACATTCCCACATACCCCTATTTCTCCATCTTTCATCCACTATCCTACATATCTTCTCCATGACATTCCTATGGTCCATGCTATTGCATAATCTACATCAAAATCCACATAATCCACATCATAACCCACTATCCACCAACATCCATGTAATCACCATCCATAATGCTATCCAACATTGGACCATCTTCTCCTTGCTATGGAAATAGACGCTAGAGTCCCCATTCCATCAAAAAAAGAAAAAATCAAAAATCAAGAAATAGTAAAGAAAAAAATCTGTCCAATGGTGAAAACCACTCCTTATGGCACCTTGGGCAAGTACCATGATGAAAACCCCTTGTGGGCGTCATGTGTAGTCCCTTCTCCATCCATTATGTATCCCTACACTTGGGGGAAAAACCATATCCTTCATCCACATCCATAATATCCTTTGCACATCTTATCCACTGTCTTATCTTTATCCTATCATATTCCTATCCACCATCCCCTATTTATCCTATCATTCCCCATCCATTCTATCCACTATATCCCCCTCTTTAGATCTTGATAAAGACAAGGGGAAAAATATCAAAAAACATGCTTTGGACACCTTCTGGCATACTTCCTATTCAAGCATATCCTCCATCCATCTATTGCAAAGTCCATCCATTCAAATGTGAACCCATCATGCAAAATTCTTTAAGCATTGGGGCATATGATTCCTTGCAACCTAGCCCTTCGAGAAAATCCTTATCCCCATCTCCCATCCATCTATCTTGCATCCCTATCTCTATCTTCCAATCCATCAATCATGAATCTCCTCTCTATCACCTTCCACTGCCAAACCCCCCATCCATCTATCATGTATCCCTACCCAATCCTCTATCCCCCATCCTACCCCTTATCCACATGTTATCTATTCATTTATCAGAATCTCCTATCCATTATCCTTTCCTCGCCAACCCCCCAACGCAACCCCATCACCTTCACCTCTAGAATTGGTGTTCCCTTGTCATTCGTATCTAGCACAAAGGCTACCTAAACTAAATCCAATGCAACCATCTCATAATAAACCATTCCCTTTCTAAAATCAAAAACCCAAAAAAATAAAAAAATCCATAAAATCTCAAAAATATCGATCACAAAATCAACATCATTTCATCAACATCTCATCATCTTCCAACATCATCACACCTATCCTCAATCATCCCACATCACCATCACAAATCAGAACTACATATCATCACCACCTGCATCTTAATGTGCCTTGATCCCGTGGATACAGGGTATGTAGGTGGTCTAGAATACGAAGGAAGTTTCCAGTACTTAGGTACATAAGATGCACCCATCCAACCCACTTGGATGGCCTCTAGTCCCTAAGCTTACACTAGGTCCAAGCATCCCATCACCTATCAAAGCATCATCCCTTAACAAAAATCATCAACTATCAAATTAGTATCAACCACAACTTGTCACCATCATATCTTGAGCCAATCTTATGACATCAACTAGGCATGGTCCAATCATCAATCGATTCCTACCTTAGGATATATCATTCCTACGATAGGCATAATCTATCCTAACATCATCCATCTTGGCAAGAGATACAATGGCTACTTGTTTGGTTCCTTGGTCTTTTCATTTTTTATTTTTTATCTTTTGTCCTATTCAAAGATCACATCAAAGCTACCTTGATCTCATCATATCATGGTATGTGGAGAACACATATAGAATGGGGCATAGTCTTGCTTTTGTATGTTGTTCTTGTGGGTTGGTTTCATTACTCCAAGCTAGTATTCATATCTTGTGGATTGTAGGGTCAGTTCTAGCATATTGATCTCCTTATGCATCTAAGGTTCATCATACCTTTTGTGTATTTAAGGCTTATGCTATGAGTCCCCTTCCCTCATCTAGACAAGGTTGTACTATCTTGGGAATGCATGGGATCACCCTCTTGTTTGCATGTCTAGTCCATGCAAATGTTGGATAAACATCATCACCCTGGTCTTCTATACCTTGGTGAAAATATCCACTTTGCTATATCAAACCTAGGATTGCTCTAAATCATTTTCAGCACAATGATCATCCATCAGCCAATCTCCCATACATCATCAATCCCGTATCCTCCAACCACTTCTACCAATCTGTTCCATCCATGTCGAGAGCACACCCGTGTTCTCACAACCCGCATGTCCTCTCGAGGGGACATCACCCTTACCAATCATCCCTAAACCTTACCCTCTTCTTCTAAGCCAAAATCTTTTTTATCCAATCCAACTCTATATTTTAACTTCGTTGAAATAGTGTTACTTAGCTGTAACACCATTTTAAAGAGGGGCAAATGTAGACACCTAAAATTGACTTGCTCTGCAAACTAATTTCTCATATCTCTACACTACTAATTATCCCTCCTATTAATTAAATAAATTCATTTTATTTAATTAATTTATCCCTAATCATCTACCCTTAACCATTTACCCATCCTTGGTGATCAATTAGTTCACTTAATTTATCACTAGACCTTACAACACTATCCTCATCAATTAAATAAATGTTTCTAATATTTATTTAGTTGATTTGTCCATCTCCCTAATCCTCATTGATTAGATAAATCATTCTTATCTAATTAAGATAAACACTTAATCAACCTTGCTTAGCCCATCCTCCCACACACCTTTGAATAAAAATCAATCTTTTATTCAAAGGGTCAAATCCTCCTTACATCTCATTTATCACTCTCTTACACATGTAAGTGTACATGTCTTTCAATCTTCACATCTCCACATAAAAGTGAATTTTTAATTCACTTGTCATATCCACTCTTCCCAAAAATGAATCCTTAATTAATTTTTATCCTTAACACCTTTCCCCATGTGAATTTAAAATTCACAAATAATGAGAGCCCTCCAATCCCATTCTCCCAGCCACTCCCCTTGTGAAACTTGTCACAAGGCTATGACTTCAATCCAAACCCTAACTCTCAATCATTCCTAGCCCTTAATCTCATCTTTTAATCCTCACCCTCCAATCTATTTTTAAAAAATCTATAAATGAGACCCTTCTCTAAGCCATTTGAGAGGAACTTCTTCTTGCAACATCATAATGCCAAAATCACTCTAGCCATTCCATCTAATCTATCAATCTATCATCCAATCCCTTATCTACATTGTGTTGAAAGCATTTGAGCAATCCACATTCTACATCAACTTGGGTAAAATCTAAGGAGCTTGGGTGCAACTCCTTCCACCCTATTTGGATTTGTGGGTCATTATGAAGGTATATCATTTGTCTTTTGCATTTGATTTATGTTTTGACTTTCATTTTGATTTCATAGATTACAAGGATATATGTGGTGATGATGAGATGTTGATTTTGGGATGGATATTTTTGGGATTTTGTGGATTTTTTTTTTTGGATTTTTGTGATTTTTGAAAGGGAATGATTTATTATGAGATGGTTGCATTGGATTTAGTTTGGATAGCCTTTGTCCTAAATACCAATGACAAGGGAACATGAACTCTAGAGGTGAAGGTGATGAAAGGATAATGGATAGGAGATTTGTGGTAGATATATAGATACATGCGGATAAGGGATAGGGTGGGGGATAGAGGATCGGGTAGGGATTCATGATAGATGGATTGGAAAATATAGATAGGGATGCAAGATAGATGGATGGGAGATGGGGATAAAGATTTTCTCCAAGGGCTAGGTTGCAAGGAATCCTATGCCCCAATGCTTAAATAATTTTGCATGATGGGTTCACGTTTGAATGGATGGACTTTGTAGTAGATGGATGAAGGATATTTTGTCCCTTATCTTTATCAAGATCTAAGGAGGATGATATAGTGGATAGAATGGAGGGGGAATGATGGGATAAATAGGGGATGGTGGATATGAATATGATAGGATAAATAGGGGATAGTGGATAGGAAAATGATAGGATAAGGATAAGATAGTGGATAAGATGTGTAAAGGATATTATGGAGGTGGTTGATTTTACCCCCAAGTGTAGGTTACAAATGGATGGAGAAGGGATTATACATGACACCCACAAGGGGTTTTCATCATGGTACTTGCCCAAGGCACCACAAGGAGTGGTTTTCACCATTGGACAGATTTTTTTTGCTTTTTTGATGGAATGGGGACTCTAGCATCTATTTCCATACCAAGGCAAAGATGGTTCCCTGTTGGATAACATTATAGATGATGATTGCATATATGTTGGTAGATAGGAGAAGATGGAATGTATGGTGGGTAGTGGATTATGATGTGGATTATGATGTGAATTATGTGGATTATATGAAAGCATGGACCATAGGAATGTGATGGGGAAGATATGTAGGATAGTCAACAAAAGATGGAGAGATGGGGGTATGTGGGAATGTCAAGTGGTGGAGGGGAACCAAGACCAATGGGTGCACACACTGTGATGTATTTGGAAGCTTGTACTTTAGATGTGGAGTTGGGAGTAATGGGGATCGGGATAGGGGATTTTTGGATGGTTGATTTGGGGTTTTAGGTATCCAAATGGACTTAGGAATTATGGGATTTTTAGATGGGGAGCAGGATGTTTGGGATTGTGGGGTAGATTGGGATGTGGATACTTCATCAGAATTTGGTGCTTTTTGTTTTTTCTTGTGATGGTGTGGGCTTTGATAGCTATTTGGATTTTTAATTTTTCTTGGAAGGGATAACATCTTTAGGCTTTTGTGTTTTATGAGTCAAGGCATTCAAATTTTTGTATCCCATGGATTTGGTGGAAGCTTCATGTTTGAAAGATGTGTGCTTTTTTTGGTATTGATTGGAAAATTTAGGGGGTTTATGGGTGGAGGGGTAAAAGGTGGATTATGGATAAATGAATGAGGGGATTTGAGGATAGGGATGTTTGGGAGGATGGGAAGATAAGAGGATTTGTGGATAGGGATGTTTGGAGTTGGTAGGATAGGAGGTAAAGTGGATTTAATAGGAATATTTGGAGTTGGAAGTAGTGGAGGTAAATTTGATGGAGGGAGATGAATGGTCACATGCTTTTGCAAATGATATGATGATGGAGGGGGTATGGCGACATATGCTTTGGGGGTGCGATGAGATGCACCATGTTTGGGATTGGATGAATGGATTTTGGAAGGTGCGTGGGTGGTACAAACATGTTTAGATTGTTTTTCTTGGGGTGTATAGAAAAGGCCATGTGAGGATGGATGGAATGTGGTGTGGATGGGCTCCAAGATGCCTTGTTCGTGAAGGCCTAAACCTTTGCCTTGATAGTTCATATTTTGGAGCATGTGATATGCAATGGGATGTTTAGTGCTTTGGAAACAAGACGCGAGTCCATTATTTGTTGGAGAAGGATAGGTGGTGGATAGAAGTTGTTCACCTCCTATGAGGGAGTCACCATGGATGAAAGTACTTTGTCCAAGTGAATAAAAGGATGGATTTATGATGAGATCAGTAGATGGAGGTGAAGGATTAATAGTGGATAGTAAATGGGTTTTAGAAGAAGGGGTGGGATCAATAAGTTAACCAATAGATGGGAGGGGATCGGGGATGGGATTAGATGGGATGGTTAGATCTTGATTAGGAGAAGGGGTTGATATTTCAACATGCTTTGGATTTGATTCTTGACATAGCTCATGTGCTTGGATAGAAGTGGGTGTGACTTGGATGATGATGGTAGGTTCTTGGATGGAAGTGATGGGTGCTTGACTTATGCTAGGAATTTGTTCAAGAGGTTTGGTGGGTGTTGGATTGCATGAGGGTGTTTGATTCCTTTCTAATAACCAATGGATGGCATCCTTCATGAGTGTATGGGTTGAAGAAGAATATAACAGATGTATAATGATGGTGAATGGTGTAGGATTAGGATTGGGATTGGATAGGGGGTGATGTGATTAGGTAGTGATGGTTCTTGGAAGGGTTCAAGGATAGGTGTGGGACTAGATGGTGGTGTTGGAGGGGTGGAGGATTTGGGGGATTCCTTTGCTTTGCTTGGTGATGTTCTTTGGAGGAAATCCCACAAGGATTCTTTGGATGCCATGGGCTTGGGATTTGGAAGATTTCATGGTGGATTATGATGCAGAGTGAAACGCAACGGAAGCTAACTAACAGGAAGGAGCTGCCAACAATACAAACAGCATGATAAAAATCCCTATCGGCTCAGCATCATCATCATATTTTCTAAAAACAACAACAGCATCATCATATTTCGGACGATCACAATTATCCTCCTGCCGACTACTGTTCACCTCCTCCGCCGGTCGCCTATCATCATCATCATGATACTCAACGGGCGCAAACATCCTCCTGTTGCACTGTTCATCGGGCGCCAAACACTAGCGGCATCATCATGATATGCGACACTCTCTTCGTCAGCAGGATATCCAAATATCCGGTTGCTCCAAATATCCTGATGACGACACATTCAACACCTTGCCTTCGATGCTCCAATAGCCGATGACACAAGCAACAGCATCATGATATGATTCATCCGGTTCTCTCGAAACCTCCTGATGATGTTAGCACAACTTCCTGCCGAGAGCCTACGCCGATACCTAAACCCTTAGCAACAACAGGATCAACATGCATAGGGGGATATCTCAATATCCTGATGACGATGACGTCATATGCGGATGACGATGACGTCACACAATATCCTGATGACCTCTTCAACACTTAGCCAAAAAAACCGAACTTTCACTCTTGCATCTGTTAGCGATATGCGGATGATGGGCACTCACGGAAGATGATCCTGACAGTGATATATACACTGAGTATATGTCTGACTTACAACATCCTGATGTACTTGCAACATGTAAACTTCAACAGTTTCATAACCCGATCCTGATGGTGATGCATTCACAGATGATGATGCGGCTCGTTCCAACTGGAAACGCACATGCAGACTCCTGTGTATCCGTCCACTGCATGTAAACACTCAGAACCGCTCTGTTACACAAGACAATATGACGACCAGGCCGGATCACCTTCAAACCAAAATCTAACAGCTTATCTTTCTATACCTAGCACATGAGGATGCTAGGCTTCTCAACACCTCTCGACCGCGATCCTGCACACCTGCATGCGAACAAACAGAAAACACAAACTACCTCCTAAACTACTGTACACAACCATTCCACCGATTCGACGAATCAACCGGTGGAATGGATCAGCATGTCCATGAAACCACCAGATCAGCAAAATGATTAAACAATGGAATCCAACCAGAGAAAGAACACAAACAGGATCTCTTTATTGATTTCAAAGATGCAATTACAATGACCAGTCTCTCTCTCTCTGTCTCACTCTGTGCAAACTAACTTGATCGATGATATTTCTATCTGTATGCAATATCAACCGATCCCCATGCTTAAATAGATTTTCCTACGAGTACTACTGACCCGACTCCAAGCGGCTGGGAACTCTCCAGGCGGCTGGGAGATCCAACCGGACCCTACAGCATGACAGCTGTTCTAACAAACCTAACTAAAAATAGTAAAAGCCTGGTCAGCATGATCTTATCATGATCAGCGTGACCTTATTACATGCATTTGGTCTTATCAGACCTTCTTGAAAACATAAACAAGACCTAAAACAAACTAACTGCCTCATGGAGGCCAGCTGTTAGGTAGGTGCCTCTGCACCATACTCCCCAAAAGAAAATAACTCATGTCCCATGAGTTAGGATATGGAAGTCCTCCACCATTACACTTTGCCTTGCCAGTCTTCTGACCTGTTCCAGCTTTGTCTGCTGCTGTCTCTTGGCTGCTCCAAGACTTCTGAACTGTAACTTGCTTTCTGGCAAGTAAATCCTCATGCCTGTCAATGTAGGCTTTTCTCTCACATACCTTGTGTTTGTCAGGTTGCCTGACCAGAACCTCTTTCTGAACTGCCTCTTGAACTTCTGAAACGTTCAACTCTATCTTCCTGTCAATCTTTATAGGACAAGCAATAGTCCCAACTATGACAACATCCCTATCAATCCTCTCAACTGGTTGCTGTTTACCATCCTGTTTCTGAACCTGCTGCTGACCTCTGTCAGTCACAACTGAAACTTTCTTCAGCTTGTTGTCTTTAACAACTCCTTTCCCTGCAGTGTCCTGAACTGCCTTCATGCCTGCTCCGCTAGGCATCTGCACAAATTCCTTCTTTCCCATTAAAATGACTTTGGCTGCCTTCTGTGCTGCAGCTGCTTCCTGTAATGGCATCAACTTAATAGTCTTTCCATCTTTCTGGATGGTGTAGGTATTAGCATACCCATCATACAGTACCCTCCGATCAAATTGCCATGGTCTACCCAACAGTAGGTGACAACATTCCATGGGCAAAATATCACACAAAATTCTATCCTGATATGCCCCAATCTGAAAATCCACATATGCCTGTTCAGAGACAAAAAGTGAATGACTATCACTCACCCAAGATGCCTTGTAAGGGTGTGGATGTGGAATCCTTTCCAAATTCAGTTTATCCACCATCTCCTGAGATACCATGTTGTCTGTTGAACCAGTATCAATGACAACCTTACATACCTTACCTTTACTCTTGCATGTGGTCTTGAAAATAGCTCTTCTTTGTGGGGATTCTTTGTCAGGTACCTTCATGGTAATCACTATTTTTCTCATCAGCAGAGATTCTCCACTTTCTGGGTATCCACAATTATCAGCCTCCTTATCCTTTTGATAAGTGTTTGGACTCTGCACACTTTTCTCTTCTTTCTCTTCTTGCACAAGTTGTACTCTCTTGTCACTCGTTCTATCATTTCTGGATGATGAACCTTTGTTTTCTGGACATTTGAAAGATGGATGACCAAACTCACCACAGGTGTAACATTTCCCTGAAAATGTAGTAGAACCTCTACCACTTCCAAATCTTCCTTTATTACCTTTCCATCCACCTCTGAAATCAGACTGTCCCTGTCCTTTACCAGTGTCTTCTTGACTCTCATTGGTTTGCCTTGTTCTATGGGCTGATCCTCTTCCTCTATTGTTTTGTTCTTGTTTTCTCTTTAACTTCTCTTCCACTTTCAATGCCAACTGGAAACATTTCTGGACTGTATCTGGATTATGCAGACTTAAATCATCCTGAATATTAAACCTCAATCCATTAAGGTATCTGGCTACCTTCTCTTCTTCACCTTCTTTTACCTTTGTCTTCACACAGAGTTTCATAAATTCTTCTGTATATGAGCTGACATCTAGCTCCTTCTGCTTCAGGTTTTGCTTCCTCTTGTGTAACTGGATACTGTAATCCAATGGAATATACGCTTCCTTTACTAATGCCATCATCTTCTTCCATGTGGCAACTCTACGTTTTCCTTCCTATACTCTATCATCTTGAACAAAATTCCACCATGTCAAGGCAGCTTCTTTCATCTTTGACTGTGCTATCTTCACTCTCTGTTGTTCTGGTATCTCCTCTGTTACAAAGAAATTGTTCAAATAGTCTATCCACTCCATCACTGAATCAGGGTCCATCTTACCTGTAAACACTGGCAAATCCAGTTTCACATCCATGGTTCTCCTCTCCATGGCCTTGAGGGTGTTCAACAGTGGTCTCTGGTCTGCAGGAACGACCTCCTCACTCCAATTAGGGATCTCTTCTTCTTCCCTATCATCTTCTCTACCAGAACCTACTCTGCTCCTCAACTTTGCTAACTCTTCTTTCAACTCCTGATTCTGAGCCTTCACGGCCTTGCTTTCTGCAATCTGTTTCTTCACCAGAATTGCCAACTCAGCGTTGGTCATCCTTGCTGGAACCTCAGATGTTCCTTCTTCGTCTGACATCCTGCTTATCTTTTCCAGAAGATCCTAACCTTTGCTCTGATACCACTATGATGCAGAGTGAAACGCAACGGAAGCCAACTAACAGGAAGGAGCTGCCAACAATACAAACAGCATGATAAAAATCCCTATCAGCTCAGCATCATCATCATATTTTCTAAAAACAACAACAGCATCATCATATTTCGGACGATCACAATTATCCTCCTGCCGACTACTGTTCACCTCCTCCGCTGGTCGCCTATCATCATCATCATGATACTCAACGGGCGCAAACATCCTCCTGTTGCACTGTTCATCGGGCGCCAAACACTAGCGGCATCATCATGATATGCGACACTCTCTTCGTCAGCAGGATATCCAAATATCCAGTTGCTCCAAATATCCTGATGACGACACATTCAACACCTTGCCTTCGATGCTCCAATAGCCGACGACACAAGCAACAGCATCATGATATGATTCATCCGGTTCTCTCGAAACCTCCTGATGATGTTAGCACAACTTCCTGCCGAGAGCCTACGCCGATACCTAAACCCTTAGCAACAGCAGGATCAACACGCATAGGGGGATATCTCAATATCCTGATGACGATGACGTCATATGCGGATGACGATGACATCACACAATATCCTGATGACCTCTTCAACACTTAGCCAAAAAAACTGAACTTTCACTCCCGCATCTGTTAGCGATATGCGGATGATGGGCACTCACGGAAGATGATCCTGACAGCGATATATACACTGAGTATATATCTGACTTACAACATCCTGATGTACTTGCAACATGTAAACTTCAACAGTTTCATAACCCGATCCTGATGGCGATGCATTCGCAGATGATGATGCGGCTCGTTCCAACTGGAAACGCACATGCAGACTCCTGTGTATCCGTCCACTGCATGTAAACACTCAGAACCGCTCTGTTACACAAGACAATATGACGACCGGGCCAGATCACCTTCAAACCAAAATCTAACAGCTTATCTTTCTATACCTAGCACATGAGGATGCTAGGCTTCTCAACACCTCTCGACCGCGATCCTGCACACCTGCATGCGAACAAACAGAAAACACAAACTACCTCCTAACCTACTGTACACAACCATTCCACCGATTCGACGAATCAACCGGTGGAATGGATCAGCATGTCCATGAAACCACCAGATCAGCAAAATGATTAAACAATGGAATCCAACCAGAGAAAGAACACAAACAGGATCTCTTTATTGATTTCAAAGATGCAATTACAATGACCAGTCTCTCTCTCTCTGTCTCACTCTGTGCAAACTAACTTGATCGATGATATCTCTATCTGTATGCAATATCAACCGATCCCCATGCTTAAATAGATTTTCCTACGAGTACTACTGACCCGACTCCAAGCGGCTGGGAACTCTCCAGGCGGCTGGGAGATCCAACCGGACCCTACAGCATGACAGCTATTCTAACAAACCTAACTAAAAATAGTAAAAGCCTGGTCAGCATGATCTTATCATGATCAGCGTGACCTTATTACATGCATTTGGTCTTATCAGACCTTCTTGAAAACATAAACAAGACCTAAAACAAACTAACTGCCTCATGGAGGCCAGCTGTTAGGTAGGTGCCTCTGCACCAGATTAGAAGGTGTATGTGTGATAGGGGTTGGTGGATTGGGAGATACATAAGGTGATGGATTAAGGTTGATAAGGTTGGAGGTATATTGTGATGGGAGGATTGGAGGATGGGGATTAGGGGATGGGGGATTTGCATGGAGGAATGGTTGTTGATATAAGCTTTGGATTTCAGATATAAGGTGCACTAGATTGGTGTTCCCTTGATCAAAGTTACCATGACAAAGGTTTGGGGATGGATATGTTGGAGGTATTGATTGGTTGGATAGGTACGATGGCATGGATGTGTAAGGGGATGGAGATTGATATGAGGGTAAAGGTTGATATGTTGAAGGTTGATATGATGGAGGTTGGTATGATGTTGATGGTGTAGATATGTAGAATGTTGAAGGTTGATATGATGGAGGTTGATAGGAGGTTGATGGTGTGGATATGTAAGATGTTTTTTGATATGATGGAGGTTGGGTAGGGTCTTGGGATTCTCCAATTATGAGATGTGCTAAGGGGATATCTATAATGTCATTTTCACATTTTTCCTTAGCATCAGGATCCATGTTCTCATAGATTTTTCTAAGTCTTTGTAATTGTTGCATTGCTACATAAGGATCCATGTTGTTGGAGAGGTATGGGATGAAATGGACAATTGCGATGTTGGGGATCAAAATTCAAGACCTTAGGATGATTTGATTTGCTTCAAAGGATGTATGATTCTCTATACTTAAGGTGGATTAATGACACTTAAGTAATAGAGTTGATTTGGATTGATTGGATTAGATGATCAATTAAGGTCTTGATTTTTGGTTGGGTTGATTTAGATTTGGAGTTTGATAATGATGTTGGGGGATTTGGATAATGATTGGGATCAATATTGATTTGGATTGGATTTGGACTATGGTTTGGAAGATTATGAATTGATGTTGATTGGATTTTGGATTTGATTTGGATGAGATGGGATTAGAATGATGTTGATAAATTGGATTAAGGATGATGAGAGTGATTAGGATAAGATTGGATTGAATAATTTGGATGATGATGTGGATAAAACAGGTGGTTAGGATGATTAAGATAGATGAGTGATTGGATTAAGATGAAGTGGATAAGAATGATTAGGATGATGAAGATAGATTATGACTAGAGAGGAAGTGGATTAGAATTTGGTCAAGCTCAAATAAAGGGATTGGATAAGCTCAACTTATGGGGTTTGATAAATGGGGGGATGGTTTAGCGGTGTTGGGAGGAAAACCTAGCCCAATGTGAGGGGGGTGCAGGGGGCCAGACGTGACCCCCCGCTAATAGGGGTTCAGAGGAGTAGTTGCTGACTAGAATTTTTTTGAAAAATGGGCTTATAAAATTGATGTTTTTGATGGGAAAATTTGTTATTTGGACATGGATGAAGAAGGTGCTAAAACAGATGGAAAATGGCACTAAAATAGAAGAAAAATGGTGCCAAAGGATGAATAGATGGCACTAAACAGAGGAAAGAAGGTACTAAAAGACTGTGAATAGTTGGATTGATGGATGAATATGATTTTTTTTGGCAAGTAGACAAACAATCAAGAAAGAAAACACAATGGCCAAAGGTTTGATTTATGAAAAATGTGATAATCAAGTATGTACAAGCTAAGGCAAGGCAAGGACAATACTTGTGGGACAAGTAGAGGGATTTGGGCCACTAAAACAAAGGTTCGTAGTGGGGGAACATCCAGGGGATTGGCACCTTACAAGCATCTGATAAACCACTTAAGGTTTTGACTAGATCTACTAGGGGTTTCATATACACAAGGTACCACTCCCTTTCAAGCTAGCATTGAATGGTAAGCGCTCATACTGATTTAGACTTGGCTTTCACTTTATCCTTTTTTGTATAGCAGACTGGATGAAAGTACAGCTTGGGGTCGCCAATGAGTTCTCTGAATGGATGTGTCTCAAGGGCAGGCCCACGTCCTAACAAGAAAAATAGAATAGAACCATTTCTCTTCAACCAAGATCCTTTTGAAGGCAAGGGGAGAGGATACTTTGACTCTACCCTATAGGATAACACAAACGTGCAAGTGCACAAGACACGACAAACAAGAGCTAATGTTCATTTTAAGTCCAAATCGAAAATGTGCCTAAAGTTGTTTGTTGCAAGCAATGATTAATTTTAGTTGCACCAAAATCAAATGTTCTTTACACTAAGGCACACAAAGATTCTTTTTAGGTGCACCAAGATGAAATGTTTGATTGTAGATTGTTTTGCAAGCATGATTGATTTTATGCACCAAATTTAAGTGTTTTCTAAGCTAAGCACACAAAGGTTCTTTTTAGGTGCACCAAGATGAAATGTTCTCTATGCTAAGAAATCCCTACAAAAAGATGTTAGTAACTTCTAGATTGTGCCCTAGGATGATTTGAAATATCCTGTAGAATAGAGACCCAACCTTGCACAGATTCCTAAGCTAGTATAGAAAATAGCACCAATCCAGAGGCAAGATAGTGCTAATACAGAAGATAGTGCTAATACAGAAAATAGCACCAATCCAGAGGCAACATAGCAGTAATATAGAATATAGCACTAATATATAAAATAGCGCCAATCCAGAGACAAGTTAGTGCTAATACACAAGATAGCACCAATATACAAGATATCGCCAATACAAAGGCAAGATAGTGCTAAACTGTGTTTTTGCCTTAGTTTATAGTCTACAGTGAGAAAGATAGTACCGAACTGGGTGATGATAGTGCCAATACGGCACAGAGTTGGTCAATGGATGGATTTTAGGAAAATTTTGCCATAGTCTCCCCCTATTTCTATGTAAAACTTACAAAAACAGAGAGCTAAAATGCTAGAAAGGCCAGAAAGACAAGAAGACAAAGATTAGATCTAAGTCAAAGATGCGTGGGACTGTCGTGTTAAAATAGCACCACAACAGATAGATAATAGTGTTAAAACTCAAGTAAAATGGAACCACTATGTAGAGAGATGGCACTAATCTGCAAAAAACATGTCTTTCGCAAAAAAAACTCACAAGATAGTTAGATTGGGACCTTGTGGGTCCCACCGGGTGTGCCAATGTGAACAAAGAAGACAAATGAAGTTAGAAATACTAACCAAATGCATAAATACACAAAGTTATACCTTCAAATGTGATCCTTCTCCTTGATAGGGTGGAAGGAGTTGCACCCAAACTCCTTAGATTTACCCAAGACTAGAATGTGGATTGCTTAATGCTTGCTCAACACAATGTAGATGAGGGATTTGGATTTAGAGGGAGATTGAGATGGGGATGAGGAATAATTTTGGCATTATGATGGTATGATGAAGAGATTTGAGAGAAATTTGGGCATGGTAAGGATGTAAGAAGAAGTTGTTCTAAAGAGAAGGGTCTCATTTATAGATTTTTGGAAAATGGATGGAGGGTGAGGATTAAAAGATGAGATCAAGGGCTAGAAATGCTTGAGAGTTAGGGTTAGGATTGAAGCCATAGCCTTGTGACAAGTGTCACAAGAGTGGATGAGGGAGATCAATGGTTGAGATTTGGTCAATGGGATTGGAGGGCTCTCATTATTTGTGAATTTTAAATTCACATGGGGAAAGGTGTTGAGGATAAAAATGAATTAAAAATTCATTTTTGGGAAGAGTGGATATGACAAGTGAATTAAAAATTCACCTCATGGGGGAGTGTGAATTAAAAATTCACTTTTATGTGGAGATGTGAAGGTTGAAGGACACATGTACACTTACATGTGTAAGAGGGTGATAAATGAGTTGTAAGGAGAATTTGACCCTTTGAATAAAAAATTGATTTTTATTCTAAGGTGTGTGGGAGGATGGGATAAGCAAGGTTAATTAAGTGTTAAGCTTAATTAATTTAGGTCTAGGAGATAGGTAGGCTAGGGTAGCTAATTAAATAATTGATATTTAATTAACTAGGATAGGGATAGGTCGATTAATAGGCTAGATTAATTAGATAAGCATGATTTATCTAATTAATAGGGATTAGGGAGATAGACAAATTAGGTAAATAAATATTAATCAATGAGGATATAGTTATAAGATATAGTGATAAATTAAGTGAATTAATTGATCATAAAGGATAGATGATAGATAGTTAGGGATAAATAAATTAAATAAAATGAATTTATTTAATTAATAGGAGGGATAATTTGTGTAGAGATATGGGAAATTGGTTTGCGAAGAAAGTCAATTTTAGGTGTCTACAACATTATAAAAGTTAAATCACGCCAACAGTTTGGTATTTAATCAATGTATGTAATCTAAAAATTTATTGGATCCATAGAAGATAGCACTGCCTTCTGTAATGCTGTAGGAATCTATGTAGCTTGGTAAAGCAGAAAATTGTTTAATTTCTAAATGTTTATCTACCTAATGCAATCATTTCATTGTGGATGTCACCTAGTAACTCTCTAAACCCTACCTCATTTTATATTTTCTTTTAGATCGATTGTTAGATTTAGGTTTTTAGCAGAATCTTACATTGTCATATTGACTGGAATTATAAGGGTTTGCATGTATTACTATCCCAACCTATCAAAATCTTTCACATCACATGTAAGACCCCTTGTAGGAGTAGCTAGTACATTCCAACTGAGAAATTCCAAGCATGCTAAGACCTAGCTGTATTACCCTTGGAGTAGTCTTACCTAGGGTAGGATACTTTTAAAGAGAGGTGTGAAACTAGCAATCGCACCTACGTTGTTGTGTTATTAAAACACCATCAACACTAATTAGTTAGGCACATTGTACACTTGATCACTATCACAAATATGTCTTCAAGATGAATTGAGACAGCATCTACAAGTTCTTCCCTTTCTCCTTTAGTCGCACATCATAACGCATTCATTCTGCTCCTTATCTTGCTTACAAATCTTACCAATCACTTTTCAATCACACCACTCCTAACTCACATTGATTTACAATTTATACATGATATTATATTGATTACATTGCTTGTCTACCAAATACAAAATGAATAATACATTTACAAGTCGGCCACACACCACACAATATGAAACGTGTAAAGGACAAGTCCTAAATAAGACTACATGCTACACCAACAAAAGACCCATACCTTTCAGACATCAACATTTGCTTAATTAGGTCAAAAACATCCTTGACAACATCAGCCACTTAGAAATTACATCCGCACACTCTCCTCATTTGAAAATAAGACAACTTTAAGAAAAAAACACATGAACCTTGAAATATAACAACCACAACAACTTGAAAACCTTGTACGGTACTAGAAACAAGAAATATCTTCATGAAACTCTTCTAGATGACTCTATAGGACTCAAACATCTCCAAACACTCCTTTATCTCCACACATCAAATATTTTGTGTTGCACATTTTCAATCAGAACAACTTGTCATCCAAAACACATTGCAACATACTGTCATTGAGAAACTGAGCTTGTGGACCACCAAGAGACTTGAAACTTCAAGGAAACATGTAATGCACATCCATACACATGTCCAAAAAACCATAAAGACAACCATTCACTTCTAAAGGAATGTGGATCATTCCAAAAGGTCTTCAACACTTGCTCACATTGTCAAAACACATACCGGTACTCTATCATGCAAAACATTCACAGTGAAAGGACAAATGATTTGAAACTTTGGAATTATCACCTTCACTACACCCTAAAAATAGTTCTAGAATTGCATAGCCATATATACAAATGCCAAGGAATGTGGAGCATTCCATTGTCCTACTCAAAACATCTTCACATAAACAAACATTATGTTCTGTCTGTCAACAACAAAACACTCTTCCAGTAATCTAATCATCATGAAACTTGGAACACACATGATTTAGGCCATCTGTAACATCAAAAACACATCTGATCATCTTAGTGCTTCTAATTCCCATATTAATATGTCTTCATACTTAACTTTGCATTGATGAAGGCATGACATCCAACCATGAACTATATCTTCTCTCTTCTCTTGTTGGATGGGACATGACATCCAACCATGAATGCCATCACACCTCCATGATAGTGTTGACATCAGTGACAACCTAGTGATAGTGTTGACAGCAATGACAACATTAGAAGCCATACATGTAACAAGGATAAGACACACTATGATTGATGGTGGATCAAGTCTTAATATTTTTGGAATAGGTTTTTACATAAACTTAATATTAATACATATCTCATCAAACCAAATAAAATGAGCATTTGTGGCTTTGATAATGTTGGTAAGACATCATTGGTACAATCACCTTAGATATTAAGGATGGACCTATGACATTGCCTACCCTTATCCATATCATGCCTAATTCTCTTTGATACAATCTTCTTCTTGGTAGAGCATGGATTCATGCCATGGGGGTAGTTCCATCTACCCTTAATTGTTCAATGAAATTCATCTTTAAAAATGAAGTACATATAAGTAATGTTGATCTGATTCTAAAAAGTTACTTACAAACATAAGTGATACATTAAATTCCTTTAAGTGATTTGATTCCTTCTTTAACAAAAGCAAAACCTCTTTCCTCCACTACTAACAATAGTGTTGGTTAGGATAGTGTCAGTCCTTCAAACACATTTTTTAGTGACGATTGGGGTTCATTATATTTTACAACCTACTTTGAGGGTGAATATAAAATCTCACCCTCACACCCAAAGACCTCAAAGGTAAATGGAATTTCTTCAACACAATCTCACACTCCTACAAAGTTTAAAATCAAGATTAATGATGATGGAACCTTTAAAATAGATGAAGATCTACCATCTTCTATAGAAATGGTGGCCATTTGTGATAAAGTACCATCTAATTATAATACATGTCTTGGTAGTGATGAGGTCTCTTTAGATTCCAACCCCTATGGGATGGTTGAAACAAAGATTGACCCTACTCACCATGATGCAAAGAGTAATAATTCTTCTTCAACACATTTCAACAAAGACGGTCATATCACCTCTCCTCTTCCTTCAGATTTGGAGAAGCATTATGGGCGTGGATTCAAAATAGTTTCTAAACAAGGATACAATGGAAATTGGTTAGGATTCAAAGAACAAGGAATTAAGGAAATTGTGGTATCAACACCGCACTTGTCTAAAGTAGGTTTAGGTTTCTAGCCTTCTCCTACATTCTCTCCACCATTTTCATAGCAAAGAGGATTGCTTCCTACTCCTCCTATATCCTCTCTTCTATCTCAACAAGAGTGTATTTTTACAAGTCTACTAAAAGACTACTTAATCAATCTTCCTACTCTAAAACACAAAAATATTAAACAAAATAATCATTCCTCACCTCATTATTGTGTGTATCATCAAGCACTTGACCATTGCACTAAGGAATACTGAGTCTTGGGTGACAAAATTCAACAACTTCAAACAAGGTTTGGCTCTAACACTTCTCACCATGCTTGATGTAGTCTCTATAGCATCTTTTCCTCCATCCATTTTATAATCAATTTGGGGGAGGATAATTTGTTATAGGCTACCCTTCTTCGTTATATGTATTGTTATCCCTATATTGTGATGTTTTTTTCTCCCTTGGTACCCTTGTTAGCATAAAGGTACAAGGATTAAGAACACTATGTGTCATTCTTCTATATGTATCTTCATTCTACTATATGTCGTAATTTGTAATTTCATCATTTTTCTTTGATTATTTAGCATCCTTTCATGGTTCAATTTATGTGTACTCTCATGTGGTCTTTCTTCCATCTATGTTGCACCTTGTTGCTATGCTCAATGTCATACCATGACTACACAAGCCATTGTGTATCATTCTTGTAAGCATCACCTTGGTTTGCTTGTTCTGAAGGTAACCCCTTGTTGCGATGTAGCTTTTAAGAACACATGTCATTTGGGCATGTGCTTTTAGAAAGCTCTTGTGCCTATTTTGTATCTCTTTCTCACTCTACCTTAAAGATAATTACTCCCTAATTGAGTTGGCAACCACTTTAAGGTGGTGGCATATATTGTGCTATGAGTCTTACTGTTTTCTTTCTATCTAAACACTTTTTGATTATCTTTATTATTACACTCTCTTCGAAAGGATTATAGCTAGCTTGGAAATAAGATCTTGAGACTATCTTTTTCTCCTAAGTTGAAGCTCCTTGCATGTTTGGGAGAAGGGTTGCGCCACCAACTAGATTTTGGTAGTAAGGTGGCTTCGCCTTCTTATTCTGCATGACTTCATGAAAATCCTCTTATGGGAGGTTGCTTGGTGTATTTTCTTAAGTGGAAACACTTTCCTTTTGAGAATGTGTGTATGATGTGTTTGTACTCCTCTTGTGCTTCTTATTTCTAACTAACCCCTTAGCATTCTTCTTTATTATATCTTGGGGAATGATGAATGGTGATTAAGACAACATTTAGATTGAGGTCTCATTTTTCATGCTAACTCAAGGTCTATCATATTATGTTTCTGTTGTTCTCAAAATTAGCTACGCTCATTTTGTAGACATACCCCCCACGAAACTTGTCTGTTTCGTGAATCTACACTCTAAGCTCATGGATCGAGACAAGGTCCTCTTGATCTTGTATGAAGTTGTTTGACATCCTAGGCTAGTTTATGACATCTCTTTGAATCATTTTCTCGATATATGCGAAGATCGTTCAAGTCATAAATCGGTAAAAATGTCGATTTAGGTCTATTTTGGAAGTTAGTTTTTGAGTCATGATATGCAAGAGTGGCTAAAAACGCCACTCCTACATATCTCTTTGCTTGTTTTTATGCCATATGTAAAAGCGGCCTTTATTGCCACTTGTGCATATGTCTTTGTATTTAACATGTAAAGGCGACTGATTTTGCCGCCATTACGTGTTCTTCTTTATTTTCCTTGTAATAGCGGTAATTTTCGCCGCCGTCTCATGTTTGTTAATGTTTGTGCATTGGCGACTGAAACCGCCGCTCGAGCGAGATCTCCAGGATTTTGGGTGTCGAGTGCCATTAATGGCCACTCGTGCTAGGCAATTAAGTTTTGTTTTCAACCTTTAAGGTGTTATAAAACCCGTGGTCTCTTCTCATTCTGTTATTTCAAAATAAAAAAGACCATTTAGCCGATTCACTCATACCATCTTCGACCACTTGATCGAGTGCTAGCTGATTTCGTGTTGCAGATCGGCACTTAGGGTTTTTGGTCAATTTTATGGGTAAGTTTCTTTTTGTTTCCGTTCCCCCTTTCTCATTGTTTGTTTGTATATTTGGTTTATAGATTTTTGTTAGGTTTTTATTCTTTTGTTGTTTGTGAGTTGTGTCTAGAGTGTTTTTACCCATACAACATAGGTTGCCGTTAGGGCTTTCAATTTGAAGACGCTGTGTTTTTCATCAGTTAAAACCTTCACCGTGTATCAACTTTTGAAGAGATGCAACAACGGCCAAATTCTCCGCTAGACCTTCCAAACTCCGCAACTCCTATTGTGTGCAATGACGGCAGATTTTTCCGTCCTTACACCGAAGACTGTAAAAAAAACCCTATGTAGTGTCAACTTTTATTGTCGACCGAACACTACAAAAACCTGTCATTCACATGCCGTGTCAGTGGGAATCGCCGCTCAAGTGTTCAACCTCAAGTTTTGGTTCAAATGTAATAGCGGCTGAAACAACCGCTCCCACACCAAAACTCATTATCACTTCCCTGCCAGAGCGGCCGATACACCCGTCCAAGCATTTGCTAGTGATGAAACCCATTTTATGCCATAGCGGCATTTTCACCTGCCCAAGCATCCAGTGTTGAGGAAACTCATGACTTACTGAAGCGGTGTTTTTCCCCGTCCAAACACTAGAAGTTTTTACTCATTCACATGCGATAGCGGTCATTTTACCCGCTCGAGCATGTCAAATCAAAACTTCCAAAATACATGTAGAAGCGGTGTTTTTCACCACCTTTACACCTGAAGTCTCTCCCAACTTGCAATGGCGGCCAAATCACCCACTCAAGCACATTTTCCTGATTTTTCCTAACACTAGAAAATTCACTTTTCAAAACTAAAAGCCTGCTTTCACCTTCACCTTGATTTGCGCACTCAAGCCCTTTAAACGCATGCTTTCCTGTCCATGATCGTCAAAACGTAGTTGACCCAGTTTATCCAATTTTTCCCCTAACTGTGAGATCATGGCCTTTTGCAGTTTTCAATCAACATTTGTGGTGGTGTTCAAATTCACAGTTCTCTCCAGAGCTCATGTCAGAATCATCTCCGTCAAAGTCTAGAGCCATGAAGTACAAGTACCAGGGTGTCTATCCGGTAACGGCAGTGCAGTCAAACGTTGATGAAATCAGAGAAAGGAAATTGGACACGTAGACATGGCCGAGTTCATAGATAGAACTAAACAAGCAAATCCCTGCAAGCATATGCAGAAAATCATTGACAATAGTATTCATTTGGTTGCATCATTTCCAGTTAGTGCACATAATCCTGAATTTGTTCTACAAGTGGCCAATCATTACAACAGAGACACTAGAGCTGTGACGGACTCATAGGGAAATGTATTCATGAGACTGGATGCAGAATTCATGGACAAAATCTTCATGTGTCCACCAATTGAAAACATCGGGCAGATTGATTTTGCTCAGGGTCAACAAGACTATGACAATGACTTGGAATCTACTAGGAGGCACATAAACAACAAATGGTTAAAGATTCCTAGGGCAACTTTGACCAGATGGCCAAAAGACCTTCACAGGAGTGATTTTGTGGAGGAAGTGTGTGATTTGATTACTCTCTTGAGTCGCATCAGAGGACTCCCTTCTGCTTCTAAATTCCAGGACTAGATGTACACCTACATCAAGGTTATTCTATGGGGTAACCAGAAGATATTATAGGGTGAACAGATCAGCAATGCATTGCATGAGCAACTGGTAAGAGTCAATACTACCTTCAAATTTTACATGACCTCTTATCTTGTCTATGTTGCTACAAGCATGAGGAACTTTCTAGGTTTAACCGAAGTACGGGACAGGAGATTGGTCCCAGTGTATGAATACTACCCCCAAATCACTCTGAAGGGGTCAATTCATCATTTTAGAAGAGTCATTGATGCATTCTTCTCAGTTTTCATGTGCCTATGGGATGATGAACTGGTTCAAAGAAGAGTTTCTGATGAAGCATGGCAAGTTGTAAATTCTTTTGGTTGCTTGTTTTTGCAATTTCCCACCTTTACGTATCTTTGGGTACGATACTATCCTAGTTACCCTTACATGCTGCCACGGTATCCCAGTGATTGCACTATTCTTATGGAGCTTTACAGACAACTGATTGTGGTACACAACAAACAGATGGAGCTTAAGAGGTCAGGGATAAAGTTTCCCATTGAAATTGGGAGGTACTCAGTTTAATCTGCCAACAAAGCAAAGATAATTGACTCTGAGTTGCAGTTGGTCACCATGAAGACCTACAAGAAAATAAATCATTTTGACTTTAGAAGGGTTCAAGATAAAATCAAGAGGAAGTCAAATTTTCATGAGCTAATGGTCGAAGACATATGGGCAGATCTCAGGACTCAAAATGAGATTAGAAAAGTAGATTTCTGTAGGCTTCATCTAAGTCAAATTGAGGAATTAGGACTCGCTGATATTCCAGATGGAATGGAGGACGATGGAGATGTTCTAGATCACAAATATGAGGCAGAGAATGTTGAGGCTTCACCTCTCCCAGAGGTGAAATGGTCAGTTAAGGAGGAGACATCTATCATGAAAAGATTCCAACCAATACTGGCAAACACCAACTTGTGGTTCAAAAGCAAAGGGATTCAGTTGAAAGAGTTCCTTACAGGGTCTGAAGAAGAGATACAGGAGCAAACAGGTAAGAAGGTGGAAAACTGAACTAAGAACAAGAGTGACACCCCTTCTTCCTCCAAGGTACACAAACCAAAGATCAAATTTGTATCCAAGGGAGGAAAGAAGAAGGAAACCACAGAGGCTTCTGATGCCACTAAGTCAGATGTTGAAGATACTAATGATGATCAGATGGAAATTGAAGATGTTGAGACTGAAGAACAAAATGTTCAAAGGTCTAAGACAAAGGTATTTGATGAAGCTGAACAAGGGGTAGATGAAAATATAGAGGCAGAATGACTTGATGGTTCCCCTCAGACTCCTGTGAAAGATCTTCCTTCCAAGACACAAGTTCTTGCACCTCCTCTGTTGCAAGTATGAGGTGAGCCATTGTTGTCATTGATGTCAACATACTCATATTGCATTGACAAGAAGGATTTGATGAGCTGTGTGCTGAGGATATTGAGAAAATTAGCCTCAGTCAGGAACAGTGAAGAACAGTGATGAGAAGAAGGTAAATGTACTGTATAGGATGAGAACCGGAGGATCCGGATTAAAGGGTTAGTAGATATGAGTCTTGAGATGCTACAGTTAAGATTTCAGAGGTCCGCATGAAGATCTGAAGGAGTTGTGGCTGCCGGTATAGAACCGGGTCCGGCAAGTATCTAGAGGTGACAGAGGATCACAAAAAGGTCCGGTGAGGTCCGGAATTGTATCATCCTAATCTGTGGATTGGACGGAGTGTTTGGGATGTCCTTGTGATGTGTCATCCTGATTTGTGTATGATTTGGAGGTCCGGAAGTACCTCTTGCATTATGACAGTGGCGACAGACTGTGTTCTTGAAGTTTCGGATGAGGAAGACAAGAGATCCCAGTAAGTAGAGGAAGTGCGGATGTATCCAGACATTCAGACAGGCTTGTGAAGGTTCTTCGATCATGTTTAGGTTGTGTTGTTGGTCCGCATTGATGGTAGAGCCCAGAATTGAAGTTATTCTTCCGGATGAAGTTCTTTCTCTGTTTAGCCGACCGGATGAGTTGCTCATCCTGCGAATGATCTTGTGATGGCCGACCGGATGTGTTATTCATCTTGCGGATACTCCTATGGTTGTTTGCCGACTTAGATGTTTGTTCCTAAGTCGATGTCTTGTATAAATAACGGTTTGTGAGTTCATTTCAAGGCGTGGTGTGTGGATGAGTGTGGCATAGCGAAGAAACGTGCGAAAGGCAGAGCAGAGATTTTGGGCTTAATTGGAACTGATCCAGACATGGTAGAGATGTCATTCTCCAGTTCAAGACTGTGATTTTCATCACTTTGTAGATAGTGTGTCTCCTTGTAGGCAGTGGGCCTCTTTGTGAGCAGTGTGCTCGGGCAGTGAGCCCTTATTGGCATGTGCCATTCATTTTTCTTTATTCTTCTAACAGAGAATAATTCTTGGGTTAATCACCCCGTGGTTTTTCCCTTAACCGGGTTTTCCACGTCAAAATCTTGGTGTTCAATGTGTTGATGCTTATCTGCTCTTGTGTTTATGTATTATGCTTCCATGGATGAGTATTTGATATGCTGCTAATTAACAACAGAGAATTAAGTGTTTGAAAGAAGAAGAAGTTTTATACAACTGATTCACCCCCCCTCTCAGTTGTATGCCCTAGATCCAACAATTGGTATCAGAGCCAAGTTCCTCTGATAGGAGCTTAACCGCTTGAGGAGATCCAGGATGTCATCATACAAGAAGGATAGTCCGAAGTTCGATGGAACCAACTTCACTCTCTGGAAAGGTCGCATGAAGTGTCACTTGGAATGTATGGGAAAAGCATACTTGGCTATGATTTCAAAACCATATATACCTCCACAAGGTGGTTCGACAACTCTGAATGAAATCACAGAAGCTGAAAACAATCTGCGGACCAAGGAAGCTCTTCTAAGCGCATTGAATGACTCAGATCTCTCGAATGTCATTGACCTACCAACTGCATATGAGATCCTAACTAAACTGGAACTTCTGTATGAAGGAGATGAGTTTGTCAAAAGTGCAAGGTTGCAAAGTCTGAAAGGGAAATTTGAAAGATTGAAAATGAGAGATGATGAAAACATCACTACCTTTATGCCAAGAGTAAATGAGCTGGTATGTGGAATCAGAAATGCTGGTGGAACTTTAGATGAAAATGAGATTGTCTGCAAAATCCTAAGATCCCTTCCTGCTGCCTACAAAATCAAAGTTGCTGCCATTGATGAATTCAGAGCCCACACAACTGTCACAAGAGAACAACTGGCTGGCAAACTAGCTGCATTTGAAATGACCGAGTTTGGAGATGATCCTCCCAAGACTGAATCTGCTTTCAAAGCCAGTGCCTATGTGAAAGGCAAACAGAGATTTGATCCGGGTGAAAACTCATCAAGGAAAATGTCATGGTATGATCAAGCAAGAAGAGACATGGAAGAAGAAGAAGCAGAAACAGCTCAACTTGAAGCCCTCATTGCAAAAAGACTGCCAAGAGGATCCGGTAAGTATGAAGGAAAACTACCCTTTAAGTGTTTCAACTGCAATAAGATTGGTCATTTTGCCTCAAGATGTCCGGAGAGATCTGTAAGATCTAATACTCACAGACAAAGGTTTCAAAAGAATTGCTATTATGTTCATGAAGAAGATGACAATGAAGGAGTAACAGATGATGAATCAGAACTAGGAAGCAAATCCAGAAATGAGTGGGTGTTTATAGCCATCAAGGAAGAAGATTCAATACTCTCTGAATCTGTCAATCACAAAGTTGTTGAAAAAGCCTTGGCTGCTCAAGTGGAAGAAAAGGATGATTGGGTTATTGACAGTGGATGTTCTCACCATATGACTGGTGACAAGAATAAGTTCTTAGACTTGGAAAGATATGAAGGAGGAATGGTAAAGTTTGGTGACAATTCTGCTGGCAGAATCAGAGGTAGGGGAACTATTTCCTTTGATGGTAAGAGCAAAACAGGTAATGTACTGTATGTTGAAGGATTGAAGCACAATCTTCTTAGTGTTGGTCAGTTAGTGGACAAAGGCTATGATCTCCGGTTCAAGAATGGAAAATGCAGAATCTTTACAAGCTCCGAAACTAAAATTGCATCCGGTACTCAGACAAAAGGTAATATCTTTCATCTGGTTGGTTCAAATAAAAGTTGTTTGTTTGTTCAAATTGATCAGAGTTGGGTATGGCATAGAAGAATGTGTGATGTAAATTTTGATAACATCATCAAGATAAGCAACACTCAGGCTGTGAGAGATCTTCCAAAATTAATGAAACCTACAAATAGTGTGTGTAAAGAATGTCAATTAGGTAAACAAAGCAGAGTCTCTTTCAAAAGCAAAGATCAGTTTTCTACCGGATTGTTGGAATTAGTACATACTGATCTATGTGGTCCGACAAGAATCAAGAGTCTACAGGGTGATAGATATTTCATGTTGTTAATTGATGATCATTCCCAAATGATGTGGGTTACCTTTCTAAAAGAAAAATTAGAAGCTTTTGAGAAGTTCAAAATCTTCAAAGCTATGGTGGAGAATCAAACCGGATTGAAACTAAAGTGTCTAAGGTCTGATAGAGGTGGTGAATTTACATCTGGTGAATTCATTGACTTTTGTGAGAAACAGGGTATAAGGAGACAGTTGTCTGCTCCTAAGACTCCACAGCAGAATGGAGTAGTTGAGAGAAAGAACCGGACCATCTAGGAAGCTGCTAGGACAATGATGTTGGAAGCAAATGTTCCTCAAATGTTTTGGAAAGAAGCTATCAGCACTGCAGTCTACACTCTCAATCGAGTTCAAATCAGAAACAACACCGGTAAGACCCCCTATGAACTCTGGTTTGGCATCACTCCTACTGTGAAATATTTCAGAGTATTTGGTAGCAAGTGTTATATTAAAAGAGATGAAGATCTAGGAAAGTTTGATGCTAGAAGTGATGAAGGAATTTTCTTGGGCTACTCCACTCAAAGCAAAGCATACCGGTGTTACAATAAGAGATTGAGGAAGATGATAGAAAGCACCAATGTAAAGGTTGATGAAGGAATTGAGAAGCCTTCAAGATTTTATGAGTTTGATGAAGATGACCAAGACAGTGTTCAAGGACCTCAATCCTCTCCGATGAGACAGAGTCAGCCTGATCCGGTAAATCAGGAAGAAGAGATAGGTTTGAATGAGCCTGATCAAGAAACAACAGTGCTGGATACTCCCAAAATTCCAAGGTATGTGAGACTGAATCACTCTGAAGATCAGATTATAGGTGACAGAAGTAAAGGTGTACAAACTAGAAGGAATATTGCTCAAAATCAGAATGAATGTTGTCTGATTTCAAAGATTGAACCTAAAACAATAAATGAAGCCTGCAATGATGAAAACTGGACCAAAGCAATGGAAGATGAATTGATGCAAATTGAGAAAAATCATACTTGGGATCTTGTTCCCAGACCTAGAGACAGGAATGTAATTGGAACCAAGTGGGTCTTCCGGAACAAACTAAATGAAGTTGGTGAAGTAATCAGAAACAAAGCTAGATTGGTCTGCAAAGGCTACTCTCAAATAGAAGGAATTGACTTTGAAGAGACTTTTGCTCCGGTAGCAAGAATTGAAGCAGTCAGATTACTTCTTGCATTTGCTGCCTTCAAAGACTTCAAGGTATATCAGATGGATGTCAAGTCTGCCTTCCTAAATGGTGATCTGGAAGAAGAAGTCTACATTGAACAACCAGATGGATTTCAATTGTCTGATAATAATGATATGGTCTGCAAGTTGAAGAAAGCTTTGTATGGATTGAAGCAAGCCCCAAGAGCATGGTATGAAAGGTTGGATAAGCATCTTGTGCAGATTGGATTCAACAAAGGTACTGCTGACAGTAACTTATATTTCAAAATTGATCATGAAAACATTCTGATTGTTGAAGTGTTTGTGGATGATATCATTTTTGGAGGAAGAGATAGTATGTGCAAAACTTTTGCCAATCAGATGAAAAGTGAGTTTGAAATGTCTATGCTTGGTGAAATGAATTTCTTCTTGGGTATACAAATTACTCAAACAAAAGAAGGGATCTTCATTTCTCAGACCAAATATGTGAAAGAATTGTTAAGGAAATTTGGTATGGAAGACTCAAAGCCAATGAACACTCCTATGGCAACCGGATGTAAGCTAAGCAAAGATGATGATTCTCCAAAAGTAGATCAGACAAAGTATAGATCAATGATTGGTGGATTGTTGTATCTCACTCAAACTAGACCAGATATAATGCAGGCTGTTGGTCTTGTGGCAAGATTCCAGGCTGATCCTAGAGAATCTCATGTTATGGCAATCAAAAGAATTTTTAGGTACTTGAAAGGAATAGTTGAGTATGGTCTATGGTACCCTAGAGATCTGGATTTCTCTCTTCATGCTTACACAGATGCAGATTGGGCAGGAGATGTGGATGACCGGAAAAGCACTAGTGGTGGAGCATTCTTTTTGGGGAAGAGATTGGTTTCTTGGCTAAGCAAGAAACAAGATGCAATATCTCTATCTACAACTGAAGCAGAATACATTGCAGCAGCAGGTAGTTGCACTCAAATCTTATGGATGAAGCAGATGCTAAGAGACATCAAAGTTGAATATGAGAAGCCTATCACAATTTTCTGTGATAATTCAAGTGCAATTAATATCTCCAAGAATCCGGTATTGCATTCTAAGACTAAGCACATATCTATTAAAATTCACTTTTTGAGAGAACAAGTAAACAAGGAAGAAGTCAGATTGGAGTATGTTCCCTCCAAGGATCAGATTGCAGATATCTTTACAAAACCTCTTCCCAAAGACTCTTTTGAATATCTCCGGGAGAAGTTAGGGGTCATGGCCCCTCCGGTGATGAACTAAGATGCATTGATGTGCATCAGTCCGGTGGCTATCACAGTCATATCTTGTGATCCGGACTAATGGGGAGCTGCAACTAAGGGGGAGCAGCTGGTATGATTCTGATGAATGAGAATTGCAAGTATGAGCCCTTTGCCATTGATGTCAAAGGGGGAGAGAAGACATGTGAAAAACAAGTGGTTGATGATCAAAGGGGGAGCAGTAAAGGAAGAGAAGACATATGAAAAGTTGAAGTTCTTATCTTAATGGTTTTTCACATCATATGTTGCCATCAATGACAAAGGGGGAGATTGTTGCAAGTATGAGGTGAGCCATTGTTGTCATTGATGTCAACATACTCATATTGCATTGACAAGAAGGATTTGATGAGCTGTGTGCTGAGGATATTGAGAAAATTAGCCTCAGTCAGGAACAGTGAAGAACAGTGATGAGAAGAAGGTAAATGTACTGTATAGGATGAGAACCGGAGGATCCGGATTAAAGGGTTAGTAGATATGAGTCTTGAGATGCTACAGTTAAGATTTCAGAGGTCCGCATGAAGATCTGAAGGAGTTGTGGCTGCCGGTATAGAACCGGGTCCGGCAAGTATCCAGAGGTGACAGAGGATCACAAAAAGGTCCGGTGAGGTCCGGAATTGTATCATCCTAATCTGCGGATTGGACGGAGTGTTTGGGATGTCCTTGTGATGTGTCATCCTGATTTGTGTATGATTTGGAGGTCCGGAAGTACCTCTTGCATTATGACAGTGGCGACAGACTGTGTTCTTGAAGTTCCGGATGAGGAAGACAAGAGATCCCAGTAAGTAGAGGAAGTGCGGATGTATCCGGACATTCAGACAGGCTTGTGAAGGTTCTTGGATCATGTTTAGGTTGTGTTGTTGGTCCGCATTGATGGTAGAGCCCGGAATTGAAGTTATTCTTCCGGATGAAGTTCTTGCTCTGTTTAGCCGACCGGATGAGTTGCTCATCCTGCGAATGATCTTGTGATGGCCGACCGGATGTGTTATTCATCTTGCGGATACTCCTATGGTTGTTTGTCGACTTAGATGTTTGTTCCTAAGTCGATGTCTTGTATAAATAACGGTTTGTGAGTTCATTTCAAGGCATGGTGTGTGGATGAGTGTGGCATAGCGAAGAAACGTGCGAAAGGCAGAGCAGAGATTTTGGGCTTAATTGGAACTGATCCGGACATGGTAGAGATGTCATTCTCCAGTTCAAGACTGTGATTTTCATCACTTTGTAGACAGTGTGTCTCCTTGTAGGCAGTGGGCCTCTTTGTGAGCAGTGTGCTCGGGCAGTGAGCCCTTATTGGCATGTGCCATTCATTTTTCTTTATTCTTCTAACAGAGAATAATTCTTGGGTTAATCACCCCGTGGTTTTTCCCTTAACCAGGTTTTCCACGTCAAAATCTTGGTGTTCAATGTGTTGATGCTTATCTGCTCTTGTGTTTATGTATTATGCTTCCATGGATGAGTATTTGATATGCTGCTAATTAACAACAGAGAATTAAGTGTTTGAAAGAAGAAGAAGTTTTATACAACTGATTCACCCCCCCTCTCAGTTGTATGCCCTAGATCCAACACTCCTCCTCATGTTTCATTTTCTGATGGTTTGCCAGCAATTTCAAATGTTCCTCTTTCTCCAATTTTTGTTGTTTCTTCAGACAATACTCTTGCATCCATGAAAGCTAGCTTTGGAACTATTTTTGATTCTTCCGGTTCCATTCCAAGCTTATCTTTGCCATCTTTTGATATGGGGGAACAAACTATTTTAGAGAACCTTCTGGATGCTTCACAAAAGGTTGTTGATACAGGTGTTGTGTTTACCAACACAAGTCCAATTGTCACCATCACGGGAACAAGCACAGAGCCGGCCAAGCAAGTAGGAGATCCCTCTCCAGCTATTCGTGATTCTGTACTTCCTCCATGGCTATCTGCCTATACTCCAAAGAGGAAGAAGCAAGCCATCTCACCTGATGAGATTGACATTGAAAAGCTGTTGCCCGTGAAAGCTAAGAACCAAAAGAAGAAGCCTAAGACTGTTTCTAGGCTGGTCACTGAAAAGGGGATCAGATATGCCGAAATTGCCAAACCTCCTGAAGATGCCACGATTGATACTTTTGACATGAGCAATTATGTCATCTCAAGGGATGAGCTTGGTAAAGTGACCCATGAGGGTGTCAAAGTAGATTTCCAAACCACTGCCAGTACCCTACTTGAAAAGTATGATGAAGCCAAGAGGGAGAAGGAGCAATACAAAGCAAAAGCAGAACAAATGGCTGCTATCCTTCAAAAAATAGTGAAGTCATCAGAAATAGTAGAACCAATGGTAGTGACAATGGAAGATCCCCTGATACAGAAGGTTGAAAAAGCCCAAGCTAGAGGCAAGATAATGGGGGATGTAGTAGAGCGATTGTTGGCTCAAGGACGAGTTTTGCTAAAAACTGCTGTGGAAAGAAAGGAGAAAATGGACAAAGCTAAAGCTGAGCTGGACAATCTGGTAGATCTACTTTCACAAGAGCTACAAGATCAAGAAGAGAGCCTAGAAGAGTGGATAGATATGAAGAAGATCAAGATTAAGAATCTAATCACCATTGGGGTCGTCACCAACAGGGAATCATATCTCAAGACCAAGGAGACTCTAGCTCATCATATTTTCATAATAAAGAGTCTACTTAAAGATCTGTGCCAAGCTCGAGAAGCCAGCGAAGATAGTGATGTCACACTCCTACACTGGTTGGAAGAACTTCCTTGCACCTTGACAAGGGAAGATCATAGTTTCCTCACAGCACAGGAAATGATAAGTTCTTTTGAAGAAATGGTACAAAAGAAATTTGAAGAGGAAGCTCCCTCCGTGCTTTCAATGGATAACCTGTATGATCAACATTGGACTCTGGAGAACTTGAAGGATAATTTAGACAAGCATGAAAAGGTGGTAAAGGTGGTGAAAGATTCAATTCTCCGAGCTCGCACCATCTCTGAAAACACAGCGAAACCAGATGCATGCGAGATGTCAGTTGTTCAAACCATGTATCAGAACTTCCTAAGGAAAAAAGATGGAGGAAGCTAGTGCCTTAGCTTGTTTTTCTTAGATGTTATATAAATTGAATTTTGTTTTGGACATCTACACATGTAATTTTCCAAAATATAATTACATGTGAAACAAGAGAAGTCATAAGTCAAATAGGACTCTCTTGTTGAATAAGTCAAAGTAGTTGTAGATTTCCTGAATTTTCTCAAGGTCCTTCCCTATAAATAAAGGGGACCTCTTTTGTAAATATTATCTTTTGTCTATTGCAAGAAAACTCTAGCGAATTGAGAAACAAATCAAGACTTTGTGCTTTTTGTGAAAATCAATATTCAAATACTTATCAATACAAGAAAGCAAGTTCAATTCCAATCTTTGTCTTGGGATTATTTATGTTGTGATAGTTTTGTTCTTACGTCTTGCTATCATAATATTATTTGATAATAATTGAAGTGTGGAGTTTGTTTCAAGTGATTGAAGAGCGCTCTTAATTTGATTCTGATAAACTTTGTGTTATCAAATTAGTTGTGGGTTATATGTTCATGTTTGTGAGAATACAATAGTTTGGAGACTTTGTGCTGCAAGTTGTTATATTCGATTTACTTTTATCATCTTGAAGAGGAGTGAAGACTTTGGGCTGCATTCTACTTCAAATAGTTCCGTTTACAAGTAGTTAGTGAGGTAACAGAAAACTTTGTGTTTCTGTGATTTTGTGATAATTTATAAGTCTTATATCAAGAGTTTGAAATATAAACATCTATTCTGAAAAAAGAGAATGAGATGAGATGGAACCACCACAAACATAGTTTTTAGTGTACATAAATTTTATAAGTTGTTTGATTTGTAAAAGTTAAGTAATTAGAGGGAACCTCCCCTTGCTGAGAGGAGAGACTTTGTCTCATCATAGCTATGGCTGATATACCCATTTTGCCGTTAGTGAGTTAACGACAAAATATTCACCCAACAGTTTTTTGGTGACTCTACTGGGGAAGGAACGCGCAACTTGAAGCCTCACACTCCGAGTTGAAGCATTTTTAGTTCTTTTCCATTTTCTTGCAAAATTGTGTTTAGCATAATACATTCTAGCAGATTCCCGGTACACCAGAAGTAAGAGGGCTCAGGGTATTATTGATCCTGCATTTGAATTGATGCAGCAGAATAATTTTGGATTCTTAACTCCACGACCTTGCCTTCAGCGCACCAGGAGTTTTCCCCCTACAAACACCAGGTCTCCAGTACCAGGTGAAGTTTCTATTGCCAGTGCTAATAGAGTTTTGGCTATTCATACACCACCAAGGTTTGTTATACCACCTTTCAATCAGCGCGTCATGGCAGCCCAAGGCCCTTGGGGTAATACCTTTGGTCCTCTGAATTTGACCCCACCATTGCATGAACTACCTCGTAGTTCAAGAAAGAATTTCCCCAAATTCTATGGTGATGGGAAAGTTCATCCTGATGAGCACATTGCGGCTTTCTGTATAGCCTGTGGTGTGATAGGTGTCAAGCACGAAGATGTTGCTGTACAACTCTTTGTACAAACACTACAGGGCGCTGCTGCAGACTGGTTTTACCACCTTCGAGCTCAGACCATAACGAGCTAGGCTACTCTCAAAACCAAGTTCGAAGCCAGGTTTAAACTTGCGGAAGATGCTCATGCATTGTTGGCACAGCTGACACAGATGAAAAAGGAACCTCATAAACCAATGCGAGATTTCATTACTAAGTTCAAAAAATTGAGAAACAGGATTCCTACCATCGCTGAGCCAACAGCGGAGAACCTTAAATGTTTCTTTATAAATACACAACTTCAGGAGGTGAGTTTCCTATTGAGGCGAGCTGCTCCTACTGATCTTGCTACAGCTCAGATTCTGGCAACTGAAGTAGAAGATGTTCTTATCCTCGCGGGTAAGATAAGAAGGGATACTAATAGAAATAAAAACTCCTCTTCTACTAAGAATCCTTCCACAAGCACCATGGATCCCATGGTGCAAAAGCTAGCAAATGAATTGCTAGCTCTGAAGAGATAAATGTCCCAAGGTATGTCTGCGCCTCCTTCTTACCGAGATATACCAAGGAGGACATTTCCAAATAATTCATATCAAGGCAATGCTGCTAGGAATCAAGGACAACACAACCGTCTTCCACCTACACAGGGGAAGCTTGCCATCGAAGCAGTGCCAGTCAACTCTGTTGTTGGCTACTATGAAGCCGAAAATGAACTTTCTTTCCAACCTGAGTTGGATTATGAAAATGGTGGTAATCTCTTCATAGAAGGAGAAGAAGAGTTAGCTGGCGACTCTACCATCAACTTTCTGAACTATCAGGACGAAGCTAAAAAAGGAGAAGTGTGTGAAGGAGCATATGCTGTTTTCACTAGGTCTCAAAATCAGTCAGCTCTTCAAGCTGATAAAGGGAAGGTGAGAGAAGAATCTCAACTGGTGATTTCAATCGCTAAACAAGGGACTCCACTACCTTTCCAATCAAAAGACCCGGTGGTTAATAAGCAAGTAAGTGCCTCTAATGAATTTGTACCTTCCGCTTCTACTCCTTAGACTAGTGCTGTCTCTACCAAAAATCAAAATGATGGTTTTTCTTCCTCCGTAGCTAATTCTTTTCAGCAATTTGATATAATAGATCATGCTAGGAGAACTAAGATACAAATGTCTGAAGTAGAATATTTACAAGCTAATCCTGAACAATTTGATAGATTAGCCAAATATGTAAAAAATAAGGCCGTCCTTGCAGGACAAGAGTTTCCCAAAGCTACTCATGACTCCTCCAAAAGTAAACCTACCCAAAACAATCTTATCACTACTCCCCCTGAAGCCTCTAGAAAAATTGAACCTTTCTATGTTTCCCTATTAGTAAATGGTCATAAATTGAGCAATTGCGTAATAGATTCTGGAGCCTCAGACAATGTTATGCCTGCTAAGGTAGCAGATTCCTTTGGCCTCACCTTAACCAAAACTTTTGGGAGGTGTTTCTCTATGGAGAATAAGAAAGTTCCACTTTTGGGTCAAATCAAAGACGCCCAATCTGCATTTGCAACTTTTCTAGATAAGAGAATTAAGATGACAGTCTTGGTAGCTGATGTTCCAGCTTCATATGGCATTCTTCTTGGACGTAATTTCTACAAGGATGTGGGTGGAGAGTTGAACATGGATTTGTCTGAAGCAAGGATACCTGTTAAAGGTGTCATGCAGAAGCTGCTTCCTGAGAAGGAGGCAAAATACATTGTTACTCAAACCTCAAACCCCAAAGCTCAAATTTTGTTTGAGTCCTCGGGAATGGGTAACTATTTTCTGTCTATTGAAGATTGTTCTAGTTCATCAGATGAGAGTGCATCAGGTGATAGCTCTGATATGTCAGATGGAGACTCAGAAGAGTCTTCAGATGAAAGTTCAGGTGAGAGTATAGTAATATCAGATTCTTCCCTCACTGACGAAGAGGAGTCCTCCGACCAAAGAAAGTCCAAGAAATCAAATTCTGATGGAGTCTGGATTTTAGAATTTGATGGCAGCTGTTCTTCTATTGGTTCTGGAGCTGGAGTAGTCTTGATATCGCCACAAGGTGATATTTTACCTTTTTCATATAAGTTACAATTTGACAATACCAATAACACCACTGAATACAAGTCCTTGTTGCTCAGATTGGAAGATGCGCATGCCAGAGGTGTTAAAATCCTTCATGCTCAAGGGGATGCTGAGTTGGTGGTTTGTCAAGTAAGGAATTTGTACCAAACTAAAAATGAAAGACTAAGACACTATCGCAATCGCGTATGGGATTGCATTAAAGGTTTTGATGCTTTCAACATTTCAGCAGTACCAAGAGAGTTCAATGATCGTACAGATTCATTGGCTATTTCTGCCACTCTCATGGTGCCTCACAAGGATTTCAAAGGAAACAAGTACACTATTGAGCTAGTCTTACGACCAAGTGTACCTGATAACGCTGACAATTGGCAGGTTTTCAATTGTGATAACCAAATCATTGCTTTCCTAGAAAAGATGGATAGTTTTGATGAGCTTTACTTTGAAGGAAGTGAATCGCCACCGCGTGAATATGTTTCAGAGATAGATTCACAAACTGATGAAGAATTTCTACAATTGAAAGAAAATAAAATCCCAAAAGGTTTGGTTTCCCTTGAGAAACTCTTTGATAAACATGACAGGTATATCAAGCAGTGGCAACAACAACAGGATTCAAGTTCCTCTATGGAATTTGAGCAGGTCAATTTGGGTTCGGAAGCAGATCCTAAGATGGTTTACATTGGAAAATGTTGCACTGCTGATGAAAGATTCAAATTCATTACCCTCCTTTGCCATTACATTGATGTTTTGGCTTACTCCTATGATGACTTGAAGTCTTTCAGGCCTAAGGAGGTTCAACATGAAATTCCCCTCAAAGCTGGATCGTTGCCTCACAAACAGAAGCAGAGGCAATACAATCCAAAGATATCAGGTATGATTCTTTCTGAAATTCAAAAGATGCTAAATGCAAGGATAATTTTTCCAATTCATCATTCCACATGGATCGCAAACATAGTACCTGTAAGGAAGAAGAACAGAGAAATCCGTATCTGTGTTGATTTCAGGAATCTCAACCAGTCTTCCTTGAAAGATAACTACCCTTTGCCCATCATGGACCAAGTATTGCAAACAGTGACTGGTTCAGAAATGCTATCTATGTTAGATGGTTTTTCAAGATATAACCAAGTGGAAGTCAATGAAGCTGATCAGTTCAAAACTGCCTTCACCACACCATGGGGCACATTTGCATATCGCAGAATGCCTTTTGGTCTGATCAATGCTGGCGCAACATTTCAGAGAGCGATGGATCTTGCTTTCAGAGATGAGATGGGTAAGTTCATCGTGGTATATCTTGATGACTTGACTATTTTCTCCAAAAACTGTTAGGATCATGCACATCATTTGCGACAAGTGCTGGAGCGTTGTCGACAAAATGGTATTTCCCTCAATCCCAAGAAGTCAGTTTTTGGGGTGACGAAAGGCAAGCTTCTCAGACACATTATATCCCGGGAAGGTACTAAGATTGACTTGGAGAGAGTTAAATCTATTCAAAGTCTCACTCTACCCACAAGTAACACTGTTGTTCACTCTTTCTTTGGAAAGGTGAATTTTCTGCAAAGGTTCATTCCTGAGTTTGCAGAAAAAACCCGTCACATTGTTAATATGATGAAGGGTAAGGCCACTTTCCATTGGACTGTAGAAGGTAAGGAAGCGTTTGAGGATATCAAGAGAGCTATTGCTCATGCTCCAGTTCTTGTTTGTCCCGACTACACTAAGGATTTCGTAGTCTATAGCTACGCTTCAAAACACACACTTTCAGCTATTCTGGTTCAACAAAATGAAGAAGGCGTTGAATCCCCCATATCATTTATGAGTTGTCCTCTCAAAGCTCATGAATTGAAGTATTCAAATATGGAGAAGCATGCCTATGCTGTAGTCAAAGCGGTTAAGCATTTCAGGTTCTATATTCTAAACTCACACACTGTTGTCATGGTGCCTGATACAACAGTCAAGTCTATCCTAACTCAACAGGAGTTCGGAACAAAGAGAGGTAATTGGATCACTAAGATCCAAGAATTTGATCTAGATATCAAGCCTACCAAGCTTGTGCGTGGTAAAGGTTTGTATCAATTGATCGCAGATAATGTTCCAAAAGAGACAGGGGACGAAGAAGAGGAAGTTGTGGACACGCCAACTGCCCTTTTTGTTACTACAACTGACGAGTGGTATTCCAATATCGCTTATTTCCTTACCTATGGTGAGTGCCCTTCTCACTTGTCTTATAAGGAAAAGAGAACTGTCAAGTTAAAAGTTGCTAACTATGTCCTTTGGGATAATGGTTTGTACAAGAGAAGTCTTGACAGTGTATTTCTCTGTTGCGTGGATAAAGCGCAACAGAGTAGCCTTTTGGAGTCTTTCCACAATTTGGCTTATGGAGGACATTTTTCAGCACCTGTAATGGCTCACAAGATTCTGCGAGCTCGTTACTATTGGCCCATATTATTCCAAGATGCGTACAATTGGGTACACAGGTGTGAGTTATGCCAATAGTTTGTTGGGAAACCAAAATTGGCAGCCTTACCTCTAAAACAAGTGGTGATTGAGGAGCCTTTTCAGCAATAGGGTATTGACTTCATTGGCATAGTGAATCCATCATCAAGTGCAGGACATAACTATGTTCTCATTGCAATAGACTATTTTACCAAATGGGTGGAAGCTATTCCATTCAAGCACGCTACTTCAGAGGTGGTATGCAATTTTCTTAAGGAGAACATTATTTCCAGGTTTGGAGTTCCAAACAAGATTGTAGCAGACAATGCTACTTGTTTTTCCTCTCATGAGATTACTGAATTTTGCTATGAGCATGGGATCATTCTTTCCCATTCTTCAGACTATTATCCGCAAGGGAATGGTCAGGGAGAATCAAGCAATAAGAATCTGGTCACTATCATCAGGAAACTGGTAGATGAGAATCAGAGAACTTGGCATAAGGCATTGTTTGATGCTTTATGGGCAGATAGAATTACCCCCAAAAGGGCGATAGGCATGTCACCATTTCAGTTTCTATATGGTCTGAATGCGGAGATACCAATTACCTTGGAATTGCCAGCATTGAAGTTGGTAAAGGCATTGGAAGATAGAACTTTTGATAGTTCTATTGATAAAAGGATCATATATTTGACTGAACTTGAGGAGCAGTGCACTATGGTGGTGGACTGTATTGCTGAGCACCAAAATCAAGTAAAGAAACTCTTCGACAAGAAGATAAAGGCTCGTGAGTTTCAGGTTGGAGATCAAGTCTTGTTGTGGGACAAGAGGAGAGAACCAAAAGGGATGCATGGGAAATTTGATTCCTTGTGGAGAGGTCCATTCACCATTCATCAATTCTGTGGTGAAAACAGTTTCTTGCTAGAGTATCAGGATGGAACACCATTCTCGTTGCCTCACAGTGGACAACATCTGAAGCACTTCAATCCTTGAAGTATCAGATAAGTTAAAAATTGTACATTTTTATAGTTTTGTGTTTTTATTTGTGTTTTCATTTAGTCTTTTGTGTCTTTTTCTTTTTAGCTTGACTCTATAGCCCAATGGCATGGATGAAGGCTCTTAGAGACTAGATTCTAATCCCCTCAATCATTTCAAAGTTTGATGGAAGGAATTTCCCTAGTTAGAGCCAGCTGTTGTTCTCAAAATCAGCTATGCTCGTTTTGTAGACAACCCCCCACGAAACTTGTCCGTTTCGTGAATCTACACTCTAAGCTCGTGGATCGAGACAAGGTCCTCTTGATCTCGTACGAAGTTGTTTGACATCCTAGACTGGTTTATGACATCTCTTTGAATCATTTTCTCGATATATGCGAAGATCATTCAAGTCGTAAATCAGTAAAAATGTCAATTTAGGTCTGTTTTGGAAGTTAGTTTTTGAGTCATGATATGCAAGAGCGGCTAAAAATGCCACTCCTACATATCTCTTTGCTTGTTTTTATGCCATATGTAAAAGTGGCATTTATTGCCGCTTGTGCATATGTCTTTGTATTTAACATGTAAAGGCGGCGGATTTCGTTGCCATTACGTGTTCTTCTTTATTTTCCTTGTAATAGTGGTAATTTTTGCCGCCGTCTCATGTTTGTTAATGTTTGTGCATCGGCGACCGAAACCGTCGCTCGAGCGAGATCTCCAGGATTTTGGGCATCGAGTGCCATTAATGGCCACTCGTGCCAGGCAATTAAGTTTTGTTTTCAACCTTTAAGGTGTTATAAAACCCATGGTCTCTTCTCATTTTGTTATTTCAAAACAAAAAAGACCATTTAGCTGATTCACTTATACCATCTTCGACCACTTGATCGAGTGCTAGCTGATTTCGTGTTGCAGATTGGCACTTAGGGTTTTTGGTCGATTTTACGGGTAAGTTTCTTTTTGTTTCCATTCCCCCTTTCTCATTGTTTGTTTGTATATTTGGTTTATAGATTTTTGTTAGGTTTTTATTCTTTTGTTGTCTGTGAGTTGTGTCTAGAGTGTTTTTACCCATACAACATAGGTTGCCATTAGGGCTTTCATTTTGAAGACGCTGTGTTTTTCATCAGTTAAAACCTTCACCGTGTATCAACTTTTGAAGAGATGCAACAATGGCCAAATTCACCGCTAGACCTTCCAAACCCCGCAACTCCTATTGTGTGCAATGATGGCAGATTTTTCTATCCTTACATCGAAGACTGTAAAAAAAACCCTATGTAGTGTCATCTTTTATCGTCGACCGAACACTACAAAAACCTGTCATTCACATGCGGTGTCGGTGGGAATCGCCGCTCAAGTGTTCAACCTCAAGTTTTGGTTCAAATGCAATAGCCGCCGAAACAACCGCTCCCACACCAAAACTCATTATCACTTCCCTGCCGAAGTGGCCGATACACCCATCCAAGCATTTGCTAGTGATGAAACCCATTATATGCCATAGCGGTGTTTTCACCCGCCCAAGCATCCAGTGTTGAGGAAACTCACAACTTACTGAAGCGGTGTTTTTCCCCATCTAAACACTTGAAGTTTTTACTCATTCACATGCGATAGCGGTCATTTTAACCGCTCAAGCATGTCAAATCAAAACTTCCAAAATACATGCAGAAGCAGTGTTTTTCACTGCCTTTACACCTGAAGTCTCTCCCAACTTGCAATGGCAGCCAAATCACCCACTCAAGCACATTTTCCCAATTTTTCCCAACACTGGAAAATTCACTTTTCAAAACCAAAAGCCTGCTTTCACCTTCACCTTGATTTGCGCACTCAAGCCCTTTAAACGCATGCTTTCCTATCCATGATCGTCAAAACACAGTTGACCTAGTTTATCCAATTTTTCCCCTAACTGCGAGATCATGGCCTTTTGCAGTTTTCAATCAGCATTCGTGGTGGTGTTCAAATTCACAGTTCTCTCTAGAGCTCATGTCAGAATCATCTCTGTCAAAGTCCAGAGCCATGAAGTACAAGTACCAGGGTGTCTTTCTGGTAATGGCAATGCAGTTAAACATTGATGAAATCAACGACACAGAAATTAGACACGTAGACATGGCCGAGTTCATAGATAGAACTAAACAAGCAAATCCCTCCAAGCATATGCAAAAAATCATTGACAGCAGTATTCATTTGGTTGCATCATTTCCAGTTAGTGCACATAATCCTGAATTTGTTCTACAAGTGGCCAATCATTACAACAGAGACACTAGAGCTATGACGGACTCACAGGGAAATGTAATCATGAGACTGGACGCAGAATTCATGGACAAAATCTTCATGTGTCCACCAATTGAAAACGTCGGGTAGATTGATTTTGCTCAGGGTCAACAAGACTATGACAATGACTTGGAATCTGCTAGGAGGCACATAAATAGCAAATGGTTAAAGATTCCTAGGGTAACTTTGACCAGATGGCCAAAAGACCTTCACAGGAGTGATTTTGTGGAGGAAGTGTGTGATTTGATTACTCTCTTGAGTCACATCAGAGGACTCCCTTATGCTTCTAAATTCCAGGACTGGATGTACACTTACATCAAGGTTATTCTATGGGGTAACCAGAAGATATTCTGGGGTGAACAGATCAGCAATGCATTGCACGAGCAACTGGTAAGAGTCAATACTACCTTCAAATTTTACATGACCTCTTATCTTGTCTATGCTGCTGCAAGCATGAGGAACTTTCCAGGTTTAACCCAAGTAGGGGACAGCAGATTGGTCCCAGTGTATGAATACTACCCCCAAATCACTCTGAAGGGGTCAATTCATCATTTCAGAAGAGTCAATGATGCATTCTTCTCAGTTTTCATGTGCCTATGGGATGATGAACTGGTTCAAAGAAGAGTTTCTGATGAAGCATGGCAAGTTGTAAATTCTTTTGGTTGCTTGTTTTTGCAATTTCCCACCTTTACGTATCTTAAGATAGGATACTATCCTGGTTACCCTTACATGCTGCCACAGTATCCCAGTGATCGCATTGTTCTTATGGAGCTTTGCAGATAACTGATTATTGTACACAACAAACAGATGGAGCTTAAAAGGTCAGGGATAAAGTTTCCCATTGAAATTGGGAGGTACTCAGTTCAATCTGCTAATAAAGCAAAGATAATTGACTCTGAGTTGCAGTTGGTCACCATGAAGACCTACAAGAAAAGAAATCATTTTGACTTCAGAAGGGTTCAAGATAAAATCAAGAGGAAGTCAAATTTTCATGAGCCAATGGTCGAAGACATATGGGCAGATCTCAGGACTCAAAATGAGATCAGAAAACTGGATTTCTGCAGGCTTCATCTAAGTCAAATTGAGGAATTAGGACTCGCTGATATTCCAGATGGAATGGAGGATGATGGAGATGTCCTAGATCACAAATATGAGGCAGAGAATGTTGAGGCTTCACCTCTCCTAGAGGTGAAATGGTCAGTCAAGGAGGAGATATCTATCAGGAAAAGATTCCAACCAATACTGGCAAACACCAACTTGTGGTTGAAAAGCAAAGGGATTCAGTTGAAAGAGTTCCTTACAAGGTCTGAAGAAGAGATACAGGAGCAAACAGGTAAGAAGGTGGAAAACTGAACTAAGAACAAGAGTGACACCCCTTCTTCCTCTAAGGTACACAAACCAAAGATCAAATTTGTATCCAAGGGAGGAAAGAAGAAGGAAACCACAGAGGCTTCTGATGCCACTAAGTCAGATGTTGAAGATACTAATGATGATCAGATGGAAATTGAAGATGTTGAGACTGAAGAACAAAATGTTCAAAGGTCTAAGAGAAAGGTATCTGATGAAGATGAACAAGGGGTAGATGAAAATATAGAGGTAGAATGACTTGATGGTTCCCCTCAGACTCCTATGAAAGATCTTCCTTCCAAGACACAAGTTCTTGCACCTCCTCCTCATGTTCCATTTGCTGATGGTTTGCTAGCAATTTCAAATGTTCCTCTTTCTCCATTTTTTGTTGTTTCTTCAGACAATACTCCTCCATCCATGAAAGCTAGCTTTAGAACTATTTTTGATTCTTCTGGTTCCATTCCAAGCTTATCTTCCCCATCTTTTGATATCGGGGAACAAACTATTTTAGAGAACCTTCTGGATGCTTCACAAAAGGTTGTTGATACAGGTGTTGTGTTTACCAACACAAGTCTAATTGTCACCATCACGGGAACAAGCACGGAGCCAACCAAGCAAGTAGGAGATCCCTCTCCAGTTGTGGTGATTCTGTACTTCCTCCATGGCTATCTGCCTATACTCCAAAGAGGAAGAAGCAAGCCATCTCACCTGATGAGATTGACATTGAAAAGTTGTTGCCCGTGAAAGCTAAGAACCAAAAGAAGAAGCCTAAGACTGTTTCTAGGCTGGTCACTGAAAAGGGGATCAGATATGCTGAAATTGCCAAACGTCCTAAAGATGCCACGGTTGATACTTTTGACATGAGCAGTTATGTCATCTCAAGGGTTGAGCTTGGTAAAGTGACTCATGAGGGTGTCAAAATAGATTTCCAGACTACTGCCAGTACCCTACTTGAAAAGTATGATGAAGCCAAGAGGGAGAAGGAGCAATACAAAGCAAAAGCAGAACAACTGGGTGCTGTCCTTCAGAAAATAGTGAAGTCATCAGAAATAGTAGAACCAATGGTAGTGATAGTGGAAGATCCCCTGATACAAAAGGTTGAAAAAGCCCAAGCTAGAGGCAAGATAGTGGGGGATGTAGTAGAGCAGTTGTTGGCTCAAGGATGAGTTATGTTAAAAACTGCTGTGGAAAGAAAGGAGAAAATGAACAAAGCTAAAGCTGAGCTGGACAATCTGGTAGATCTACTTTCACAAGAGCTACAAGATTAAGAAGAGAGCCTAGAAGAGTGGATAGATATGAAGAAGATCAAGATTAAGAATCTAATCACCATTGGGGTCGTCACCAATAGGGAATCATATCTCAAGACCAAGGAGACTCTACCTCATCGTATTTTCATAATAAAGAGTCTACTTGAAGATTTGTGCCAAGCTCGAGAAGCCAGCGAAGATAGTGATGTCACACTCCTACACCGGCTGGAAGAACTTCCTTGCAACTTGACAAGGGAAGATCATAGTTTCCTCACAGCACAGGAAATGATAAGTTCTTTTGAAGAAATGGTACAAAAGAAATTTGAAGAGGAAGCTCCCTCCGTGCTTTCAATGGATAACCTGTATGATCAACATTTGACTTTGTAGAACTTGAAGGAGAATTTAGACAAGCATGAAAAGGCGGTAAAGGTGGTGAAAGATTCAATTCTCTGAGCTCGCACCATCTCTGAAAACACAGCGAAACCAGATGCATGTGAGATGTCAGTTGTTCAAACCATGTATCAGAACTTCCTGAGGAAAAAAGATGGAGGAAGCTAGTGCCTTAGCTTGTTTTTCTTAGATGTTATGTAAATTGAATTTTGTTTTTGACATCTACACATGTAATTTTCCAAAATGTAATTACATGTGAAACAAGAGAAGTCATAAGTCAAATAGGACTCTCTTGTTGAATAAGTCAAAGTAGTTGTAGATTTCCTAAATTTTCTCAAGGTCCTTCCCTATAAATAAAGGGGACCTCTTTTGTAAATATTATCTTTTGTCTATTGCAAGAAAACTCTGGCGAATTGAGAAGCAAATCAAGACTTTGTGCTTTTTGTGAAAATCAATATTCAAATACTTATCAATACAAGAAAGCAAGTTCAATTCCAATCTTTGTCTTGGGATTATTTGTGTTGTGATAGTTTTGTTTTTACGTCTTGCTATCATAATCTTATTTGATAATAATTGAAGTGTGGAGTTTATTTCACGTTATTGAAGAGCACTCTTAATTTGATTCTGATAAACTTTATGTTATCAAATCAGTTGTGGGTTATATGTTCATGTTTGTGAGAATACAATAGTTTGGAGACTTTGTGCTGCAAGTTGTTATATTCGATTTACTTTTATCATCTTGAAGAGGAGTGAAGACTTTGGGCTGCATTCTACTTCAAATAGTTCCATTTACAAGTAGTTAGTGAGGTAACAGAAAACTTTGTGTTTATGTGATTTTGTGATAATTTATAAGTCTTATATCAAGAGTTTGAAATATAAACATCTATTCTGAAAAAAGAGAATGAGATGAGATGGAACCACCACAAACATAGTTTTTAGTGTACATAAATTTTATAAGTTGTTTGATTTGCAAAAGTTAAGTAATTAGAGGGAACCTCCCTTTGCTGAGAGGAGAGACTTTGTCTCATCATAGCTATGGCTGATATACCCATTTTGCTGTTAGCGAGTTAACGACAAAATATTCACCCAACAGTTTCTTGTGATTTATGTATGATGCGTTTATTCTCCTCATATATTCTTATTCTCTATATGTTCTTCACACCTTGCACATGCCTCACATATATTCTATCTGTGTTCTCTATATATATTATCCTTGAATGTTCTGTATGTATTCAACATGCATTCCATCATGTATTACATATGTGTTTCATGTGTATTTTGTGTATACTTTTATGCCTTATTTGTATACTTCATGTCAAGCATGTATACTTTTGGTATTGCATGTATGTACTTTGTGTATTGCATGTATGCTTTGTGTATGATATCTATGCTTTGTTTATTGCATGTATGCATTGTGGTTTCTCAAGTGTATGCCTCATGTATATCTTGTCTTATCTCATGTTTGATAAGTGCTTCATGTATGTGTGAACTATGTCATGTATTTGGTGTGTATGAAGTTCATCATAGACTCCTAGAATCCTAAACTTGGGGGCTTGATTGCCCCTTAATTTTGTGACATTCTATGGCTTATATGATCCTATGTGTCTACAACCTTAGAATCCTAAGCTCGGGGGCTTAATCACCCCTCAATCTTAGTAGAATTCTTTGGCATCTATGTTTGTTGTGTTTGAAACTTGTCTTCTCCATCCTTTAGTATGAGTTTGAACATATGTTCATACCCACACTAAAGTGTGGGATAAATGTTATAGAGTAAAATGTTTACACTAGCATTTTACACTTAGTTTAGCACCTAGATGGTCCTAAAATGTTTACACTTGTTAATTAGACCTATTATAGCACTTTTTTTAGCATTAAGCATGTGATTCTTTATCTCAATGCACAAAACCCAAAAACATAATTATAAGGTGGGGATAATAACACTTTAAGTGCCTTATCCCAAGAGTTTGGGGCTTAGGGATTAGGGTGCCCAAGCACCCTTGTCCCCTTTGTTGCCCTAGCCTAATTAATGGCTTGTCAGATTGGGACCTCTTAAATGATTCCCATTGTTAGCCTCATGTGGTTTAATTTTATGGAAATAAATGGGAATGCATATAATCGAAGCAATCTAGTTTATTCATTTGAACATCTCTAATAAATCTCTAACTTCTTGAAGGATTCTTCTTCTCTATCATGATCTCTACTCTTCTCTAAAGCTCTCTAATGTGGATTACTCTTGCGGTACTAACATATTGTAGGTCTTGTGAAGATATTTATACTTCTTTGTTCTACACCAACTTCTTGAGTCAATTTGTGATGCTAGATCAAGCATGTTAGGGTCTTCCATGCTCATGGTGACTTTTTTCCTTCATGCTTTGTTCAAACATTCCATTCTACTTCAGATTTACCTCTACCCTCCTAGGGCACATGTTCTTTATCTATCATCTTTGTTATTGTGGAGGTGGAAACACCCTTCGTGGATTTTGACCAAGGTAAACTCCTAAATAGCACCCAACCATTTTTTTCTTGTGTGTGTCCTAGTCAGATCTAGGGGAATTGGCTGAAGACAAGTTACAGAGAGTAGAAGCACAAGAGGGTGAAGACATCTAAGATATCAATTTATACAAACCCTAATTGGGGTCTAGGGTGTCCAAGAGCCCTTGTCCTAGGTAATTCTATCTCTAGATCTAGGTTTTGACTTGGTCCTTGATCTTTTTTATTCTTTTGGTTTTTGGGTTTCTACTTTCGATAGTCTATTTTACTTCAATCTTCATCAATTAGGGTTTCTTGTCTTTACCCTAGCTTGATTGATTAGATTTGGTAAATTTCTTCTCTATACAACAAAAGGGTAGAACCCTTGTAGTTTATCTATCCTTCTTGGATAGAAGCCAAGCTTGATTTATGTCTTAATGTTTTGTAGAAAAGGGTTTGACCTAGTTTGATCTATTAATCTAGTCTCTCTTTTCTACATTACAATAGATAAGTATTCTACAATATTTATTGAGCCTATTGTCTTAAGAAATCACCATACAGAGGACCATAACATTCAACTCCTTCTAGGGAGTGCTCCTCATAACATTCATCCTTATAGGTATCCATTTATTCAAAAAGCTAAAATTTAAAATTGGTACAAGAACTTCTAAAGGATGATGTCATTTTCCCAACACTAGCCCATATTGTTCACTTATTCTTCGTGTTTACAAAAAAAAGGATCTTAGAAACTCTACATTGACTATCATGGGTTGAAGAAAATCACTATTAAGGATAAATTCCCTATATGATAGATGAGTTACATGATGAGCTTCATGGTGCCCATCATTTTCTCCAAGCTAGATCTACACTCTAGCTATCATCAGATATATCTCAATGAAACAGATATTCTATAGACAAGATTCTACAATCATGATGGTCACTATGAATTTTTGTTCATGTCATTTAGACTCACTAATGCCCAATCTTCCTTTCAGGGATTGATGAATAAAATATTTTGGCCCTTTCTCCATAAATTCATCTTGTTCTTCATTGATGACATTCTAGTTTATAGTAGAATTTGGGAAGACATTTGTAACACCTTAACATAGAATTATAGATTCCTGCTAATAATCAACTATGTTACAACTATGTTACAAGCACTACAAGTGCTCCTTTGGTTAGAAGGAAATTGAATATCTTGGCCATATTATCTCCTTAGTAGGTGTTTGGGTTGATCCTAACAAAATTCATGCCATGCAAACTTGGCCCACACTCAAAAGCCTTCATAGAATTTTGGCTCTCACTAGCTATTATTAGAAATTGGTTAAAGATTATGGAAAAATTGTTGCTCCATTGACAATTTTCTAAAAAAGGATGCCTTCTTATGGACCCTTGCCATAAAACATGCTTTTATAGTCCTTAAATAGGCTATGTGTATAACCCCAATTCTTGGCATGCCTAACTTCTCCAAACTATTTACCATTGAAATAATGCTTGTGGAAATGACATTGGTATAATTATCATGCAATATGATCATCCCATTTCCTTTACCAACAAGGAATTATCTAGTCACAAATTGGTATGATCCACTTATGAGAAGGAAATGATGGCTCTCTTACACATGGTTAACAAATAGAGGCCACATTTGGTAGGTAGACATTTCTTTGTATCAACACCTCATATCACCCAACCACAAAAATGACTCCATATGAAGTAGTTTACAATAAAAAAACACCATATCATCACTGTTACATTCCTAGTAGTTCTCCTATCAATCTAGTGAGTACTACCCTTAGCACATGTGATAGTATTCTTTAAATCCTTCACAAAAACCTCCACATGGATTAGAATCAACAAGCTAATTAACACTATTCTAAATAAGGCTCCTAACCTAGAAATATGGTTTTCCTCTAGTTTCAACCTTAAAAATAATCATCCTTATGGTTGAAAGATATGTAAATCTTTCTCCTTGCTTCTATAGTCCCTACAAAGTTTTTTAGTAGATTGGTCTTGATGCTTATAAGCTAGAACTCCCACCTTCCTCTTGTGTTCATCATGTCTTCTATGTATCTTGTTTGAAGAAGATTTTTGTCCAATAGGTCACTATTCAAACCATTCTTCTTGAGTTCCATGTGGAAGGATCCATTGTTATCTAGCCAAAAGCATTCTTAACTATGTGCTCTCACCAACTTCACAACTACACCATCACTAAGGTCCTAATCTAATGGCATGGTCCATGTACTTTGAAGATGCTACTTGGGAACCACTTCATCATGTTCAACAATAGATTCCTTCACTTTAGCTTTAAGAATAAATTCTTTCAAGGGAAGGGGTGTTAGGACCCCTTAGTCCTAACTCTTTCTTTATTATAATAAAGTCTAAGTTGGATGCATATTCTTTGTAAGTCATCACTTAAGCTATTTTGAAAAATCCCATCTGCGTGGGAAATATTAGTTAGCTTGAATAGAATAGTATAAACATAGGTTGTAGGTTATTGTTTATGCATCCTTGAATTATATTGTATTGATCTTTTCTCGAAGTAGTTGCCCCCTCAAAGAGGCTTGTGATTTATTAATGCAAATTTATTAATTTTTTGTAATATAATTCTTGTGGTTTTTATATGCAATTTATATTTTCTATATTTTTGTTATTGGTATAATCTTTTTCAAGAATTCTTTTCACAAATTGATACCCCACATTATGTGCCACCTAGAATTCTATGCAAGATTGTGACTATTTTTTGGTTCAATTCTGCAGATCTGACCCACTTCTATGGGCATGAATTTGTCTGAAGGCCCATGGATATTATTTGGTAAATCTTGCACTTCTATTCTTTAGTTCATATTGAAAATTATTTTTGTTAAATGTTAAGGACTAGTGATATTTAAAAATACCTTAGGGAGGCTAGTAGATCACTAAGATCAAGTTCTTGTAAGTAAAACCCCTAGAAATAGTCAAATTTAGGATCACACCAATTTTTGGCAAACAAGCAAGCATGCAAATATCCTAGGTTGTGGATTTTCATGTAGATATACTTTTTAGTGCTCTAATTGAGTTCTCCATGAATGTGAATCATTGTTTAATGAATGACTGGATGATATATGAATGCACATTGAAATCCTTTAAATGCCACCACATAGAAATAAATCATGTGAAATCTGTACTAAGTATGTGATAGGAAATAAATAAGTAGGAGTCGACATTATTTGAATTAATTTTTCTAAAATTTAGGGGTTAGTTGTGCACAATATGCAATGGATCCCCACCATAGGACTAACCTAAGACAAGGAAATGCTAATTCTGGTATGGGGAATGAATGTATGAACATTGGGGGTGTAATAAATGTCAATTGTATGGGAATATGTGTGAATAAGGATTTAAGCTAAGGACAAGTATAAATGGTGATGGGTGAAGGATAAAGGAATGGACCCAAGTTCACATGAGACTACACCAATTATTGATCATATGTAATTTTATTAAGCCATTTTATCAAAATGGGCTTAAAACTAAATGGGAATTACATGGGCATGTGAATTTTTCCATTACATTTTTCTCCCACTTTGAGGTGCTTGTGAATCCTAGTATGATCATGTATCTCAATGTAAATGAGAACTCACAAACATGCATGAAAATAAATATTCAAACATAAAATGAATATTGGGTCCACATAAAATAATGGACCCCACTAGATGTCTATGTATTTTATTCATCCTTGGCATGTGTGCTCCATGGGGGCTACAAAATAAAGGAAAAAATTGCAAGGAGTATCTTACAACTCACAAATGAATTAGGCATATTAAAACACAATTTTGCTTAACTATCTAGAAATTGAAAAGTAGGAAATTGGAAGAAATAGGGGTAGAAAATTCCACTTATACATAAAATGATATGGGTAACTACCATGTGGCATATTAAACACTATCATGTCATGTGATAAAGAATCATATAGACATAATAATGAGTCTCTATATAACATATGGGTCATCCCATAATAGAGTGTCCCACTTGTGGGATGGGAAGAAAAATGACTACCAAGGAAGAAAAATTAAAAAAACACCTTTGTACAAATAAAAACCTTTGTATGAAGGTACCTCCATCTGAAGGTGTCATCATTCGAATCTTTGTTATGAAGGTATGACATTTGTTAAAAGGTCATATTTAATCCTTTTAATAAAATAAAGGTAAAGGCCTTTGTTTATTATTTTTTAAATAACAAAACCTATTGCCATTTTTGTGTTTAGGAAAATATAGCATCATTTGTAGAAACCCATGACAATAGCTTGAAACGATGCATAAAGATAACATGGAAGAAGCTTTTAGACAAAGGGATTGACTATTAATGGTCAATGATAGTGAAAGGATCTTGCAAGAATACCTTCAAGTGGAGGTCTTCACATCAAATGGTCACCATAATGCTCATCCAGAGGTATTTACCCTAAACCATGATTCTAATTTGAATAAATGTATAGTGAGATGAACTTATATGATTTCCATCATACAAACCCTAATCTATATGGAAAAATGAGATTACATTTTATTTTTTATAGAGAAACCTTAATCTGTTGTAAGTTTAAACTTACATATGATTTTTAATGGTGGGATAAACCCTAATTTGTATGGTGAGAGAAACCTTAATGTTACAATGGTTAACATGTGGGCATGCCAAAAATTTAAAATCAAAGTAAACCTACAAGCCATACAAATGAGAACCTATAATGTATCACCATACAAATTCAATTGAAATTCCCTAACGGGGGATAAGAAAAAAATACTTTTGCAACTTGGTTTACTTGGTCAAATGTTAAAATTGGACGAGGACCCCATAGTTTCCCTTGAGAGAGAGAGAGGGACATATTAAATTATTGCATTATAACCCTAGGTACTTATTTTTCTTCTCTACATGCATACTGAATTTTCCATTTTGACTAGTAGTTATATAGAATAATCTCTAAAACCTTGCTACCCCAAACTCAAAATTTTCTAAGACATTGTTATTTGAGGTGTCACCACTACCATAACAAACTTCTTAAGTTGAGATTTGCTAAACCAAGAGCTATATACATTTTAGGCATTAAGTATGGTATGTTTTGATAAATTTAGGGATTTGTTTAAAAATATTTACACTTTTGAGAAAATCTATGTCATTTTCTTATGAGCCTCCTCAATACACTCTTTCTTGCAAGGTTTGTGGAACTTTACAAATGACAACCTCTCTTTCTTTCCTAACATATCCCAAGAGGAAAACATGTTTTATCATATTTTTGAGATGGAATAAGAATAAATTTAATCCTTCCCTTATTCTCCTTTTTTATTCTTGACATCTCTAATGTCCCCATTTTAAGAAAAACTAATTTGTAAGCAATTAGCCAATTTCCAAGTTTTTGAAGGATTTTTGGTAAGGGAAGAACTCCAATTTTCTTGGAGAGTGCAGGTTTGTTTGAATGAGAGTTTGATTCATGGCATTGAGTTCAGTAGACCTTGTGGATCCCTATGATACTTTCAATTTATGATTCTAACCTTTGACGAGCTCTCCAAACTTCTTCAAGGAGCTGGCTATTTTTAGTAAGTCACCCAGATACCTTTGATCATCATCCCAAGTATTTAGTATCATGTTGGAATGATCAGAATTGCATAGTTAAATCAATTTGGTACTTTCCATAACTTGGGTAAGTAATTGAGTTATTAAATTATTTTTTCACTTAAGTTGTCTAATGTTTAAAATATATTAAAAAGACAACTTAGTGTAATAGCTCATTAAAAAGGTTTTGAAAAGTGTCTTTCAAGTTGGACACCTAGGGAAGGGGGCATTTATGCATGAAAATTTATTATTATTCAAAAATGTCTTTGTGAGGGGAAAAGAAATTATTTTATTTTAAAATTGGCTCTTTCCCTCTAGAAAAGTTATAAGAGGAGGTTGTTGGCTCATTTGGAGGGTTAGACTAATATATGAATAATTACTTTGGTTGTTACCTTGTTCAGTGGGTGAATTGTAGTTCCTCCAAGTTTCTTGAGGATGAAAACCCTCCTGAGATTGTTGGTTTTGGTGGTGAAACATCCTACCTAGTTGGTGTTGGTGGTTTCATATGGAAACCACACCTATATTACAAAGGAAGTTGTTGTTGATGTTTGTAATGGATAATTTTCATGGCATTTCTAGAGGATTTTGGCTTGTTATTATATTGTGAAGTTTTTGTAGTGATTGGTAGCTTGCATTGCTGGCCATACATTTCCTTCTCAGAGCACCATACCATTTGGGAATTATTGAAGTACAAGATCCAAGAAAGATATTCATTAAACTAGATAACATTCTTCATGTTGGGGCGGTGATCCTTAGATGACTTTCAACATTGTTTTGGCATGTTCATTGGTAGATTTTGACTCCCATTTGTAGATCATGCTGCCTATAATAGTTTTTACTTCTGCATGAAGGAGGGCATGACTTTTGGTAATTTTTTGCATGTTTAGACATCAATTTATATATCCTATTTGAGGTGCTTAATCCTAACTAACCTAGATGTAACAAGTTTGTGGAGATTGTAGTTGTTTCTTGATGCATGTGGCACTTCCTAGGGAGCCATACATCACAAAGAAGTTGTATTATTCCTACTGAGAGTGTATAAGGTTGCTTGTAGTTGTTTATTTTTGTTTGGTGATGTTAATGATGTTATTTTATGTTTTCCTTCATTGTTTGTGTTGGAGTTGATCATCAGGATTGGTAATTGACCAAAGAGACTCGCATCTAGGGTTTATTTAGGAGTTTTCAATGGTTTTCAAAATTGTTATTCCAGATTGATCAAAGTTACAGTTTGTGCTAGCATTTTAGACCTTTAGAGTGTAGTTTTGAGGCTATAAATTGGGTATATTTCATGTGCTTTCTTCTTGGATGATCCTAGTATGTTTTCTATATCACTCCCTTGAGATATTTAGTGTTTTGGAAAGTTCCAGCAGGATTATTTAAATTTTAGAATTGAATATCTTATTATTGGTTACCATTTACTTGTAAATCCCTATGAAAATGTATGAAATTTCATTTACTTATAACCCTAGATGGTAGTACCACAAATTTTAATCATGTTTTGCATGCCATATTGTAATATTGAATGGTTTACTACCAATACATTATAGAATTTTATATTCAATCCATTTTGGCATAAACAAGCTTGCTAGACATCATCCATTTTGGTCTAATCAAGCTTTAGTTATTCTACCAATGGCTTGCATTAATCATTTTGTTGCATCATGCACTCCACTAAATAAGTGTAGTTGTGGTTAGATTACTACCTGATGTGTTCATTATTGTGTTTAAATAACCACTCTATTGAAAAAGCATAGATAGTGGATGACATGGCCATCTAGTAGTTGTATTGAGCATTAGTAGCAACATTGGGTAGTTGTGCAAGTTCCAACACACTGTATGCTCTCACCTTGCCCATCTTGGGATCTAGGTGATTAGAAAGTGTTGAGGATATTATGTGTGTACACCTTGCTTATTATCGTAAATTTAAAAAAACTAGGGTTGTTATTACAGTGGTATCAGAGCTAGTGATCTTGCTAGCCTATTGGGAAGCTAACTCCTTGTAGTAGATATTCAACTGCTTGTCAAAATTTTAGTAGTTGAATATTTTGGTTGAGTGGTTGTAAATCATGGAAAAATTTAGAGAAGAAAATTTAGAAGAGAAGATTTAATGTGTAGGGAAAAAACTTGAGCATTTTCCTTAGTCAAAGGATGATTTACTTTCCATATTGGAAGAAGTTGGGAATTGCATATTCATGATAGATTAGTTAGATTCAACAAGGATGCAATTGGTTGTGACTCCATCAGTAACAAATTTAGCTAAGTCAAAGCTTATGAGACATCAAGATGAGGAGGTAAGACTTGCAATTATCACTAGGATTAAAGAAATCACAAGAATAACAACTCCTAAAACTCCATGCATGATGAAATTATAAGGGAGATATTTTATCTGATTGTGGAAAGTTTTCAAGGATTGGGTGATATCAAAAGCCCCTCTTTTTCTAAGAGGGTCAAGATTTTAGAGACTATTGCTAAGGTAAAGCTTGTGTAGTGATACTTGACCTTGACTATGCTAATATAATTCTCCAAATGTTTTGCTATTTCTTTGCTACCATTAGAAATAAACATGCTGAGAATATCATAACAACAATGCAAAAACTCATGACTATAGTAGTTAATGAGAGTGATGGCACACCCTCTCCACTCTCATCAGTTCTATTGGTTAATATGAGGAGGGATGACCAAGATTCCTTTTTAGTTACAAATGTGTCAGATAAAATGGTTTTTAGTCAGTGTGAAAAAAAATGAATCCATATATGACTATGATGCTTGATGAAGTAGAAGAAAATTCCATAGCAAAAATGTTTAGTTTTGAACCTATTTTGGAGACAGATGAACTTTCCTATGATGAAGTCAATGTCTCAATTCAAGAGGCATGTATAGAGGAGCTTTAGAATGATTTATTTGAAGGATATGTAGCTATTAATGATGGAGTTGAGCTAGCTAAAATTTCTAGAACAACTAGTGATGTGCATATACATCACTCGAGCGAAGACAATTCAGATTTTGAGTGGGAATTTCCCATGCAAGAAGTCCTCTAGTTTGAATTCCTTGAGAATTTAGTAAAAGAAAATATTGATATGAAGCTTGTTGAAAATTTTAAATCCACACTTATTCATGATTCTTTGTTTGAACATAGTGTTCCCATAATTTTTGATCAAGGAATTTGTAAGAAGGAAGTAAATTTTGAAGATCATGTTGCTCCTACAAATGGAGATATTTTAGGATCTTCGCTAAATGGAGACCAAATTCATTTTACTCAACAAGGACCTAGAGCGCTACATGAATTGAAGGATCAACTTTGGGTCACAAATGATAAGGAGATTTAAGTCCATGTAAGTTTGGATAGAACACACAAGATCCTTGAAGACCTCATGCAGAAAAGCTATGAGGGTAGAGTTACTTCTTCAAACATGCAAACTATTAAAGATTCATCAGAGGCAATGAAATCTAAGTACTTAAATTTAATTAGAGACCAAGATCATACCATCATAGAAGAGACCTTTAGTGCATTCATAGAAAAGGAGAGAAAATTTGATGAGCTCACCTTTGAGTTTAAATGAACTAAGAATACTTTAGAAAATGCTCAAATGCCACTATTGGAAGCATAAGATCAACTTGAGGCTATAAAACATATTATAGTGCAAGAAAATGAAGCATTGATAGATGAAATCCAACAAGTTACTGATGATCTTGATGAACTTCACAATGATTTTGATTAAGATAATTGTCTAAGAAGATCAAAAATTTCAAGCAAGGGGTCCATAAATGATTTTTAGCTACTCGATAACCCTCTTTTTGAAATGAATATTGAGTTATCTTTTGATAATCCACTTTTTGTGATGCTTCTTGATAGCAATGAGGAATAACATCAAGAGTGTAAACTCATGGAACTAGAAGAGGAATATTCTCATGATGGTATGTTTTCTACTTTGGATCATATTGACATGATGACGAACTTTGTAGGATCACCACAAGATAATGAACACTATCATGATTTAGAGATTGTATGTGTAGGAAGTATTATCCCTAGTGAATAAGTCACAAAAACTATGAGAAGATCATTAGATGAAACACATATGGATACTAGAGTATCTTAGCACAAACATAGTGGAGAAAAGTCATTGTTGAGATTCAATACAAGAGGTCATCAAAATAGTTTGTTGAAGACTAGTGATGATGGAAGACATGTTCCATGGAGGATTATGGAACAAAATTTCAACTTTTTAATGTTGTTGTTTCTCTTTCAATCAACCACCATATGATTCAATTTTCTCACTTACAAGTGGATTGGAGAGAAATTTTAATCAAGAATTGGAGCATTGCTCAATTAATGACTCTTGGGAAGGTCTTTTCAGCTAATAAGATGCTTAGATTTCTTATTTTTCTAATAGATGTCAATTTTGCAACAGTTGTTCCATTTACAAGGTGTTAATTTTGAGGAAATCAGATTATACATTGCTAATTTTAGACTTGAATAGCTATGAGAATGTGCATTTTTAGACCATTCAGTCATTTCTAGAAAAAGCTAGTTTATGATTTCAACTGAAAAGAATGAAAACTCCAACCAACATAATTCTAATTTGTATGGAAATCAGGTAATACATGACTATTATAAATTGTTTCCAACCTACAGACAAGCTGATTTATGTCATTTAATGGAAAGAATAATTCACAAAGATTAGTTTGCAATGGTATGTGTTGTGAATTTTAGTAATTTTTCTTTAGAGCATATTTAGAACATCAAACTTCTGCATGTTTTTGACCTTCATTCAGAGACTCTTGGAATGGAAACAATGAATGTTTTCACAGATCTTCTAGTTTATATCCTAGTGGTATAGTGGAAGCATGGTAGAACTAAGCAAATTTTTAGAGAGTTTGTTAAGTTCTTGCAAAAGAAGAGTGAAGGAGGTTTTAATTGCAGGTATGTTGTAGCATAGTACAACAAACATAACATACAAACCTGCTACATTGATTTGGGATCCTAGAGCCACATTGATTATTCATAATTGAACTATTGATTGAGACTTACAAATTGCATGAGGTCAAGCAATTCTAGGGAGGGACTACTGTAATGTCCCCATTTTAAGAAAAAAATGATTTGTGAATAATTAGCCAGTTTCCAAGTCTCTGAAGGATTTTTGGTAAGGAGAGAACTCCAATGTTTTCCCACTAGATCTAAAATTTCTAGAAACTAATTCGCCAAGGTAGGATTGGTCACCATCCTCGACATCCTCCTAGCACACTTAGGCTTAGGGGTATTCTGTAGTAACTTGGCCACAATATCAATACAGGCATCCACTGGTGGTGTATACCTTTTCTTCTTTTCCACTACTTTCTTTAACCAGGTAGGAGATGGGGAGGGGGTGTTAGTAGCATTAACCACACTCATGGTACCATCCATAGGCACAAGTGAGCAATTTTGTTCTAGGGGATCATTTGGGTTGGGAGAACCTGGAGCACTTAGTAGAGATTATAGCATACTATCTTCTCTTAAGTGAGTACAAATAAAAGAATCCCTATCACTCACAAGGTTGTTAACAAATGGCACATGGTCTACATTTGATGAAGAGGTAGCCAATTTGGTATTACTCCTTACATGTTGACCATCCTGCTCACACATTGTCTTCAGTTTACCGACCTCATCAGGGGGCTGATCACCATCTCCATTTGATTGTGAGCTAACTCTTTGAAGAGTTGGGTCCACACTAGATGATTTTATTTGAGCAGTTTGGGATCTATTTTGGCTCTAAGAGGTTGACTCTCTAGGTGCAGCTAAGCCAGCACACTCTTTCACCTTTCCCTTTAGTTGTTTCTCTATCCTTCTTATCACTTAGAAAGAGCAAAAATTTACATCTGTGATTTCTTTTTTAGACCATCTCATAGGGGGAAGAGGATGTAGTGAAGTAGCATGATAGCCTTCATCAACAATGTGAGAGTATGATCGACTATGTCAAGGATGTGAATGTTCAACTCGAAGGGTCAAATTTAGTCAATGATTAACCTCATCCAACTTCTCCTCTACACTTCCCTCTCATCTAAACAATCTTCTCAGAAGTCTTCAAGCAGGGGTTTGTACAGATACAAACCTCCTCTATGAATATGTTCCTTTACATAATTTTTGTTGTCAAAGGCTAGACGAGCCAACAAACTATGGAGGATAAATTCAAAGAGTAGCTTATCAAGACTTTTGGCACTATCCTTACTTTTGTAAGAATAGAATGAAAGAGGCAAAATCAAAGGGTAACCCTTCTTCTTCATGGCATGGTACTTCATATTTACAGTTGCCATTTGATGACACAACTCCAAAAACACAAGATAGTCAAATGGGTACCGTGGCAATTTTAACAGGGCATTTTTATAACCCCCAATTCTCAAATAGGAAAAGTGATCAAATTGAATATAAAAATTGTCAAAATTCATGACCAATGTAGATACTTCTGTAGAAAATCTTTCCTCCAATGAGCAATCAATCTTGTTAGTCAAAAACATAGGGGTAAATGCAAGGAGATGGGGGACCAAAAAGTCGGTACCATCTCCAAAATTAAAAGAAAATGTGAGCCTATTATAACATGCACACATTTTAAAATACATGTGGATTATAACGGGAACGTGTTATAATGTGCTCATGTTTTTTTTTAAATAAAAGAAAAAAAAATCACATTTCTGTTCATTCTCCCACGACCAACACTCCTCATAGCAACAAAGAAGAAAGGCAAAGCATGATCACGTTGAAGAAAAGGGTGTTGAAACAAGTTGAATAGAGAAAACAACAAATTCACAATGCCACCTCACCACCAAAGACATCGTCGTGCAAATTTGGAGGCTCCAACACAGGAAGAAGGTAGGGTTTGACTGATTTTGTTAATTTGAGAACAATTTTTGAGTTTTACAATGCTTGATTGTTTTTATATTGCATTTACAATTTTTGGAGAAAGAGAAAACCTAAATCTAGTTGAGGAGGTTGAAAACAACCCCCAAAACCTTTCAAACCCTCCAAACCCACCTTCACCTCCTTTTAATGTAAGGGATAATCAAGAGCATTACCTAGGGATAATAGAAGAAAACAAGAAACATATTTAGACTATTATTGAAACCCTAAACAATCCAAGTGGAACCACTGATCATAGAAGGGCACTTGCAAAATCACTAGAGGAGATTGTTGCTCACATAGAATTGGTGACAAAACAAATCACCGAATTCCAAGACTATAGGGAGAGATGTCGGTAATATTATGCTGACAAGTTATCATATGAACAAGTCAAGAATGAAAAAATCATAAAATCTCAATTATGTGAACACTTTATCAATCCCAAAACTAGTCAAAGATTACAAGAAAGTTGAAAATAGTTTCCTATACATTGGTGTAGGAATGAAGAAATATCCCAACACTTGTGGGATAGATGGTACATGGTATTTGATGAGTGCCCATGAAATAATGATGAGGTACCACAATATTTCCCGAGGAAACTCTATTGTGAGTTCGTCCTCAATAAGATTCTAAATTATTTTGACATTTGTGATTTCTAGGGTGGAGGTGGTGGCTCTACCCAAGATAAACTCGAGGCTCAATGAGATGAAAACAGTGTGCCTGTACCCTGAGTGAGGCCAAATCATAGGTCACTCTCTTTGGCTTTGAAGGAGAGTGTTGAGGTGGAGAGATTACATTCACTGACTACTTTCACCCAAACTCTATCACAACATGCCAATGATCTTACCCATGCCAATGAGGATGTGAGTAGTAGGCATCATGTGTCCCCACATTTGTGCAGTTCATGTGGGAACCTATGTGATTATGGGACACAGGAGGCATGACAGGACTCTTAGTAGGATGCTGTGATGTAGGGGTAAGATACTCTGAGACAGGGGCAAGACATATTGGATGAACTTGTTCTCAGTGATGATCTCCTATAGCCCACATTTGGTATTGACTCTCAGGTAATTTGTTACAAGTTTCATCTTGATTTAGTATATTGTTATTTGAAATTTGTAAATAATTTTATATGATTATCTATATTATAAGTCAAAAATAATGTATGTAATTGTCTGTACAATGAAATTCCGGGGTCAAAGTCTTCATCTTGCCTCCATTAGTCATCTATTGGTGGGTTATGAGAGGAGGTCAAGTCAGCAAGTATGTAATTTATCACATAATCAAGTAATTATTGTAGATATGTCAATGGTAATATTATTTTGTGATAATTTGATGATTTTGAATAGTCACCGCTAGCTCCATGATTTCCTTGGTCCCCTGGACGCCAGACCACCACTATTGCGGAGATAAATTTAACCATTTCTAATTATTATGCATTTTTAAAATAATGTTATGTATTTATTTTGTTTGAATAATCTTGAACTTGATTTTTTAGATGTTGAATACAGTTGAGACTCCTCATGTTCGTGAGTCAACGTAGATAGGCATTGTTGTAGCCATAATGTCTTCAAATCCTTTGACTGAGGTATGCGCCAATAGCATGAAAATGTCATAATTTTTTATTTCTTGTTTTACTTGATGTCATTTGATGTACATAAATGATATTTACATGTTTAGTCAATTTTGCTTCTTGATGCTTCTCAGAGGAGGTCACAACTCCAGTCTGTCTAAGTATGGACGTAGAGAGAGACAAGATGATAGAGAGTGATCATCAGGTGGTAATAAGTGAACGATTACATATTTGATACATTTTCATACATTTTCTATATTAATGTGCATATATTGTTTGATTGTATTAATAGGTGGAGCTGGATTGAGTTCTGTCAAAGAGGTCTACTCAATGACACAAAGAGGATGAGTCAGTGATTGGCTCTACATCTTCGCGGTCAAGCAAGGGCCATTGATTATTTCATAAAAGTTAATAGGAAACTAGTTTTTGGGACATTTTTTGTATGCCTAGATGGCTTTGTATACATACATTTGTATGAATTACGGATGTATATTTTTGAATTTATGCCTATTTGGCTTTGTTTGGACATGCCTATATGGCTTTGTATATAAACTAGATGTTATGTTCATTACATTATGTATATGACAGCATATATTAAATATTTAATATGATGATCAATTATCGTTACTAGAATTTGGTTTTACATGTGCCAATTGCATTTGCTTGAAAGTTTATAAATCAATTTCAAATAATCCATTTTGTGAATATCTTGCAATTATTGCATTTTGTGGGACTGTGCATTTCTTTGAGGCATCATTTCAAATAGTTCATGCACCTTGGACCTATGCCTCCACACTTTCCATATAGTTCATGTACCTTCATGAGGTGACATTTCTTTGGGGCATCATGCCAAACAATTCATGTGCCTTGTCTATGCTTCCACACTTTGCATACATGTCTACAAGAGCAGCTACAATTACAGCATGTGACAAATTTGCTATATCATTTATGCTTTGATGGATGTCCATACGCTATTCCAAACATTCTATATTGGTGTACAGATAGGGAGGATGTTGGAAAAGGTTGTGGAATTCATCTTTACACGTGTCAATTGCTTTTACTTGTTCAAAAATTTCTAAAGTATTTTCAACAAATCCATTTCATGCATATCTTGCAATCATTGCATTCCATGAGACAACATTTCTTTGAAGCATCATGTCAAACAGTTTGAACGTTCATTGTATATGCTTCCACACTTTGCATACATGTCTTGCAAGGTATTTACAACTACAACATTTTACAAAATTCCTATATCCTTTATGCTTTGATGCAAGATAACTCCATATTGAAGGGTGGTTGATTTGTTTTGATTTGCTTTGGTTGCTTTATTTTGATACAATTTTTTTACCTCTTGCTTACAATTCCTAGTTTTGATAATTTTGTATGGAGGACTAGATTATTGAGATGAATTCCTTGATTAGATTTGAGTGGTATAGTCAATTTTTAAGTTTAGAGAAATGTCTGTGTAAGTCTTAAGACATGACTAAAAACAAATAGAAAACTGAGTAGTATATACAAATTGATACAAACATGGTTATATAATAGTAATGTACTTTTGAAAAATCCTTTAAACAAATGAACTTCTTGTAGTATCATAAAAATATTCCTCAAACATGCTTCAAAATCATTTTACAACCTATGCTGAGATCAATTAATTCCATAAAATACACACACTATCATATATAGGATGAGATATGGACATGTATATTTCAAAATGCACCAAAAATTCTTTGAGACACTCAAATTTAGAGAGAGAAAGAACCTATCCATATTCTCAAATTTGTAAATTATCATATCAAAATAGTACCAAGTGAATCTAGAAGCAAGAAAGAACCTATCCATCTTCTTATACAAAGCTTCAAGGGATTGTTTAAGACTATGAAATGAATGGTGTAACTTGAAAACAAGTGAAGAGTCCTATATAAAACCTTGATGATACTCCATGTAGATCTCCCATGATGACCACCATATAAGAAAGCACTTTTAACATCCATCTTAAACTTTTACCATCCCTATGATGTGGTAAAATAAAGTATAAGACAAATAGAATCCATCTTCACAAAAACTCATAAGGTCTCAAAATAATCAATACCATAAATCTAGGAAGATCCGTTATCCATTAGACATGTCTTTTACTTTTCTATAGGACCATTTGCTACATATTTTGTCCCTCTGTGACTATCCCTAAGATTAACCCTACACAATATCAATCAAAAGGTTGGGAAGGACTGTCTCAAGGGTAGCATATTCCAAAGTACTGGTGTGATAATATTGTTACACCATAAAAGACTCAATGACTTCCCTTAGAGACTTATCCTAAAACTTGATGTAGTGGTAGAAGGAAGTCAGACTATTGATACCATATTTCACAACAATGGTTATGATCTTAAACTCTTCTTCAACTTGACATGAACTCTTCAAGGACTACAAATCCAAAAATTGTTTCAAAACCTTAATCTCTACAAACTAACACATGTTTTGCCACTTTGATGTAGTGGTGATGATCAAACACTCCTACTAACCCATTCCACCACTCACCTCTCACTCAAACGAAGGATTCTTAGTACCTCCTTCACAACTAGGCTTCTAGCCTTGTAGCCCTCTAAAATGATCTGTCAGGGTAGATCTTTAACATGTGGGACAATCTCAGGGAAATAAAAATAGTTTGGAGTACCCTTTTGGCATTTTGTTAACATATTTCAAAATAGAAATGGGTTATTTAAGACCAAATGCCTCAAATACTGTGATAGACCCTTTTTGCAACTAGGCCAATTAGGCCTCTTTTACAAAGGAAGTACCCTCAAAACACCTAATTAACCCTAGAACTAAATGAAAATCTTTAGATAGGTTACAAAACTTCCAAATCCATATTCATACTCAAGTGTAATGACCATTTAAATAGTAAACTAAGAAACCCTCACGTTTAGGCCAAATACCCAAGGGTTTATTGAAAATCCATGTTCCAAGCCTCCACCACCTTGGCCAATACTTCAAACACATTCAAATACACCTGCACATGCTCAAAACACCATTATCCAACCTTTTCCATCACTATTTCATCAAACCCTAGCACAAAACAACCATTTTCACTTGAAAAACACACAAATCTACCCTAAGGCATCACCGCAACTCCTAACAACTTATCTCCTCTATCTTCTAGACCATGAGAAAACCTAGACTACCATGGAAGGAGTCATTCCACCAAGCTACAAGCCTTGATAGTAGGTGGAATGACTTAGAACATCATTTTACCCCAATCAAACCTTCTCTCCGCCCTTATATAGGTTGTCTCAGAAAAATATCTCTAAAATCCACAAACCTTGATGAAATTTCACAAAATATAGTGCAAATGAAAGTTAACTCATGCCTTTAACACATTAAATTAGTTTTAGATCATAACATTCCTGTACAGAACCGTGGTATGGTATGGAACAACAAAATTACAGAGAAAAACCATTGTAACAACAAAAATAGAGTATTATTATGACTTTTTCACCAAAATCCGTACAACCCACCTCCTATGCCTTTATTTTGAGGCTTATTACATCATCTACCAACTATCTTCCAGATGATTCAACCAAAATTTGGAAGATATGACCGTTGGTTTTCTTCAAAATGGCCAAAAAGTGTAGTTTGCATAAGCAACATTGTGACAACTTTGACAATACTTAACCACTTAACCCCTAAATGACTCTAAGGCATAAAAATGTTCTTTTATATATCTTATTACATCAAAATATGATTCCACACATGGAAAAAAGACAAAAGGATGAGCATTTTAGATACCTATTATGGTCTACTTTAACATATCAAACTTGTGCATACCTTTGTTTTGGAATATCACCTTCAAATCTTGACTGTATTGTTGTCCTAAGGGCAAATTAGCCCTATTTTACAAAGCACCTATGAGATATTCAACCACCAAACTTACAAACTCCACTCTAGAGGTCTTGTCACATCACATAATGACCATTCATGTAGATTTTATCTCCACCTTTCATCATAATCTTATTGCCCCCAAAATTCTCTAACCAACCCAATTTCCTTTATAAAGGATTGTGATTAACACCTCAAACACCATAACCTACACTAGGAGGGTCTTACATAGGATAGAGACAACAAATACAATGCAATAATGCTTCACAAGAACTTAGGAACAACAAGCTTCTAAGATTTCCTTATTTGACTAACCCTAGGCCTAGTAGTACAACAAAATGACATGCTTCTAAGCTTCTAAGATTTCCATAGCTCGTGAGGCCAAACGGATTGCTTCAAAAAATTAGGGTGGGTAGGTAAATACCAGGGGAGTTCTCGTTTCATGTGCCGAGTGGCCAAATCATTCGTGGCAACAGGCTACCAACAAAGTCCCTTAAGACCCCTAAGATGAAAAAAATGCCAAACTTTGACAAAGGAGTTCTCAAAATTCATAGTAGCCAGGAACATTTTGTTTGGACCTATAGGTACATGTGGGGTCCGTCTACAATAAATTCTCTCGATTTCCTTCAACTCTTGTCTATTTGACCATGCTGGAATCAAATGCATTCTTGTAAAATGCTTCAGTTCCATGCAGTAGAAAGGTGCTAGGAGCAACATTTTACATTCCATAGCTTGTGGGGCCAAACAAACTACACCAACATGTCAGGGTGGGTAGGTAAATGCCAAGGGAGGTCTCATTTGGTGTGGCAAGTGCCCCAATTGTTCAGGGTAGCAGGCTACCGACAAAGTCCCTTAAGATCCCTAAGATGCAAAAACTACCAAACTTTGATGGAGTGGTTCTTGAATTTTGTGGCAGTTGGGAATGTTTTGTTTGGACCTATAGGTGCATGTGGGGTCCATCAACAATAACCTCTCTTAGTTTTGGTCAAATCTAGTCCATTTGACTATGCCAAAATCAAACGTATTCTTGTAAAATGCTTCAGTTTCATGTAGTAGAAAGATGTTAGGAGTGATATTTTGCATTCCATAGCTCGTGGGGTCGAACAAACTATGCCAACACGTCGGGGTGGGCGGGTCAATGCTAAGGGAGGTCTCATTTCATGTGCCAAGTGCCCTAATTGTTCAGGGCAATAGGCTACCGGCTAAGTCCCTTAAGATCCCTACGATGAAAAAACTACCAAACTTTGATGGAGTAGTTCTTGGAATTTGTGGTAGCTAGGAATGTTTCATTTTGACCTATAGGTGCATGTGGGATTCATCCACAATAACCTCTCTCCATTTTGGTGAACTCCGGTCTGTTTGATGTGCCAGAATCAAACGCATTCTTGCAAAATGCTTCAGTTCCATGTAGTGGAAAGGTCGCTATGTGCGATATTTTTTGTTCTGCTCATCATGGGGCCGAAGCGAATGCACCAACACATTTGAGTGGGCAAGTAAATGCTAGGGGAGGTCCTATTTCATGCACCAAGTGTATCAGTCATTATGGACTGCAAGCTACCAGTAAACATGAAAGGTGCTAGGTGTTAGTAGCTTACAACCCAGAATGACTGGGATGCTTGACACACAAAATGTGACCTTCCCTACCATTTACTTGCCCACATAGATGTGTTGGCATAGTTGATTCAGCCCCATGATGAGCAGAAAAAAATATCGCACATAGCAACCTTTCCACTACATGGAACTGAAGCATTTTGTAAGAATGTGTTTGATTCTGGTACGATCAAACGGACTGGAGTTAACCAAAACTAAGAGAGGTTATTGTGACTGAATCCCATGTGCACCTATAGGTCAAAATGAAATGTTCCTAGCTATCACGAATTCTGAGAACTACTTCGTCAAAGTTTGGCAGTTTTTCATCTTAGGGATCTTAAGGGACTTAGCTGGTAGCATATTGCCCCAAACAATTGGGGCACTTGGCACATGAAATGAGACCTCCCTTGGTACTTACCCATCCACCTTGATGTGTTGGCACAATTTGTTCGACCTCATGAGCTATGGAATGCAAAATTTCACTCCTAGCATCTTTCTATTGCATGAAACTGAAGCATTTTGCAAGAATACATTTGATTTTGACACGGTCAAATGGATTGGAGTTGACAAAAAATGAGAGGTTATTGTGGATGGACCCCACATGAACCTATAGGTCCAAACAAAACATTCCCAACTACCATGAATTTTAAAAATCGCTCCATCAAAGTTTGGTAATTTTTGAATCTTAGGGATCTTAAGGGACTTTGTCGGTAGCCTGTTGCCCCGAACAATTGGGACCCTTGGCACACTAAACAAGACCTCCCCTAGCATTTACCCACCCACCCTGACATGTTGGTGCAATCCGTTCAGCCCCACGAGCTATGGAATGAAAATGTTACTCCTAGCACCTTTCTACTGCATGGAACTGAAGCATTTTGCAAGAATACATTTGATTCTGGCATAGTCAACCAGACTGGATTTGACCAAAATTAAGAGATATTATTGTGGATAGAGCCCATGTACACCTATAGGTCAAAAAAATGTTCCCAGCTGTCACAAATTCTGAGAACTCCATCAAAGTTTGGTAGTTTTTTCATCTTAGGGATCTTAAGGGACCTAACTGGTAGTGTACTACCTTGAATGATTGGGGCACTTGGAACATTAAAAGAGACCTCCCCCAGTATTTACCCACCCACCCCGGTGTGTTGGCATAGTCCATTCAACCCCTCGAGCTATGAAATGCAAAATATCACTACTAACATCTTTCTACTGCATGAAACGAAAGCATTTTGCAAGAATGCATTTGATTTTGACACAGTCAAATGGACTGGAGTTGACCAAATCTGAGAGAGGTTCTTATGGATGGACCCCACATACACCTGTAGGTCCAAACAAAACATTCCCAGCTACCCCAAATTTCAAAAACTGCTCCATCAAAGTTTGGTAGTTTTTGCATCTTAGGGATCTTAAGGGACTTTGCCGATAGCCTGCTGGCTCGAACAATTGGGGCACTTGGCACACTAAATGAGGCCTCCCCTAGGATTTACCTACCCACCCCGATGTGTTGGCATAGTTTGTTCAACTCCATGAGCTATGGAATGTAAAATGTTGCTCTATGTTTAGAAGTCCTAGAATGAAGAGTTGAAGCTTGGGGATTGATACTCATATTGTTGCCTTGTTGTTTAGTTAGTGTGTGACCCTTGCACCTATTGGAGGATTGAAACTCATATTTCACTTTTTGATCCCTCTTGGAGGCATGACAACCTAGGTGCCCCTACACCATAAGGACACTGAAGTTGATAAAGTTTTCCTATTAATAAAAAGAGCTTCCCTTAGCTTTAAGACATATAAATATTCTATACTGACAAGGCCAACCACGTGAAGGTGGAAGCTCATGTGCATCATCTAAGACATAAGACACATGTATTCTAGTGGATGTATGACACCTAAGACACCTAGTCTTTATACCTTATCATAGTCTAGACCCAAGTCACCTAGACACCTAGATTATAGTTCTACCTGAAACATCTATAATGGTAGACCTAGTTGACATATAATACCTACCTAAGATACCTAGATTAAATTATACCTTATCCTAGTCTCTAGACAGGTACTTGATATATAGTATCTACCTAGAAGACACCTAGATAATTCTAGATTATACCTTATTCTAGTCTCTAGATAGATTGTTGATATATAGTATCTACCTAAGACACCTAGATTATATTAAATACCTTTTTTCTAGTCTCTATCTACCTAGTTGACATATAGTATATAACTAAGACACAAGTAGAGACACCTATTATCTAGTTAGAAACCAAGACACCTAGAGACACCTATATGTTATACATTACTTAGATTTTATACATTGCTCTCAGGATCAACTTCATCCATCACTTATGTCTAACCCCATGAAGCATACCATGATGATGACAAAAATATGTGCATATGTGTAAAAATGCAGCAGCAAATAAAAAAAGCAAACCTATGTAAACTTACAAATTAATGTGCATACTTACAACTCAATGTAACATGACTTTAAAAAATCAATGTAAATACTTACAATTAATCCAACAAGCCATCTGGGTCTTCTCTACTCTTTAATGTGTCAAGTATTGCCTCATGGTCAGACTCACACACCTTCCACAAGGTTTTGTTCAAAGGTCTACCTTAATATTGTATCAAATGAACATTGATTTCCACGACAAGGTTGGAGTAATGACAAATCTTCTGATGCCTGTCAAAGTCCTCAAATAGCCAAACATTAACACTCTTATTTGGGTAACTTCTAAGCCATGTTCCAATAACAACCACTACACCGATAGGGTATTCGATGTTTTCTCCATCTGTAACTGGGGGCTTCAATTTCTTTTTCACCAAAATAAATTGACACAAGTAATAATCTATTCCCTCTTCATTATCTTCATCTACAATAACTACATAAACATGCCCTATAATGATATGTGCAATAAATTAGAAGAAATTAGTTAACATTACAAAACACTATAGAGTTTAAGCTAATATTAGGAATTTCAAAAACTATGCAAGTAGATATATTACCTAGTTGAACTAGATCTAATATGTGGTCAAAGTCAACTGACGATTCTATCTCTGTCAATTCCAGTGTCGTCGGGGGTTGATACATGTCAAGTGGGCTAAGATAATTGAACTACCATTTGTCAACCCACTCCTTTGACTCGCACTCATTCTAGGCTTGAATTGTACATGGAGAACAAAAGCACACCATCTTCTGTGCATGTATACTCCTCAAACCTGCAATTGAGCTTCTGATAGAGTGTAGCTCACTTGATCCCATTAGTGTACAATAGTCCTCATATGGTGCAATGTTAGTATCATCTATCAACTAAAAAAATCTATGAACTGAAGACTTACATTCATTACTTGGACCTATCGAAGCATTACACCACTCGACGATTGATTTTGCGTTTGTCAACTTTGCATTATCTTTATACTTTAACTCTTCTCGTGCTATGGATCTTTTGATACACACTCCTATACCATCATGCTCCCCCTTTCCATGCCTGGCCTCACAAAAGTTCTACATATGTTGAACACCTATAATATTATGCCTCCTGCTTAGCCAATAGAAATTCTGTGAGTTCTTGAATTATGATGCACAGTTATCCGACCATATGATATGCTAACTAAATGATACACCCCTTCTATCCAGATCATTATAGAACACCTGAAAATAACCTTGCATGAACTTCACGAAATATATGCGATCATTGCTTATATAAAAATGATACTCCCTTATGATCTTTCTGTCATCCTCTATTCTATCATTCACATGAATGAATGTGATGTGCACAAATATAGAAACCTATATCGAGTTATAATATTGGGATTACACCTCACACTATGGCTATAGACTGTAGTTCTTTGCAAAGTCAATGCATGAAACAATGCTACCAATTGGAAATGTGTCCTTGCGTAACTTGAATAATAAATCCAACCATCGAGCTCTATGGGCATGTCTTACATACTCATACACTATGTTGTCAAAAAATATAGGCATAAACTGATACACTAGAATCTTCTGAATAACATATTCACACCTCTTTTCTTCTTTACCATCTCTTGTATTGTATGCCATTTTTTTATACTTTTTGAACTCTACTAGTTCGTTTCCAACCGCATGTGTTCTTTCCATATATTCACATATTGGCATATGTTGCAAGCCACCACAATGCTGACATGTGCCATCCAAGCATCATTTCTTGTAGAATATTTGACCTTCCTCTCTATCACAACAAATTATTGATATGAAGTCTCTTGAGGTAGTTGGTGGGGCACGTATGCCACAATCTTGCAAAACATTGTTAGTATGTAAATCTAAACATATAGACCGATAAATATCAAAATGGTTAGAAAATTCAATATGTAATCTACAACAACAAGTAGTGCATGTGTGATTTATTTTGACAAAGAAAGGTTTTAGCATTTCAAAATATCTTTGAGAAATTTTCATTTGAGAATACTTCTCTAGAAATTTTCCAAAAAACTGTGTTTGAGTCATATCCAAAAAATGCTTTGGATGTGGCTCACGGTTTCGACTACGGATTCTCCTTTTTACCACATCCCTTTGATTTGGAGATACCCTTGTGTAATTCTTCCAAAATTCTTCAATTAGTGATCTCAAAGCTTTGACAACAACTTTGTCTTTCCATGGGAGTCTCCTAGAGAATACCCACAATTCATTAGTGTTTGGATCCTCAACTCTTTGACATCTTCCAACGGCTCTCATTAGAGTTTTTCTATTTATTTTCAATACTTGACTTATCTTTCTAATGAGGCAAGCTTTTTTTGTTTGTTAGAATATAATTGTTGATGTAATGACACGTCATGTGATATTACTATCCTTGGTGTGTGAGGTGGAACCCACACTCTCATATGCACTCATTAGATTCTTGAAAATTGATTTTTCACATGAGGCATTCGATGTTCTTAGGCCAAGAATCTTCATAGTGGGCCTAATTTTCAGATTTCTCATCAGTTCAACAAAGAGTTGACATCTTCTAGTTTTATTTAAATTCTCAAAGAATAATTTCTATATCTTATTCGCATATCTTTAGCAAGTGTGCATGGGAATCTTATCCTACATGGGCTCCAATACATTCTCATCAATATCAATTAGAAACTTAGGCCTTCTATGCAAAATTCTAGGAGGTGTTTTATATGGTAATGTAGACTGAACATTAGGAATGTCTTCAACATTTACTTGAGATGGGATAGATGATGTACCTTCTATTAGAGGTGAAAAGGTTGAAAATGACATACCTTCAACTTGAGGTGTGAATGATGGCATGTCACCAACTTGAGAATAAAATGCAGATGTGCCTTGTACTTCACTTGTGAAGGATGGAGTGTCTCCAATTCAAGAAGATAATGGTGTTCCTTCAACTGGACCTGTGGAAGTTGGAGTGCCTCTAACTTGGAGATTCACTTTCCTCATTACACAGAGGTTTTGTATTCATTCCCTTTATGTTGTCAATTCCATCTCTCTCTTAACTTCGTTGTATGAGTCACATTCCTCTTCAATTAGCAATGCTGGAATGTCATTTTGTATGGTTGACAATTTCCTACTTTCCTAAATTCACCTCATTCTTTCTCTTTTCCTCTCATTCTCAGCTTCACACTCTTCTGGTGTTAAAGTCTTTGCTTGTTTCCTCAGCATGATGATGATTTCTACAAGCATGAAGAATAAGAAAATGATAATTAGAAATTTTATAATGACAATGAATAGCATAGTCAAAATGAATAACAAGGTATTACAAACTTCTGAATAAGACACCTCATATCAAGATAACTTGAACATACATAATCATGGAGTATGCATTTGAACACACATATAAGTCATGTAGTATATAATTGAACATAGAAAGTCATAAATGATGCACAAACAACACTTTTAGTCTTAGATTTGATGAACTTCCAATTGCTGCCTCAACATTGTTATGCACAATCATTTAGGACAGTCATCACACTTTGTCAAATAATGGCCAAGAAAGCTTCACAACTCCTTGAGCAAGTCTAAAAGGCCTTCATATAGATTCTTCATACCTTTTTCCCAATCACAAAATGCACCAAGTATACAATGGAATACACAAAGTCACATGGAGTATACACTCAAATACATAGTCATGATATACACTTGAATACAAGTCATAGAGTATACACTCAAATACAAATACAAAGTCATATCTAGTATACACTTGAATAAAAAATCATGAAGTATACACCTGAATGGCAAGAGGACATTTAGGGGAGAAATTTAATACACTTGAATTATGGACTATGAATCTTATGAAGGAGAAAGTTGGGAAGGTTTCCAAAAGACTCTAATACTATAATAGTCATGGGTAAGTGCAAAAAGTGGCCATATTTTAAAAAAAAAATTAAGACATAACGTGAGCACGTTATATCGTGCTTGCATTATAGTTTGGTAATGACAAGCCTAAGACTCAATAAAACCAAACCATAATGCACTTGCATTATAACGCGAATGTGTTATGTTTAATTATATATATAAAAAAGAGCATTTCTACTCATTTGATTTCTTTTTTTTCTCTACACCCGTGGCCTGCAAACCTTAAGGAGCGCGCTACAATTTTTGAAGACCCAATTTGACACCAAAATCTCACCAATTCATCACCAAAATGCCGCCACGACGTCGAGCAGGCCAAAGGAGTGAGTTTTATTTTTTTTGTTTGAATTTATTTCTAAATAGGTAGGTTTGAGTTGATTTTTTGTGTAAATTTTTTTAATTGTTAGGAAATGTTAATGTACCTCCTCCTCAAAATCCAGAAAATCCTAAAGAGAAAATACCTGCCGAAGAATAACCCGAACAACAAACTCCTCCATCCATTCCTCGACATGCCCCTGGAACACAAGAAAATCTAATGGGGCAAATTGAAAACAATAAAAAAGAAATTGAGGACATAATTGTAAGGTTGAAAGAACCTACATCTTCAACCTTGCATAGATCCATGCTTGCTCAATCCCTTGAATCTAGGTTATCAAATGTAGATTCAATAAGCAAGCAAATCACTAGTTAGACAGAAAAGAGGAGAGAATTTAGAGAGTATTATGCTGACAAGTTATCATATGAACAAGTGAAAAAGGAACAAATTACAAAACTTGACTTATGTTCTATTTTCATAGACCCATGAAAAAATGAATCTCTACCCATTACATGCAAGAGGTTCTCTATCCATTGGTGTAACAACCAAGCGATAAGGGACAATTTAATATTGAGTTATAATCATAGGATACTATCACTTAAATCAACTTACTAAAGGGTCTTTAAGTCATTAGTTCACCAACCCTTCAACCTAACTCAACCGGCATCTCTGGTAAACACTCATAAGTTGGAGCGCCATATCATAATTGAAGGTCATATTTAATTGATATGAGGGTGGGAAAAAGGATTGGAAGGTCAGTATTTAAAAGGAATTTAGAATAAAAACAATCATCTCTATGTGGTTGAATTTGATGGGCATACCTTTTATAAAAGGATAAAAGATAGCTTTATGCAGGATATCATGGTATTTGAAGTGTTTAAAGATTGAAGACTAGTTAATGTTTGTAGCTCAGACTATTTCAGCATGTTTGGGTGTGAAATAGGACCATGCCTAGCCTAAATGTACCCATCTAGATGCGTTGGAATTGTCGGTTTGGCTGCACAAGGAGAAGAACAAAAGTTACACCCCTTTCTAACTTTACACTGCCTCCTTTTAACAATTTTTGGGGCAGAAGAAAACTTTTCACCACAGGTAAATACCTCAGAGATATAAAAAATTGAGAGGTTATTGTAGAGGGACCCTACATGATCACATTGCCTCAGAAGAAATGTATCTAAGTGACATAGTTTCTGAGTAACAGCTTGTCAAAGATTGCTACATTTTTGCACTTTGGACTCTTCAGGGATATCACCGATACAATGTAGCTTGGACTGTTTCGGCATGTTTGGGTGCAAAAAAAAACAATGCCTAGCCTAAACGTACCCATCCAGATGTGTTGGAACTATTAGTTTGGCCACATGAGGAGAAGAACAAAAGTTACACCCCTTTGCAACTTTACACTGCCTCCTTCTGATGATTTTTGGGGTAGAAGAAAACCTTTCACCATAGGCAAACACCTCAGAGATATAAAAAATTGAGAGAGATTATTGTAGAGGGACCCTACATGATCATGTTTCCTTAGACAAAATGTATCTAAGTGATATGGTTTCAGAGTAACAGCTCGTTAAAGATTGTTGCCTTTTTGCACTTTGGACTCTTCAGGGATATCGCTGGTACACTGTAGCTCAGACTATTTCGGCATGTTTGGGTACAAAATAGGACCATGTCTAGCCTAAACGTACCCATCCAAATGTGTTGGAACTACCAGTTTGGTTACATGAGGAGAACAAAAGTTACACCCCTTTGCAACTTTACACTACCTCCTTCTGACAATTTTTGGGGCATCAGAAAACCTTTCACCATGGGTAAATGCCTTAGAGATATAGAAAATTGAGAGAGGTTATTATAGAGGGACCCTACATGATCACGTTGCCTCAGATGGAACGTATCTAAGTGACATGGTTTCAAAGTAACAGCTCGTCAAAGATTGCTGCGTTTTTGTACTTTAGACTCTCCAGGGATATTGCTGGTACAATGTAGCTCAGACTATTTCAACATGTTTAGATGTAAAACAAGACCATTCCTAGCCTAAACTTACCCATCCAAACATGTTGGAACTATCATTTTGGCTACACGAGGAGAAGAACAAAAATTACACCGCTTTGCAACTTTATACTGCGTCCTTCTAACAATTTTTGGGGCAACAGAAAAGCTTTCACCATAGGCAAATGCCTCAGAGATATAAAAAACTGAGAGAGGTTATTGTAGAGGGACTCTACATGATCGTGTTGCCTTAGACAGAATGTTTCTAAGTAACACAATTTTTGAGTAACATCTCGTCAAAGATTGTTGCCTTTTTACACTTTAAGATCTTCAGGGATATCACCGGTACAATGTAGCTTGGACTGTTTCGGCATGTTTGGGTGAAAAAAAGACTATGTCTAGTGTAAAGGTACCTATTCAGATGCATTGGAATTGTCAGTTTGGCCACACAAGGAGAAGAACAAAAGTTACAGCCCTTTACAACTTTACACTGCCTCCTTTTGACAATTTTTGGGGCAGTAGAAAATCTTTCACCACGGGCAAATGCCTCAGAGATATAAAAACTAAGAGAGTTTAATGTAGAGGGACTCTAGGTGATCACGTTGCCTCAGATGGAATGTTTTTAATTGAAATATTTTTTGAGTAACATCTCGTCAAAGATTGCTACCTTTTTGCACTTTGGACTCTTTAGAGATATCATCAGTACAATGTAGTTTGAACTATTTCAGCATGTTTGGGTGAAAAAAAGGACCATGTCTAGCGTAAATGTACCCATACATATGCATTGGAACATTCAGTTTGGTTGCATCAGGAGCAGGATGAAAGTTACACCCCTTTGCAACTTTACACTACCTCCTTCTGACAATTTTTGCGGCAGTAGAAAACCTTTCACCACAAGCAAACACCTCAGAGATATAAAAAACAAGAGAGGTTATTGTAGAGTAACCCTACATGATCATGTTGCCTTAAATAGAATGTTTCTAAGTGACACAGTTTTTGAGTAACATCTCATCAAAGATTGCTACCTTTTTGCACTTTGGACTCTTTAGGGATATTGTCAGTACAATGTAGCTCAGACTATTTCGGCATGTTTAGGTGAAAACTAGGACCATGCCTAGCATAAATGTATCCATCTGAACGTGTTGGAACAATCAATTTGGTCACATCAAGAACAGGATAAAATTTACACCCCTGTGCGACTTTACACTACCTCCTTCTGATGATTTTTGGGGTAGTAGAAAACCTTTCACCATGGGAAAACACCTCAGAGATATAAAAAATCAAGAGAGGTTATTGTAAAGGAACCCTACATGATCACGTTGCCTCAGACAAAATGTTTCTAAGTGACACAATTTTTGAGTAATAGCTCATCAAAAATTGTTGTCTTTTTGCACTTTGGACTCTTCAGGGATATTGTCAGTACAATGTAGCTCGGACTATTTTATTATGTTTAGGTGAAAAATAGGACCATGCCTAGCCTAAACGTACCCATCCAGATGCGTTGGAACTATCAATTTGGTCGCATTAGGAGCAGGACACTAAAAATACAAAAGTTGCTTTGTGTAACTTGACAACATTAACACTTTTTTGCAACAAGACTCAAAGACTCAAACTGACCCCAAATGACTCAAACTGACTCAAAAACATATGAAATGGTCTTAGAAGACCTTATTACATACAATTGACTCAATCAAAACAAATTTTCATTTTTTTAGCACTCTTGGAGGCATGACAACCTGGGTGCCCTTGCACCATTAGTGCAACTGAAGTCGATAAAGTTTTCCTATTAAGAAAAAAAGCTTCCATTAGCTTCAAGAAATATAAATATTCTATACTGACAAGGCCAACCACATGAAGGTGGAAGCTCATGTGGCCTCACCTAAGACCTAAGACACATATTGTATAGTATGTATCTAGATTTTATAGACATAGTAGACCTAAGACACCTAGTCTTTATACCTTATCGTAGTCTAGACCTAAATCAACTAGACACCTAGATTATAGTTCTACCTAAGACACCTATTATGGTGATGTACTTGACATATAGTACCTACCTAAGACACCTTAATTAAATTATAGAAGACACCTAGATCATTCTAGATTATACCTTATTTTAGTCTCTAGATAGGTCATTGATATATAGTATCTACCTAAGACACCTAGATTAGATTAAACACCTTTTTTCTAGTCTCTATCTACCTAGTTGACATATCGTATATACCTAAGACACAATTAGAGACACCTATTATCTAGTCAGAAACCAAGACACCTGGTGCAGGAGCACCCGCACATGATCAGGATATAGGTCCGCATGATGACATACATGATCAGGATATAGGATAATTATCAGCATGATGACAGGATAGCCTATTTTTAGTATGTTTGACTTTATCATGTAATAAGGTCCTTTGGACCGATGCTATGTATTAGATCAGCATAGGAGTATGTGTAGGCAGTTAGAGATCGAGATAAGGTTATCTGAGCTGTCCTCTCTCCCAGCCGCTTGGAAGCTCCCAGCCGTTGGGAAGTGAAGTTGGTAGTACTCAAAGGATTTGTTATATATACCTTCGATCTGTTAGGGTTTAGATACATATTGATAGTTCATCTTGATGTTGTTAGATGTATTGGTGTTGTGTTGAGCTGAGATTCAGGAGGGCAGTTCAGTCATTGTGAAGCTGTATTCAGAACATTTGAATTTCAATTGAATAAGATCTCGTCTTTTGCATTATCTGGCTGTATCAGTTGTATCTGTTTTGATTTCATTTCCGTTTTGCAAGTTGATGGGTACTTACAACCCTTCCACCGGTTGATCCTGCAAATCGGTGGAATGGTCCTGTATCATAGCTTAGGTTGCATTTGTGTTTTCTGTTTATGCATTGCATTGTTCATGAGATCAGTTAGAAGCATGCTGTGAAACAGCCTAGCATCCTCATGTGCTAGGTATAGAAAGATAAACTGTTAGATTTTGGTTTGAAGGTGATCCGGCCCGGTCGTCACATTGTCTTTGTGAAATTATGCGGTTCTGAGTGTTTACATGCAGTGGACGGATACACAGGAGTCTGCATGTGCGTTTCCAGCCGGAGCAAGCCGCATCGTCATCTGCGAATGCATCGCCATCAGGATCGGGTCGTGAAACTGTTGAAGTTTGCATGTTGCAAGTGCATCATGATGTTTTGAGTTGGATATATACTTAGTGTATATATCGCAGTCAGGATCATCTCTCGGGGAAGCTCATCATCCGCGTATCGCTAGCTGATGCGGGTGTGAAAGTTCAGTTTTTTTGACTAAGTGTTGAAGAGTTCATCAGGAGGATGTGTGACGTCATCGTCATCAGGATATGACGTCATCGTCATCAGGATATTGAGATATCCCTCTATGCGAGTTTATCCTGTTGTCGTTAAGCGGTTAAGTATCGGCGTAGGCAGGAAGTTGTGAAACATCATCAGGAGGATTTTGAAAGAACCGGATGAACAATATCAGGATGCTGTTGCTTGTATCGTCGGGCAGTGGAGCATCGAAGGCAAGGTGTTGAAGATTGTCGTCATCAGGATATTTGGAGCAACCAGATATTTGGATATCCTGCTGACGAAGGTGATATTGAATATCATGATGATGCCGCTATTGTTCAGCGCCCGATGAACAGTGCAACCGGAGGATATTTGCGCCCGTTGAATGTCATGATGATGATGATACGCGACAGGCTGAGGAAGTGAACAGTAGTCGGCAGGAGGATAATTGCGATCATCCGAAATATGATGATGCTATTGAAGCATGATGATGCTGTTGATGTTTTTAGGAGATATGATGATGCTGAGCCGATAGTGAATTTTACCATGCTGTTTGTATTATTGGCTACTCCTTCCTGTTAGTTAGCCTCCGTTGCATTCCACTCTGCATCAACACCTAGAGACACCTATATTTTATACATTATTCTCAGGATCAACTTCATCCATCACTTAGGTCTATCCCCATGAAGCATAACATGATGATGTAAAAATGTAGCAGTAAATAAAAAAAGACAAACCTTACAAATTAATGTGCATACTTACAACTCAATGTAACATGACTTTACAAAATCAATGTGAATACTTACAAAATAATCCAATGAACCATCTGGGTCTGCTCTACTCTTTATTGTGTCAAGTATTGCTTCATGGTCAGACTCATACACCTTCCACAAGGTCTTGTTCAAAAGTCTACCTCGATATTGTATCAAATGAACATTGGATGCCATGACAAGGTTTGAGTAATGAAGAATCTTCTGATGCGTGTCAAAGTCTTGAAATAGCCAAACATTAACACTCTTATGTGGGTACCTTCTAAGCCATGTTCTAGTAATAACCACTGAGCCTGTAGGGTATTCAATGTTTTATCCATCCATAACTGGGACCTCCAATTTCTTTTTGGTCTCAACACAATGACACAAGTAATAATTTGTTCTGTCTTCATTATCTTCATCTACAATAACTGCATACACATGCCCTACATTAATATGTGTAGCAAATTAGATGAAATTAGTCAACATTACAAAAACACTACAAAGTAAGATGACATTAGGAATTTCAAAAACTATTCAAAAAGATATATTACCTGGTTGAACTAGATCTGATATGTGGTCAAAGTCAACTGATTATTCCATCTGTGTTAGTTCCATTGTCGTCAGGGGTCGATACGTGTCAAGTGGGCTAAGATAACTTAACTGCCATTTGTCAACCCACTCCTTTGACTCACACTCATCCCAGGCTTGAATTGTATAGGAAGAACAAAAGCATGGCATCTTTCACGTATGGATACTCCATGAACCTACAATTGATCTATTGAAAGAGTGCATCTCACTTGATCCTGTCAGTGTAGAATAGTCCTCCTATGGTGCAATGTTAGTATCATCTATCAACCAAAAAAATATATGAACTGAAGACTTACCTTCATTACCTAGAACCATGGAAGCATTACACCACTTGACAATCAATTTTGCATCTGTCAACTTTGCATTGTCTTTATACTTTAACTCTTCTCATGCTATGGCTCTTTTGATACATGCTCTTGCACCATCATGCTCCCCCTTTCCATGCCTGGCCTCACAAAAGTTCCACATATGCTGAATACCTATAAAATTATGCCTCTATTCAGCCAATAGAAATTCCATGAGTTCTTGAATTGTGACGCACAGTTATCTGACCATATGATATGTTGACTAAATGGTATGCCCCTTCTAGACAAATCATTGTAGAACACCTGAAAGCATCCTTGCACGAACTCCATAGAATGCGTGCGATCATCACTGATATAGAAATTATACTTCCTTATGATCTTTATGTCATCCTCTGTACTATCATTTGCATGAATGAATGTGATGTGCACAAATATAAAAACTTGTGTGGAGTTGTAATATTGTGATTGCACCTCATGTTGTGGCTGTAGACTATAGTTCTCTATAGAGTCAATGATTGAAACAATGCTACCAACTAGAAATGTGTCCTTTCATAACTTGAATTGCAAGTCCAGCCATCAAGCTCTATGGGCATGTCTTGCATACTCATACACTATGCTGTCACGAAATATAGGCATAAACTGCTACACTGGAATTTTTTCAATAACCAATTCACACCTCTTTGCTTCTTTACCATCTTTTGTATTGTATGCCATTGTTTTATACTTGTCGCACTCTACTAGTTCATTTCTAACCACATGTGTTCTTTCCATATGTTCGCATATTGGAAAACGTTGCAAGACACCACAATGATGACATGTGTCATCCAAGCATAATTCCTTGTAGAATATTTGACCTTCCTCTCTTTCACATAAAATTCTTGATATGAAGTCTCTTGAAGATGTTGGTGGGGCAAGTATGCCACAATCCTACAAAACATTGTTAGTATGCAAATCTAAATATATAGACCTATAAACATTAAAATGGTTAGAAAACTCAATATGTAATCTACAACAAAAAGTAGTGCGTGTGTGATTTATTTTGACATAGAAAGGTTTTAGCATTTCAAAATATCTTTGACAAATTTTAATTTGAGGATACTTCTCTAGAAATTTACCATAAAACTATGTTTGAGTCTCATCCAAAAAATGCTTTGGATGTGGCTCACAGTTCTGACTATCAATTCTCCTTCTTACCACATCCCTTTGATTCAGAGATACCCTTGTGTAATTCTTCCAAAAGTCTTTAATTAGTGATCTCAATGCTTCAACAATTGGTTTATCTTTTCATTGCAGTCTCCCAAAGAACGCCCATAATTCAATGGCATTAGTGTCCTTAATTCTTTGGCATCTTCCAATGGCTCTTGATAAAATTTTCCTATTAATTCTCAATTCTTGACTCATCTTTCTAATGAGACGAGCTTTCCTCATTTAACTACTTACTATAGTCGATGTAATCACACACCATGTTGCATTACTATCTTTTGTACGTGAGGTGTTACCCACACTCTCATATGCACTCATTAGATTCTTGACAATAGATTTTTCACTTGAAGTCTTTGATGTTCTCAACCCAAGAATCTTCATGATGGATCTTAACTTTATACTTCGCATCATTTCAATGAATAGTTGACATCTTGCAGTCTCATTTAACTTTTCAAAGAATAATCTCCAAATCTTATGAGCATATCTTCTACAAGTGCATTTTGGAATCTTACCTTCCATTGGCTACAAAATATTCTCATCAATATCAATCAAATACTTTGTCTTTCTATGCAAAATTCTAGGTGGTGCTAAGTTAGGTAAATTCATCTCAACATTAGGAATTTCATCAACATTTAAATGAGATGGGCTAGATGGCATACCTTTAATCAAAGATGGAATAGATGACATACCTTGAGGTTGAGGTGGGAACGATGGCGTACCTCCTTCATCACATGTGAGTGATGATGTACTCTCAACTTGAGATGCAGTAGATGGTGTCCCTACATGTTGAATTGCGGTAGAGGATGTGTCTCTAACTATGGTATTCAAATCTCTCATAGCACGAAGTTTTTGCATTCATTTTCTTTGTGCTGCCAATACCATATCTCTTTGTGATAGTTGTGGTTCCTCTTCAATTGGTATGTCTTCATTTATCATGTCTAATTTTCTCTTCTCATGAAGTTCCCTCATAGTCGTTGCTTTCTTTGTATTCTTAGCTTCTATCACTTCCTATGTTGGTTTATTTCTTGATCGTTTCCTTAGCATGACAGAGAATTTGTCTGTAGCATGATAAAGAGACCAATATTAGTTCCTAAGAAATGAATCCATACAAATAACTAAAATATATGTCATTCAACCCTTCATAGTAAATATACATACAATCATCATGTAAACGAGTAAATGTCACTCAACCAAAATAGGTACAAAGCATACAAAGCATTATGGTACAAAGTTCACTTTAGTCCTAGATGAGGATAAGGTCAAAGGAGAGTCACCTATTGAGGCTACAAGTGAAGAGTACATGGGACTTCATTCTTGAAAAAGTTGAGGCAGACCCAATTTGACATGTTTGTTGTTGCTAGGGCTACTAGGATTTGGAATTGAGAAGGTGTTTTGTTGATACTAGGGCTACGAGGAGTTGGGTGGCTTGTGAAGGAATAGACAACAATTGAAGAGTGTAGACTTGAGTAAGGGTGTAGAATAGTTGTGTCTAAGTTTCTGAGGGTAAGAAGACCTCTAGTAGCCTTGTTAGGTTTTGAAGTATTGAAGACCCTCTTTGTGCCTTTGTATAGGGAGATTGCTTGAGAGGAAAGATTATGAAATTTGAAGAAACTATTGGTATATGAGCCCTTTGGATTGAGTTGAACCCTACCTCTACATCACATACCTAGGATTGTCATAAAAATAATTAGACTAATCTCTATAATTTATGGTATTGAATGGTATATAGTCGATCAAGGTAACCACCATCATGTGCTAACAAAGGATAATTAGGAAATTTTGAAATATTGTTGTGTCACGTGCATACAAATTATCATGAATAGGTGCATAAGGAATGTCCTAGCCCAAGATATGTGCATACAAATCATCATGTCATGTGCATACTTGTATGATCTTGGTACCTATTCATTTGTATTTTAACTTCTTAATATGACAAGATAATAGTGGGATTGTAATGGTATGTTAAGGTCTGTTTATTACACACAATTATTAAAAAGCCCCAAGTGTAGAAAATATACATGGCATCATGTCAGATTGTAGGTTGCTTTCTTGATTGGGAATGTGTCTATTTTAATTAATGTTGACCTTTGAGATATCTTTTATTATGCATACCATGATCTAATTTAAAACATAGTCTATCATATAAACACAAGATATGTATACATAGTATTTTATTATGCATACTGGATACAAGTGATATAAACATGTATGATAAAGTAATTCAAATAGAACTAAGGAAAATGTAAAGAACATGCATGTAAAGACTTGAGATACCTTAAAAATAGAGATTCGAATGGAGAGAGTACCCAATTATGTAGTGTTTTTTTCTTCTTGCATCAAACTCCTCAACAATTTGAGTTTTTCACCACTTGCTTCCTTTTCAATGTTAAATTGAATAACACTCAAATATAATTAGTAACAACAATACTATTAACCAATCTATAATGTTAAATTCCTAAAATTGAATCACAATTAACATTGCAACACTACAAAAATTGAAACTTGAATAGATATATATCAAATTTGATGTGAAAACTATGTTATTTCCTCCTTCTCAAGTTCACAAATTAGAAAAGTTGGTGGAAAGATCATGCAAAGGTGGTAGAATGTGTAAAATGTGCATGTGAACTTCCCAACAGCATGAAAGCACTTCTTTTTTGTCAGAACACATGCATAATCAACATGAAAACAGAGCATGTGGGCCTAGATCATGGGGGTCCAATCTTTTTTACCATTTCTAAAGCAGGACAAAACACGAGTGTGTTATAACGCACTCACATTTTGTCCTTCTATAGATTGATCCATAAATATTTGTGCCTATCTCACCTTTGATAGCACCTTTACAATATCTCACCTCTAGTTCCATTAGCTCATGTTCTATCTCTCACCTCTCTATATCTCACTTATCTCTCCCCCTCACCTCTCTACCTCTCCCCTCTCTATGTCTTTTAGTCACTCCTTGTCTACCTCTCCATCCTTAGCCATCTAGGTCTCACTTAATCCTAAACCCTAAAGCCTCAACCCTCAATGTCAAACCCTAAACACTATCCCTATTCCTAAACCCTTAATGGGATCGATACTATCCCTCAACCCTTAACCCTTAAAACTTGAACCCTAAAACCTATCCCTACACCCTCGACACTCGACACTATATCTTAAACCCTAATCCCTCGACACTCAACCCTATCCCTAAACCCTCAACCCTCAATCGTCAACCCTTAACCCTCAATGTCAAACCCTAATCCCTCAACCCTTAACTCTAATGCCTCAACCCTCAACCCTTAACTCTAATCCCTCAACCCTAAACCTTATCCTTAAACCCTAATCCCTCAACCCTCAACCCTAATCCATCAACCCTAAACCCTAAACACTATCCCTATTCCTAAACCCTCAATGGTATCGATACTATCCCTCAACCCTCAACTCTCAACATTAAACCCTAATCCGTTAACCCTAAAACCTATCCCTAAACCCTTGACCCTCAACACTATACCTTAAACCCTAATCCCTATCCCTCAACCCTTAACCCTTAAAACTTAAAACCTGTCCCTACACCCTCAACACTTGACACTATATCTTAAGCCTTAATCCCTCATCCCTAAAGCCTCAACTCTCAATCCTTAAACCTTCAACCCTAAACCCTATCCCTAATCCCTCTACCCTCGACAATCTAACCCTAATCCCTTGACCATAAACCCTATCCCTCAGCCCTCAGCCCTCAACCCTCAACCCTAAACTCTGAACATTAAACCCTAATCCATCAACCCTAAACCCTAATCCCTAAAACCTAAACCCTATCCCTAAACCCTCAACTCTCAACACTATACCTTAAACCCTAATCCCTATCCCTCAACCCTTAACCCTTAAAACTTAAACCCAATCCCTACACCCTCAACACTTGACACTATATCTTAAGCCTTAAACCCTCATCCCTAAAGCCTCAACCCTAAACCCTATACCTAATCCCTCTACCCTCGACACTCTAACCCTAACCCCTTGACCATAAACCCTATCCCTAAACCCTCAACCCTAAACTCTCAACCCTAAACTCTCAACCCTCAACTCTCAACATTAAACCCCAATCCGTCAACCCTAAACCCTAATCCCTTAAACCTAAACCCTATCCCTAAATCCTCAACCCTCAACACTATATCTTAAACCCTAATCCCTATCCCTAAACCCTTAACCCTTAAAACTTAAACCCTATCCCTACATCCTCAACACTTGAAACTATATCTTAATCCTTAAACCCTCATCTCTAAAGCCTCAACCCTTAATCCTTAAACCTTCAACCCTAAACCCTATCCCTAATCCCTCTACCTTTGAAACTCTAACCCTAACCCCTTGACCATCAACCCTATCCCTAAACCCTCAACCCTCAACCCTCATCCCTCAACTCTCAACATTAAACCCTAATCCATCAACCCTAAACCCTAATACCTCAAACCTAAACCCTATCCATAAACCCTCAACACTATACCTTAAACCCTAATCCCTATCCCTCAACCCTTAACCCTTAAAACTTAAACACTATCCCTACACCCTCAACACTCAACACTATATCTTAAGCCTTAAACCCTCATCCCTAAATCCTTAACCCTCAATCCTTAAACCTTCAACCCTAAACCCTATCCCTAATCTCTCTACCCTTGACACTCTAACCCTAACCCCTTGACCATCAAACCTATCCCTCAACCCTCAACCCTCAACATTAAACCCTAATCCATCAACCCTAAACGCTAATCCTTGAACCCTAAATACTATTCGTAAACCCTCAACACTATTCCTTAAACCCTAATCCATCAACCCAAAACCCTAAACCCTATCCCTAAACCCTCAACCCTCAACACTATTCCTTAAACCCTAATCCCTCAACTCTAAACCCCAATTGCTCAACCCTAAACCCTATCCCTAAACAGTCAACCCTCAGCACTATACCTTAAACCTTAATCCCTCAACCCTCAACCCTCGACCCTAATCCCTCATCCCTAAACCCTAAATGCTATCCCTATTCCTAAACCCTCAACCCAAGACACTATACCTTAAACCCTAATCCCTTACCCCTAAACTTTAAACCCTATCCCTCAACCCTCAACCCTTAAACCTTAAACACTAAAACCTATCCCAAACCCTCAACCCTATACTCTCAACAATATACTTAAGCCCTAATCCCTCAATCATCAATCCTATACCTTAAATCCTGAAGCCTACACCCTCAAACCCTCATCCCTAGACTGTATAACCTCACCCTTATATCCTAAACCTTGAATATTGTGCCTTAACTATATACTTTAATTAAACCTAAACCATACGTGATCTCAACCCAAGTCACCCTATGCCTTATATACCCTCAATCTATAGCGTAAACCCTAAACTGAATATCCTTAACCCTAATCCCTATGCCTTACACACTTAATCTTATACACTCAACAACCTGAATATTAACCCTCAACTATAACCCTCAACCCTCTAATCTCTTCCCTATACCCTCTACCTATTACTTAAGCCCTAATCCCTCAACCCTCAACCCTCAAAACTATATAGGCTCAGGTCCTTATATACACTAAAGCCAAAACACTTACATACATACATACATACAAACATACATACAAACATGCATACATACAATCATGCATATATGTACATACATACAAGCATGCATACATACCTACAAGCATAGATATAAACATCCATGAAACATACTTATGAAACTTGAACATAACTCATTCAAAGGAAGACATAACACGAGCATGTTATAACGCACTCGCGTTATGTCGAACTAGGAAAACACAGGCAAACATGCAAAAAGGGAAAAAAAGCACAACATAACGTGAGCGCGTTATATTGTGCTTTGGAAATCCCAAGCCTTACGCTTGGGATTTGCTTTGGATTTCCAATCCAAAGGCTTGGAGTGCCTTTTCAACATCCACAAACGTGTTTTTGCAAATTCTACAGGATTTCACATAATTTTGTTCATGCTAACCCTCAGATGTGCACGTGTTTCAAGGTCAAACAAATCAAACACCTGGGTAATGTTAGGCTTTCTCTTAGCTATTTAACAATGTAATTTTTTTCACATTTTGACAATGTTAAGCCCTTCATCTTTAATTATGTAAAATCTTGAAACACAATATATGTCTAGTTTTAGTCAAAAGCCACTGTTTGGTCTTTTTTTCATTGTAAATTAACCATTCATTGAAATTTCAAAAAAATTACATATTTAGAAACTAGACTCCGTTCTACACATATTAAAAAAAAATGATTTTCAATTAGTTTTCAAAATTTATAGGGGTAGCATGGCCAAAATTCTATTTTTTAGGATGTGTCCACTTTGAAAATTAGTAAAAAATCAAATATTCATCAAAAAATAATCAGAAAAATCGGCATAAACTACATGTTGTTAGCTAATTTCTCACAAAAGCAATTTTAAAAATACCAGAAAAAAATTAACCTTTTGAGGGAGCCACAAAACATGCTATGTTATTTTTTTTGACAGAAACAACACCAATTTCTATGGCTCCCCCTTTTGAACCCCTTAATCTATACCATTTTCAAAAAAATTAGTAGTTTAGAATGTAGACTCGGAGCACTATGAACATTGTTTTGGTTGCATTTCCAAATTTTGAGTGTAACTATGCTCAATTTCTCATCCAAGGCCAGCATTTCCTGATTTCAGAAAAAAAAAAAGTGGCCACTTAAGACCCCTTTTTGACTCCCCATCTTCTTGCACTTACCCTCATGGTTGACTTATAGTCCTCCCTTTGACCCCATCAACTCTTAAGAATATCACCTTGACTGCTCTTGACTGTCTTGCCCGTTGAAGGCCATTGTTTAGACTCTTATATGAGTATTAAATCATTATTTTAGGTTTGGAAATCATGAATTGTATGGTTAATTTTTACATATATGAGTTGTATGTAGGTCATTTTGAAGGATGATGAAATAAATGCCATTGAAGGGGACTATAATCAACATAAATTGACTATCCTAATAGTCTTAAACTAGTCCAAAAACTTTGTGATAGTCAAAAGAACATTAACCGTTGAAGATAACCTTCTGGATACTCGTGACAAAAGATCAAAGACATCTTAAGTAATGCATAAATTAAAAACAACTTCATGATCGTCATGACTATGATAGTGGACTATTATATAGAGTTGTGAGTGTCCTACACTCATGAAAAGCTCCTTTTTAGCATTTTATCTCCTTGTAACTCCCTTTGTATCTTCTTGTGTCATGATGCTTGTATGTCTATATATTTGTATATAACTCTCTTCTCTAAAATTTTGTTATGTTGATGAAGTAAATACATAATCTCCATCATATATTTTTATGGATTGAGTGGTATCAAAGTGAGTTGTAACAATTTGTCAAATAGGTTGTGGTGCTCATTTCCTCCATTTTTGTAAGAAAACTATCATTTCATGCATGGTTCTATTAAATGAATTGAATTATGCATGTATTAAGGAATAAATCCTTCTATATCATCCTAGGGAAAAAATTAAGAGTCTTCCAAAATCAATTTTGACTCCATGTATACACTTGAATATGAGTATGACAAATAATTGTTCACTAAAATTATTTTATGAAGTATTTGATACTATTTTTCTCTTGTATAGCTAAAAATAGGTGAAATGAAGGCATGAAGGGTTGAAACAAGGTGGAAACATGAGGAGTTTGGAGTCTCTTTGACTGAACTAACGGATATACCTAGACACATATATATCTTAGAACATAAAAACATAAAAAACATAAAGAAATTTAAAGACATAAAGAACATAAGAACATATATATGTGAATTAAAATGGACATAAATTGAAAATACCTTAGAATTTGATATTACAGTTGACCAATTCTCCAAAAGATGGCTTCAAAATCCTCAAATTCTTATTTTTCACAAGTTTGATTATGAATTCTATATAACTCTAGAATAGGATTAGTAAAATTTATAGAAAAACAAACATATATCATCAAATTCAATCTATATATCAATGGTAATTAGCTTTGAAACAAAATCACACATGAAACATGAAACTTTTAGTTTAAATAATCAAATTTTCTCCAAAAACATGAAAAATCACTTCTTCTACATTGAAAAATAAAAAGGTGGTGGATTCATATAAAAATGATTCTCAATTAGTCAAACAACATGAAAAATATTTTTTTGTCTGATATGCTCATGAAAAGTAGGAATAACAGTCATGTGGGGTCTGAAACATGGATCCCACATGCTTTTTTACCATTTTCCATGCTTCCCAAAATGTGATCACGTTATAACGTGAGCATGTTCTAGGAAGCATGATAACATAAAGGTAACCTTGTATCTACATGGGAGAGTCTCTCTCTCTCTCTCTTCATTTCTCTATCCTATATATAGAGAGGGATTGGGAGACATGGAGAGATAGAGAGTGACATGGAGTTAGAGAGGATAGGTGAGATAGAGACGGGGAGAGGGAGAGATGGGGATTGAGATAGAGAAAGGGGTCTATAGAGGGAGAAAGATAGAGATACATTTATAGAGAGAGGGGAGATATAGGGAGATAGATCTAGCAAGGGAGAGATAGATAGGGAAATACAAAGAGAGAGGTAGAGAGGGGTATATTAAGATATGGGGTTATGAGGATAGATAGCTCAATAGGGAAAGAGATCAAGAGATGTCTAGAGACATAGGGAGAGAGATTTGAAGAGGTAGAGGGATGGGGAAAGAGATAAAGAGGAGAGAGAGGTAGCAAGGGATAGATTAAGAGATAGGGATCCACATGTCCAGAGAGATAGAGATAGGGATCCCTATTCTCCCCTCTACATAAACCATAAACATAAACCTCTAAACCATATACCCTAAACCCTAAATAATGTCCCTACACCCTAACCCCTAACCCCTAAACCCTAAATATGAGCAATGGGATAAACCCCTAAACCCTTAACCCCTAAACCATAAAACCTGGAAGCAACCCTAAACCTCTATCTCCCTATCTCTCCTAATCTCTATTGGTCCCCTCGCTCTATCTCTCTCTAAACCCTAAACCATAATCCCTAAACTCAAGCAACCCTAAACCCCTAACCCGTAAACCCTAAACCCTAACCCCTAGGCCCTAAACCCTAAACTCAAGCATCCCTAAACCCCTAAAGCCTAATTAATTCCCCTAAATACTTACCCAAATCCCTAAACCCTATTTACTTGAGCAACCCTAAACTTGTGTAAACCTCAAATAGTGAGGGAGGGAGAGATAGAAAGGTAGAGTTAGAGAGAGGGGATTGAAAGAGATCTAGCAAGATAGAGAGATAGGGAGAGAGAGAGAGAGAGAGAGAGAGAGAGAGAGAGAGAGAGATGGAGGTAAGTATAGTTAGAGAGAGGGATAGAGGAGATAGAGATATCTCTCCCAGGCTCAGTCTCCTCTGTATCTCCCTATTCACCTCTCTACCTAAATCATAAACCTAAACCTCTAAACCTTAACCCCTAACCCCTAAACCATAAATAATGCCCCTAAATCCTAAACCCTAAAAATGAGCAACGGGCTAAACCCCTATACCATAAAACCTAGAAGCAACCCTAAACCTCTATCTCCCTGTCTCTCCCAATCTCTATTGATCCCCTCACTCTATCTCTCTCTAAACCATAAACCCTAACCCCTAAACTCAAGCAACCCTAAACCCCTAACCTGTAAACCCTAAACCCTAACCCCTAGACCCTAAACCCTAAACCTGAGCATCCCTAAACCCCTAAAGCCTAAATAATTCCCCTAAACCCTTACCTAAAACCCTAAACCCTATTTACTTGAGCAACCCTAAACTCATGTAAACCTCAAATAGTGAGGGAGGGAGAGATAGAAAGGTAGAGTTAGAGAGAGGGGATCGAAAGAGATCTAGCAAGATAGAGAGATAGGGAGAGAGAGAGAGAGAGATAGAGAGGTAGGTATAGTTAGAGAGAGGGATAGAGGAGACAGAGATATCTGTCCTAGTCTCGGTCTCCTCTGTATCTCCCTATTCGCTTCTCTACCTAAACCATAAAACCAAACCTCTAAACCTTAACCCCTAACCCCTAAACCTTAAACCCTAAAAATGAACAACCATAAAACTTGGAACCAACCCTAAACCTCTATCTCCCTATCTCTCCCATTCTCTATAACATGAAAACATGAAAAGATTAAGCTTTCATTCCAACCAAATTTATTCCTAATCAATCCCAAATCATCCCTAATCCATTCAATTTCATCTCTAATCATCCCCAAATCACTTCTAATCAGCCCTAAACCACTTCACACCATCCCAAATCACATCCAAATCAATTTAACTTCATCCCTAATCATTTTCAAATCAACCTAGATTTCATCTCAAATACCATCCCTAAACTATTCCTAAATCATTCTAATCAGCACTAAACCACTTCAAACCATCCCTAAAATTGTTCTAATCATTCCCAAATCATTCCTAATCTAGTCCTTTTTACCTCTCATCATCCCTAAACAAATCCATTTCATCCCAACTCCATCCCAAATCAATCTAAGCTCCATCTCAAACGATCCCAAAAATAATCAAAATCAAACAAATACCTCACCAGGAGCCATTAGAAGATCATAGTACCAATTTGTTAGTCATTTGCACCATTTTCTATATCATATGTTCCAATATGCTCCTTAGTAGCACCTACCTATCAATCACAAACATCATTCTACACCTAGCCAATCATAGGTGTCATTCTACCCTTTGCCAGCCACATCAGCCATTAAAACATCATAAGCACCAATATGTTAGTCATTTACACCATTCTATACATCATATATACCAACCATAAACCCTAAACCCTTATCTCATTGTCCCTATCATCCCTCTACCTCTCAATATATCTGCCTATGTCTTTGGCCATGTCCATCACCCTCTATCTCCCTATCTCTCCCTCTCTAAACTCCTAACCCCTAAACTCTAAACCCAATCAACCCTAAACCCCTATCTCATTGTCTCTATCATCTCTCTACCTCTCAATCTCTATGGCTATGTCTCTAGCCATGTTCCTCACCCTCTATCTCCATATCTTTCCCTCTCTAAACTCCTAACACCTAAACCCTAAACCTGATCAACCCTAAATCTGATCAACCCTAAACTCTATCTCGTTATCTCTATCATCCCTCTACCTCTCAATCTTTTTGCCTATGCCTTTGGCAATGTCCCTCACCCTCTATCTCCCCATGTCTCCCCTCAATCTCCTTTATATCTCCCTATCGGTCTTCTCTCTACAAACCCTAACTTAAACCTCTAAAACTTAACCCCTAACCCCTAAAACATAAACCTTAAGTTACCCTAAATAATGCCCATAAACTCTAACCCCTAAACCCTAAAACTAAGCAACCCTAAACCCCAAACCTCTAAACCATAAACCTTGGAAGCAACTCTAAACCTCTATCTCCCTATATCTCCCAATATCTATCAATCCCCTCACTCTCTCTCTAAACCTTAACCCCTAAACCCTAAACCCTAAATCCCTAACCCTTAAACCCTAAATAATTCCCCTAAACCCTAACCCAAAACTCTAAACCCTAAACTTGAGCAACCCTAAGCTGATAAACCATAAATAATGCCCTTAAAGGTCTAAGCAACCCTAAGCTCATAAACCCTAAATAATGACCCTAAACCTGAGCAAATCTTAACCTCTCTCTCTCTCCCAAAACCCCTAAACCCTAAATAATGCCCCTAAATCCTAACCCTTAAACCATAAACCATAAATCTAAGCAACCCTAAACCCCTATACCCTAAATAATTCCCCTAAACCCTAAACTTAAGCAACCCTAAGCTCATAAACCTGACCCACCCTCTCTCTCTCTCCAAAACAAGAAAACTAGGACTCTCTATCTCTCTCTCTCTCTCTCCCTATCACCAGGTATCTCTCCCCTTTCTCTCCCCTCCATCTCCATCATCTCCCCCTTTTCCTCCCTCTTGCTCTCCCTTCTCAACAAAGAACATGGAAACAAGAAAAATAGGACATGTAAAGATGGATGAGGATATAAATTGGGATGATGAAATGGAAACAAGATAATTTATGAAATTTCATCAGATGGGAAGAATGAGGAGGAAAGGAAAAGAGGGGAGGGAAGTAGAGAGTGAGAGAGATGATAGGAAGTAGAGACAGGAGGGAAATAGAGAGTGGCAGAGGACCGTAGGAGGTAGACATGGGAGGGAAGCAGAGATTGAGAGAGAGGGTAGGAGGTAGGTAGGGGAGGGAAGTAGAAAGTCAGAGAGAGGATAAGAGGTAGAGAGGGAGGGGGAGAAGAGAGTGAGAGAGAAGGTAGGAGGTAGAGAGGTGAGGGAAGCAAAGACTCAGAAAGAGGGTAGGAGGTAGATAGGGGAGGGAAGTAGAGAGTGAGAGAGAGGGTAGAAGGTAGATAGGGGATGGAAAAAGAGAGTGAGAGAGAAGGTGGGAGGTAGAGAGGGGAGGGTAGCAGAGACTCAGAGAAAGGGTAGGATGTAGAGAGGGGAGAGAAATAGAGTGAGAGAGACGATAGGAAGTATAACTGCCCTTGTAGACATGTATGTAAAGTGTGGAAGCAGAGGCAAGGCATGTCAATTGTATGACTTAACACCTCAAAGAGATGTTCTATAATGGAATGCAATTATTTCAAGATATGCAAAAAATAGATTTGTTGAAAAGGCTTTAGAAACTTTCAAGAAAATGCAATTGGCATGTGTATTGCTAGTTATGCCCATCATAATGCGAGCGCATTATAATATGTTCGTGTTATGTGAAATCACATAACGTAAGCATGTTATAATGTGATCATGTTATTGATTTCAAATAATGCGAGTGCATTATAATGTGCTCGTGTTATGCTTAGCTTTGTTTGACATGTTTTTATTAGTTTTTAGCAAAATATGGAGCATGCTCCCCATTAGGATGGCACTTTTTTCAATCAAAACTCAAAAAAAATACCACCATAATCTTAAGATCTTTGTTAGCTATCTAACCATATCATTTTTTTCACATTTTGAGTATGTTTAGTGTTTCATCTTGAATTTCTTTTGTTAGTGTATCTAGTTTTTGTCAAAAACTAGTGTCTAGTATTTTTGACTTTTTTTAACCATTCATAAAAAATTGAAATAAGTTATATTTTTTAGAAACTAGACTCCATTCTACATGAATTCAAAACAAAATTGATTTTCAATTAGTTTTCAAACATTTTAGGGGGGAGCAAGCTCAAATTTCTATTTTTCAGGATGTGTCTACTTTAAAAATTACTAAAAAATCAATTATTCATTAAAAAATTATCAGAAAAATCACCTAGATAAACTACATGGTGTTACCTAATTTCTCACCGGAGTGATTATTGAAATACTTAAAAAAAAGTTAACAATTTAGGGGGAGCACACCAGACGCTATGTTATGTTTTTTGAGAAAAACAGGACCAATTTGTGTGCTCCCCCTTTTTGAACCCCTCAATCTCAACCATTTTTAGAAAAAAATAGTAGTTTAGAAACTAGATTTGGAGCACTACACCTCTTGTTTTTGTTCCATCTTCAAATTTTGAGTGTAGCTATCTTCAACTTCTCATCCAACATCAATGTTTGCTGATTTCAGAAAAAAGTGGCAACTTAAGACCCCATTTTGGTCCCTCATCTTTGTGCACTTACCCATAGAAAAGGAATCATTTACTCTTCTAAAATCTCTCATACCTTCAATCTTTTACAACTGGTGAAAGGTCTGATACATAGGCATATCGGTGGTAGGAGTTCCTTGAATCCTTAGATCAGGCCAAGTAGCCTCTTTACGAGCCAACACATAAATCAACTAGGAGCACATGTAGAACTTTACATCTCTTAGGAAATTCATCAACTATACATGCATACTTTTGCCTATTATTCTCACCCAATCAATGTGATGATCTCCATAAATTAACAAAATAAACCTACACATTCAGAAAGTGAACGTATCTGACTCTAAGCTCCCAACTACATGATTTACAAAGGTTATCATATTTGAAATTTATTCTTTGAAATGACTCCTCTTAAGATTAGCAAGGAGCCACAATTTTCCCTTTCTTTCAATTTCCAACCAGCTCTTGGCAATGCAAGTTTAGTTCTAGTCCTTTCTTTCATTGTAATATGTCCATGCAGAGGACACAAAAACATCAGAATTATCTTCATATTCCTCCAAATTTAGAGCTAAAGCAACAGATTTAGAATCAATTCTTGCCATTTGAGGCTCTTATTTCTTGAGACTTTAGAAAGTAACTATTGGCACAAGCTACAATTAACTCAAGGCAACACATTGCAAGTGGAAAGCCTCCAGCTTTGTCCAACTCACTACTGATAATTTTATCTGTGAGGTGAGTTCGACCTTTGGACTGCATTCTTCTCCAAAAGTCCTCAAAATCATAAATGTTTTCCTCGAGTTTCCCTCTGAAAAGTGTGCCACTGTGTTCACATGTACTTCAAATTAAATGCGAGATGACAAGTGTCTTTTCATTGTACCACATGCCATCTTAGAAAAGGCACCACAAGTGGTGCAGGAGCACCTACCTTACAGTGGCCTCCATGAGGCAGTTAGTTAGATTTAAGTCTTGTTGATGTTTCCAAGAAGGTCTTATAAGACCAATGCATGTAATAAGGTCTGAATTGATCATGCTTTTACTATTTTTAGAATAGTTTGTTTGGATAGCTGTTTAGTTTGTTAGATCGGTTGGGTCTCCCAGCCGCTTGGAGGCAAAAAAAAGTACTATTGTGAGTAGTTAAATACCCAAGATTGGGTCATTTTAGGGAGAGACATACTGTGAAGTTAGATTGTGCTATGGGAAAACAGAGTATTGTAATTGCATCCTTTGAAAGCAATAAGGAGATTCTGTTTGTGTTAATTCTCTATTTGGATCTCACTGTATAATCAAATTTATGTTCTGGTGGGGTATGGATTCGTTTATGCATTCCACCGGTTGATTCGTAGAATCAGTGGAATGGTTATGTACTATAGTTTAGATTTTAGTTGTGTGTTAGTTGTTTCCATTTGCATGCATGTCTACAGGATCACAGGCCAGAGATGTTGAAGAACCCTAGCATGGGTATGTGCTAGGTCATGCAGGTTGTTAGAATCAGGAAGATCATCCAGGAAACAGATCGAGTCACCCCAGGAAGTTCGGCGGATCAGAACGGTGAAAATCTACTAAGTAGATTGCATAAGGTGAATATGCATCGGGGTGACAATAGCAAGGTGTTGCCGATGAAGAGCATATCGACGTGAGTTGGTAGATTGGGTTGACATTTCCATCATGTGCCGACAATGTTATGTTTGGCTGATAAGCAAGGTTATCAGAGAGAGAGCAGCCATCGGGGAGACATCAAGTGAAGTGGCCGATAGTTAGAGTGTGGCATCGGCGTAATATAGCCCATCAGATACCGATTAAAGAAGTTAGACCGATAGAAGTCTACATCGGCGCATCGGTGGAGTTAATCCTTCTTTGGCCGACAGGAAGTTGTTTGGCCGATGAGCGAAGTCAAAGTCTAGCGTTGGATGATAGATATTGGTGTGAGTTGTGAAAAGTCTGACCGACAAGTGCATAGGAAAAGTCATCACTGAGAAAATAAGGATTGGAGTGAAGATTTTAAGTGGAACCGATGGCATCGGGTGTTGCCGATAGGAGTATGTCAGGGAGATAATAGAGATCAGTAAGAGGGTTCGAAGTGTTCACCGATAGTCCATGTCTTGGCGATAGGAGATTAACACTAAGTGCATCGGTGGGAGATCAGTGGTTAGAATGACATTGCCTTGGTTGGCCGATAGTTGTAGGTCTTGCCGATAGGCGAAGGTGAGGAAGTTACACTTAGAAGCCAAATGTAGGTTGAGAACATACTAATGTTATAGTACATGGGAAGAGTATAGTTAGATGCCGATAGAGAAGGCATGTACCATGGGCTATGCATATGGACAAAATGCATTTACATTCACTCATGAATGTATGTTAGGGGTTTGGGTAATGCAAGCATAGGTGATATTTGGCTCTGCATCAACAAGTAAAACAAGCACTTTGATGTCAGCAAGTTGGGTAGCTTCAGAACTTTTAAACCACAACATTTAGAGTTTAGAAGTTTAAAGAACTTCCAAACTCCTAACAACATAGAGTCTTCACAAAACAAACAACTAAGAATGATGCAAAGGAAGACTTTAAGGCATTGGACTCACAGACTAGTCAAGAAGTTAGACAATTCATGAACTTTTGAACCTGCTAACTTTGGTTCAAAAATGTGAAAGATTTCTGACAACTCAAGAAATGACTAAGTAAATTTATACTCGAGAAGGAATAAAAAAAGAAGTGGCAAACAAAGAAAGGAGAAATTCTCAAAGGCACTAATGCTTTAGAAAAATTTCAAAAATAGGGCAACACCTGATCAACCCAATAACCTTGTACATATGCTTTTGTCCATTATTTGTGAACCTATGACAAGGAGTTCAGTATGTTAGTTCTATGTTAAATGATATAAACTTTGTTAAAATATTATTATACACTTTTTTCCATTCAATTGTATTTGGTATATAAAAAGAGGATATTCATGTAGTCTGGTATGCATGACTATCATCTTTGAATATATTTTGAGTATATGGCACTTAATGATGAGTGACTACATGTATGGGATATCCATGTCATTCACATGATAATAATTTTATATATCTTATGTTTAAGTGACACCTAAACTATTAAAATATTTGTATTAAAGATAAGGTTACACATTAATGACCAAATTTAAAAGATTATTTGATCGAAGATTTATTGTATACACTTGTATTAAAGCTTCTCAAGTATAAATTCATGATCTATTTCATGTGAAAATGTACTTATAGTTATAATCATGTTATTGATTAACAAAGTATTTCTATGGGATTTAATTGTGGTTTCAGTTAAAGCAGAAGAGTTATTGGGAAGATCTAAAATTTGAGAAATATGATTATAAATGAAGTAAATTCAGTGTGATATTGATAATGTTACTTGACTAATTGTTTTGCTGAAAAATGTTGTAGATTCAACTTGAGCTACTAAGGACAACAATTGATCTATAGGGGGAGAAATGTTATGGGACTTTTTCCCCGAAATTGAAAAGAAGGCTATTTTATGAATAAAACTTTGAAATTATAAGAGGATAAATTTTATTTACCCTTTATAATAAAAAGGGAGATGAAAAAATAAATAATATTATGATCCTTTGGTTAAAATAGAGATAAATAAAGAATAATTATGAAAACCCCTTTTAAAAGGGAGGAGTTATTAAGTTTATTAACTAATTGTTAATGACAACCTTTGTGAAAGGGTGTGATGGTTTAGAAACTGCCCCTTAAAAGGTTATATAAGGCATTTGTGTGAGACTTGGAATGGGCATAAAAGCATCACTCAAAGAAAGAAGAAGATGGAGAACAGTCAAGACGAAGAAGGAAGTGGTTTGGTGGGCTATGGGCATTTGGAGAAGGGGGTACACAATGTGTGTCTTGACTTGGGATACAATGTATAACCTAGGACAATCCTGTTTAGGGCTTGGTTTGCACTTGTGTTGAGCATTGTTCTTTTAAGAACCAACACTTGTGTAACAGTACTTGTGTTGAGAATTATTCTTTTAGAACCAACAATAATGTTGAGCATTGTTCTTTTAGAACCAACATTGTGTTGAGCATTGTTCTTCTAGAACCAACACATGTATGAGAGCATAATAGCACACTGTGTTCCAAATGGAACTATTTCCTCCTAGAGTATGCTATAGCTAGGGGAAAGACCACTAAAATCTTCCTAGGGTGAGAGTGGTTGATTCAAGTGCTCAATGATTCAGTTAAGTATTGAACTTATTGTTAATAAAAGATATTGGGAATTATATATATGGGATTATGTGATTATGTTATCTAATTTGTTTTGTAAATGATTTACATTAGAGATCTCATTAAATTATCAATGTTGTAATTTACTTTTGTTGTTTACACATTATTTAATATTCTATATTATCCTAACTCTAAAAATTAACCATAATAAATCCACTGCAAATAATTAAATAACTCTGGGAAAAAGTAGTGTTACAGGATTGGTAAAATAGTGCCTTCGTCTAGGATAGTGCTTAGGTAGTGGATTTTAGCACTTCTGCATTATTTTGAGGAAAAAAGATTAATTTTTGTGGTTTTTTGGATACAAGTTGATCTTCCACCCCTATAGTCATGAGAGTGATAACCATGCCATTTTTCACTTTGGGTCACCCACACAAATGTGGCTCTCATTTTTGTGATTAGGGACTTAAACTTGTGCATGGATATGGACTTGAAACTTCTAAAACTTATTTGTAGAATAGGCACTATTAGAATTCACTCACCTTTATTTTTGATATGTCTAAATATGCGCAAGGACTTGGTAGTGTTTGAAAACACCTTATTGTGATTGTCAAGTTCTCCTCATTTATACCCACAGTGGGACTAGCTTTATGACTATAAGTAAAATATAAAAGATAGTAAGCAAATGTGCAACAAAACTAGGATGGTGTGATAATAATGCTCTAATAAATGATGCTAGAATGTTCTTATAAATCTTCTATCAATAATAACTAGCATGCTCTGACAATGATAGTCCTTGATACCTTTCAAATGAGTACATGAATGTCCTTAAATACAACCACCAAAATCATAAATCAATTAGACGTGTGCTAGGCTAGATTGTAGTTATTAGTGAAATAGTTGACAAAGAAGGAATTTGAATTTTGAATTTTAAAAGTTCAAGCATTATATGTATGACTGGAAAATTGACTTCAATTGAAATTTCGTACCCACAACTCTGATCCAAGATGATGAATAATACATATAGGAATCATGAATAATATTTAGAAATTCATAGTAGAAAGAACCAAAATATATGATGCCATAAATAAAATTTACAAAAAATATACCACTTATAAACTAATTATTACATTTAGAAAACTAATAAAACTAAGCAAAACACATCATGAAAAATATGTGTATTAAAAAAATAAAAAACACAATGAAAAAATATGTGTATTACAAATATACTTAAAAGTAACTCTATTAATTCGTATGAATGACCTTAGTTGAAAATATTTGAAATAAATTTAGACAATGCAATACACCACTTATTACATCATTCTCAAGGGGTTTTGGATGGGTCAAATCTCTCCCATAATTCAAGATTAGTAGTGCAACAAATCCCCACCCTATAGGTACTTACTCTAGGGGTCTAATTTCACCCATAAATCAAGGAAAATGACTCTTTAGCACCATTTAAAATCCCTTACAAGTGTAAATTAAATTCTGCATCTTAAGGGGACTCTCATCCTCTAACACTTACCTAAAATGCCTTAGACACATGGTTCCCAAACAAAACAATTAAGCACTACAATAATTTGTCACAAGGAGAACTTTAGTCCACATTAGGATACAATATCAGTTCACCAAGGTACATGGTCACAACACATAACTTCACCACATTAAGTGGTTTATTTAGGGTTTTGATGAGAATCGTTGTAATCATATTCACACTTTAGTTTTGTTACCGCCAAAAGTCCTATTCCAAGAAACATTACTTCATATACATGATGCCCTATTTAATTCGCCATAGTAATAAAATTATCACTTCAAAAATAATATAAATATTGGAGTTAGGTTTAACATGTGATTATTTCATACAATTTATCCTCAAACAGATACATACATTATAAGGGTTACAACAACCAAGGTACCAAGCATTCATAAGTTATCAAAGTTCACATACCTAAATTCCAACTTTAGCATGGTTATCATTGATGTCCCTCAAAGTCATTTGAGTTCATTTGGTTGTCAATCTTTATGATCCACTTCAACAATCCCAATGGTCCTAATCACACCCATGGATGCTTTCTACATCAAGGAACAAAAACATATTGGTAATTCATTAGTGACAAATATTAGTATAAAATTGCCATCCCCTACTTCATGTCTGAATAAAGATCTTAATTATTGAAGAAATGTCAGATTTAATCACAATAAATCATAAATCCCTCCTTGGATTAGTTAGATAAACAAAATTTGAACTCTAAAGAATTATAAAAATCCATATGAAGTTTATGATATAAGGTTAGAGAGTTGGAAGGTCCACTACATATTTCCTAATAATTAGAAATAGCAACATCATTTGAGTGTAAAGAATACAATTATGGTTACAATAGTTCAAGTTGTTTCTCAACAAATAATAAATTATGAGACCCCATTCAATTCCTAATACAAGAACATGATTACAACATGCTATTCTCAAGAGAGAATTAGTAATCCACAAGTGTTATTAAGGAGGTTAGTAATACTGAACTATACTAGAGACAAAGTCACAAAATTTATTGAATGATTCAACTAGATAGAGTATTAGGACCCACCAAAAGGAAAACATGCTATGAAATTCATAGACCTAAGGCTAGGCCTTACAAGTAAACTTATCCAATGGCCCATGTCAATACATCATGGCAACACATAAACACTTCACTATGCAAGTCATATATATGCATAGTTTTAATGGCCCTAGCTTTCCTACACCATCTTATGTATCCTACAATGTTAGAGTATCTATGGCAGGATTGATCCAATGAAGGTATTCAAATTTTACAAGTCAATAATGTCAAGCATTTGTGTCTGCCAATTTAATAGTGCCTAGATAAGAATTTTCACCTACCAATGTCATTGAAGTGTAGTACCATGCAGTTGAATTGATCAAATAAGCCACCAAGAGGTCATGCAACCTAATGCAACCACTAATAAGGTAATGAAGGCATCAAATTTATAGATTTGTCTTCTCTTCACCAAAATTGAAATTTCAAATTTAATTTGTGTGGGGAAGACTATTGTGGTTTGGGTAGAATAGTCTAGAAATACTAGCCCATGTTCCAAATCAAGAAGTTTACTTCCACTTTTTTGCTACACAAGGAGCCTCTTCGTATATTTCTAAAACTCACGTATTCATTTATGTACTAATTCATGAACTTAATAAGAAGCAAGTAATTGTTCCAAGTCACTATTGACTTGTCTTTGTTCATTGTTACTAGTTGTATGCATGTTTATCTTTATTAATTATTGCATTGTGAGTTTTTAAGCTTTTCTTCAGTAGATAAGATAATTAATCTATCTAGTGTGAGCCTTTGTTAGCATTATTTTCTTTCAACATTTTTTTCCCTCCCCCCATAGCACAAAAACCTTTAGGCTTATCCATTAAATAGATAGGGAGTTGATGATCTAATCCCAAATACTATCTTATTAGAATCACCCTCTTTTCTAGACAACCTTGCTACTTGTAAGACATTCCATGTTGTTGGTTCATGTATGGTGCATTTTCTTCTTGAAACCAGGTCTTTGGAATCAACCAACAATAGATAATAAGTATATATTTCATCCTTAATTAATGGAAATCAAGTGCCACCTTTGCCTCATCATTCCTTAATTGATGGTAATTATGTGCAACCTCTACCTTATTAGCTACCAAGACTATCTATCTTGCTAATTAAGATCATATCGTATGTGAAGCTAACTTAACCATTCTTAGGTGGCCCACTTTTCATTGTGACTCATGCATCCAAGAGGCTATAAATAAGTGTAGTTTCTTTTGGAAATATTATGGGGAATGAGAAGACAATGGGAATGGAAATTTCTATTTACTTGTGTACTTCACTTCAACTTCAGTATAGAATATTGGTAGTAATTAATGTGGTTGCTAAAGGTCTTGGATAAATGTTTTAGGTTCAAATCTAAAATCTTATAAATGTACTAATGGGAGCATCATTAGGAACATGTTCTCATTAGACAAAGCCATGTGGTGCTTTCAGCAAGGGCTTGTGGCATGCAGACAACTCACAAAACCCTAAAGGACCATCTCGTAGAAATGATAGATAAGGTCTATTTTAAAACTAAAAAAATATTATGCACTAAGATTTGAAAATAACCCAACAAATAGAACCCTAGAGGGAAAAACAAGGGTGGGTAGGGTGCATGAAAACAAGATATCATAATGAATCATAAAACCATAAGGAAAGGTATAGCTATGAATCACAATTAAAGAGGGAATCGAAAACCTTAATGAGAACTAAAATAAGGTGATGCAATTGGAAAAATGGATCTAAAAACCTTAATAAGAGGAGGAAAAAACCTAAGGCCAAACCCCAAGGGGTATAGGATTAGTCAATTTCACAAAAAATGTAATGAAATAAAATATGTTTTACATAAATTGTCTAGGTTAATAATTTAAATACATGCATCCAATTGAGCAATAATTAACCTAGATAAAAGAGTTGAGATTGATTTAGTTCAAATGTACTCAAATAAAATGCATAAATTAAATGGGATACTTAACTCAAAAATTGATGATGGATAAGTGTTGTAAAAGATGTCAAAGTTGATTTACCAATGTTCTAAAATTATAGGGTTGACATAGGAAAATTTCTCATATTCTACAAATTGACCATATTTCACTTTGGGTCACCTACACAAATGCAATCTTCTCATTTTTGTGAGTAGGGACTTAAGCTTGTCATGCATAGATATGAACTTGAAACTTGCAAATCTTATTTGGTAGAATGTGCACTATGAGAATTCAATCACCTTAATTTTTAACATGTCTAAATATGCACAAGGACTTGGTATTGTTTAAGAGCAGCTTTGGGGAATGTACTGAATTGTGATGGTCAAATGCTCATTTAGACACATAGTGAGACTAGCTTTATGATTGAGTGAGAGGCCAAAGATAGTAGGCAAATGTGTAACAAACCTAGGATGGTCCTCTTCTTCTGGTCAGTCAATGGTCAGCACCATTTAGTGCATGTTCGTCAGTCAGTTGTCTTGGTGAAACATCTTTAGTACGGAGCTCCAAGTTTTTCCGCTCATAGTCTCTGCTGGTCCTGCTTTTCTCAATTAAGTCAATTGTCTTCCACAACTCAATTCCTAGCGATGTGATAAAAGTAGAGTGATATGCCTGCAAAATATACGATCTTTCATTGCGTGTGAGCGTTCACATATTTTTCTTACGCCGAAGAAACTTTTCACCAAAGAGTTCTTTCACCGCCATCCGTTTTTCGTCAGTCAATTGTCTTGTGGAAGGATCTTAATACAGAGCTCGAATTACTTCTATTTTTCCGCTCAAAGTCCATGCTGGGTCCTGCTCTTTTCAACTGGGGGAACTCACAGTACTGCCGAAACCGACTTTTTCGTTTGATCTCTTAGGAAAATCGGAGCTTGGGCATTTTCCTCCTTTATAAAGGAGAGCTTGGGCATTTTCGTTTTATGCTGCTGTGGAAGGACGAAAGCTGTTGGAGATGATTATGGCTCGAATGAACGGTTTGGGTATCCTCCTCCTCCACTCTATTTTCTTTTTAAGTTTTCTATCTCCTTGTCTGCATGGATGCCCTCTCCACGAATTGAAAGCTCTTTTGAGTATAAGGGACAGTTTAACCCCAAAATCCCGCGCAAAGCTCCCCTGGTCTATTCTATATGATTGTTGTACATGGATAGGTGTCTATTGCGATGAAATGGAGATGGGTAGACGGGTTTCCAAGTTGGATCTCCATGGGTTTCGCCTAACAGGCAATATGAGTTCAAGCTTGCTTGAATTGAAACATCTCAAGCATTTGGATTTGAGGGGTAATTGTTTCAGCTGGGAAAGTCTGATGCCTGCAGGCTTGGGTTCTTTAACAAACCTAACATATCTAGATATGTCTCTATGGAAGTATACATTCGTTAGAAGGTGTAGAAGGGCAAATAATTTGAGCATACAGTGGTTGTCTAGTCTGTCATCACTAAAATATCTTGCATTGAATAGGTTACAAATGCAGGGCTCTGAAATAAGCCCAGGTATCGGTAGTCTCTCGAAGCTTAACCATCTGGGGCTGTCCGGATGTGGTCTGCAAGGTTCAACCGTGTTTAATTCTTTGGTCAATCTTTCCTCCCTTGGTTTTCTGGGCCTAAGTAGCAATAGCATTTCAGGATCAATACCTAGTTGGATGGGAAATATCGCCAATCTTAAATTTTTAGACCTCTCAAATAATGAATTGAGCGGCAATATACCTTCTCTGTCGCATATGCGCGCTCAATCTGGAAGTCTTTCCTATTTGGACCTTAGCTACAACAAATTAGAAGGCGCAATACCACCTAGCTTGGGTTTTCATATGAATCTTTCTTACATAGATCTTAGTAACAACAAGCTTAGCGGTCAAATCCCTCCTGCTGTTGGAAATCTATCTGCTCTTGTCGAGTTAAGATTAGGAGATAATCATTTGAGTGGAAGCCTTCCCCTATCATTTTCTCAACTTTCTTCCATCACTTATCTTGATGTGAGCAACAATGTGTTGAATGAAAGTGTTCATCCTTCACTTAAGCTACCGTCCTCTCTTCAGACTTTAGACCTTTCAAGCAACAGCATGGTTGGAACAATTTCAGAAGTTATTTTTCAGAACACTTTCAAGTTAAAAGAAATTGATTTGAGTGACAGTGGATTGAGTATCAATTTTAGCTCGACCTGTATTCCGCCATTCCAACTTCAGAAGCTATCTTTGAGAAGATGTAAAATTGGAGGCCCAATCCCGAGTTGGATTTCAACGCAATATGTGCTTGAAGAGTTAGACTTGTCAAATACCTCACTTGTGGGAAGTCCTCCTCCTTGGCTATGTGGTATTCTATCAGAGGAGACAAGCCTAAACCTGTCATATAATCATTTGGAAGGTCCTTTCTCTCCAACCTTGGTGAGATTAGATACTCTGGATCTCTCTAAAAATGAATGGAGTGGACATTTAGTGGCTGATATCGATGAGCATGTCTTTTCTGTAGGAAATCTGCTCCTTGCAGACAACAAATTGGAAGGGAAAATCCCAGCGTCATTAGGAAATATAAGCTCTCTGTATTCCCTGGATTTATCAGGGAATTTGTTAACAGGCAATGTCCCTGCTAGTTTGGGTGGTTTGCCAAAGCTTGAGATGTTGAATTTGGAAAACAATCATTTGGATGGAGAGATTACTGGCAACCTTGGCAACCTATCACAGCTTGTCATATTCAATATTGCAAATAATCATTTGAAGGGTAAGATCCCTAATGAGCTGGGTAATATGAGACAACTTAGGTCTTTCCGCATCCAAAAGAATAACATACAAGGACTTCTTCCGCCTTTTTTCACAAATTTTTCAGCGTTATAAGTGCTTGATACGGGAAAAAACAATTTGACAGGGGACATCCCAGATTAGATTGCTAACTTATCAAGTCTGCAAGTTCTGGTGATGAGACATAACAACTTCAAGGGGCAACTTCCTCCGCGGATCGGTGAAATGCCTTCGATTCAGATTATAGACCTGTCTTCAAATCTGTTGTGTGGTGAAATCCCGGAAAGCTACTTCAAGTTTCCAGCCATGAACAATGTCCAGCAAAAGGACTTCCAGTTTCTAGGGGGAGACAGTTTGGATTACTATAAGGATGCTTTCAATGTAACTATAAAGGGCAATGAATTGCACTTTGAATACATTCTTTCTAGCTTCACATGCATTGATTTGTCAAATAACAGATTGAGGGGTCGACTTCCACCTGGAATTGGAAATCTTGAAGGCCTGATGTTTCTCAATCTCTCCATGAACACTCTCAGCTGGCCAATTCCAGAGACCCTGGGAAATTTAAGGCAGTTGGAATCCCTGGACCTTTCTCTGAACAATTTTTCAGGACAAATTTCACTCCAGATTGGTCTTTTAGATTATTTGGGATATTTAAATCTGTCTTACAACAATCTCTCGGGAAGGATACCATTGGAAGCGCGTCATATGATGACATTTGAAAATTCATCATTCTTAGGAAATCCATGTGGGGATGCCCTCTTGAAAGAAAGTGTTCTCACCCTCTTCCAAAATTCTCTCCTCCTCCAATCATGGATGTTAAGGAGGCGGCATTTCCATGGTATGAGATGAGTGTTAGATTGTCAGTTGGAATGGGATTTTCTACTGTGGTTATGGTGCTTGCATTAAAAGTAAGGTGGAGGAATAAATGCCTTGAAGTGATGGACAAAGCTGTAGCGTTTCTCTTTGCCAAGCTTTTCAACTGGTGAAGGTAATATTCACTGGATTTCTGTTGTGGACGGCTGTAAATAATTGGAGGAAGCCTTAAACATATTGTATTTGCAGTTTTAGTTGTGTATTGTATTGCTTTGCCGTTCAACCCTTACTAAGCACATTTAGCAGATATAAGATTATATAGTCGTTTGTTTTTATTTATGAATTGTACAGAGACTAAAGGAAAACTAAACATGTAGGTCTATGAGCTTTGTATTCTTGCAGGGTTACTGATGATTTTAAGTACCTTTTTTCAACCTACATGAGTTTTATGCTTATAAGCAATCTCTTTCATTAACACTATTCATGGAAATTGATATTATGAGTGCATGTAAAAGTTGAAGGTTTCTCTTAGTCAATTAATCCATAAATAATGATTAACAAATAACTTTGTGTTATTATTCACAATATTTTTAAAAGACAAATAATAGTTCACAAGTTCATCTTGTAAAACATAAAAATCTATCATTGATTATTCATTAGGATATAATATTAATATCTAGGATATAATATTTTAAAAAATAACAATTATTTTGAAACTTTTAATTTAAGTTAATTAAACAAATATTTATAATTAAAGACAAATAAACTTAGATAAATTATTTTTAGCTATGAGAATGGTAATTGAATAAATTTAATATTATTTTAGCAAAGTAAATGTAAAATGGAATAGAAGTAGTTAACCTTAGAATTAATGTGGATGAACAAATTTGGTGTAGTGTATATTTTGTTGAACTAATATAGAAAAAAATGTATTAGGAATCCTTAGTCCTAACTCAAATGCTTTGGATGTATATGCCTTGTAAGGCATCCCTTGAGCATATTTTAAATAATTCCATATGCTTGGAAAATATTAGTTAGTTTGAATAGAATTAGTATAAATATAGGTCATAGGTTATTATTTTATACATCCTTAAATTATATTGTATTGAGCCTTGCTCTAGGAGGTTGCTCTTTTGAAGAGGCTTGTGATTTATTAATGCAAATATGTTAATTTCTTGCAATATAATTCTTGAGTTTTTTATATGCAATCTATATTTTCTATATTATGTTATTGGTATAATATTTTTCAAGAAGGATCATCAAATTTGGGATCAAAGCTCTTTCTAGGGCTGAGTTTACTACAACTTACAAAAAAATTATTTGTCTTCTTAATATTTCTACGATTTTCCACCATATGCTCTCATCTCGCCCTTTTAGAAACCTTGGTGACCTAGAAGTGGTTGTACAACAATAAAGATAGTAAGTTTTTCCTCATTTTTATAATAGATTTTTTTAGGATAGAAACCTTATATTGAGGGCTTTAAATAAGCATAAAAGATCTCCCATTCCCAGCATAGTGTAATGCCCACATGCATTTGTGTCATTCTCTTCGTCGTGTTTGGCTTATCGATGTTGTACGATATTTTGTTGTGATATTTTGTATTGTAATTGGTGATCGCTAGTCGATACCAATGTTCAATTTAGATTCTCGATATGTGTATTTGGACTTATGAGTATATGTGTGTGTGTGTTTATATTATTGGATTTTCAGCTTCACTATTTTCATTTAAACATTATGCTAGGTAGGTATATGCGATTTCCTTTAGTATTATTGTTTTAAATGATTAATTGCATCTTCATCGTATTGTTAGAATTATTGATTTAATTAAAATATGCATACTAGATGGTTAATATTTAATTGTGTAATTTATGTTTTTCGCTTTGGCTATTGTTATACATTGGGTATATGCACATAATGTTTGCAATGAGTGTGTAGAAAATTACAAGATATTGACTAATGGTTGGTATGTGGAGAAGTTCGACATGGATATCACTTAGTCACCTTACCCTAGTTGGTCCCTGATATCAAAACCATTGAAACCTCATCCAAATCGATTTATGATTTTGGATCCCCCTTGTGTCAGACTAGTAAAACATCTTTTGGGGTGTATTTAATTTTATTGCTTGTGCTTGATATGTGCAAAATTAATTGTGGTGTCTAAAAATTATTATTTGATGCTATGTATTTTGGTTTGGAGAAAAGCATTTTAAATTATTGAATTTTGTATGTTAGAAATTATTTAATTTGAAAAGGCATTTTATTTCATGCTAGGTGATTGAAATAGATTTAATTATATTGTGAAAAAGGAATATTCAAATTCTTTATTGTATGTTAGTGAACATTACCTTTGGAGTAATGAAGGGTTAGTTAAGCCTAATCTTGTTTAGTAGTTATGTAAGGAAAAAGGCATTTTATTTCATTTCATTATGCATTGTTTGGAAATTGGGAGAAAATTGGAGCAAAAACACTCTTTCTCAAACCTCTTCAAGAATTTTGAATTTTCGATTGCTTGGAGTTGGCTGAAACTGAAAGCTGATTGAAGGGATATTGTTAGGAATCATAATCTACATCTTTAGAGGTAATCATTTGTTGGTTTAAGTTTGAATTAAAATTTGTATTTAAATTTTGACGTTGTAGGAATGCATTTTTTTTTAAAACTATTTTTTCAAGAAAGGTCATGGAATTTTTTTTGGAATTGTTGTTTTTATTTGAAAAGTGTCTTGTTAAGTAGAGTAGGCTCAAAAGGGTATGCTTGTATTTCTGAAATTTTTATCTCTCAAAAATGTGAAAATTACCCAATTTTCCTATTTCGCCCTGCTTAATTTCATTGAAAAATTTATGTGATGTTAAAAGTGTATTGTTGGAAAAAATTTGACCAAGAGGGTATTCTCCCTTTTTTTCAATTTCATTGTAGAAAAAATTGAAATTTGGGTGCATGGTTTTGGGAAGGATGCTTCAAGATACATCAATGGCAGATCTTGGACATTGAATATTATTTTATTTTATTTTTGTTGGAAATTTAATTTTCTAGATGTTGCTTGGTATGTGGAATCATGTTTTTTCCCATAGATTTAATTTCACAAGTGCATTGAGAAGCATGTTTTCTAGGAAAACTACTCTTTCTCTTGTTTTGGAGGCTTCTTAAGAAGTTCACCCAATTCATTTAGGATAAGGGATATCTATAGGAGGCTTGGGGTAGCCAACTCCTAGGTAAGTGTGTGTCTTTTAATTGACCCCATGTCATGTGGTGAGTGGGTACATCTTGAAATTGATTACCTTTACTTGTGGATGAGATGTGTTATGGGGTAAGTGTGTGTCTTGCAATTGACCCCATGTCATTTGGTGAGTGGGTTTACATCTTGCAATTGATTACCTTTACCTAAGGTAAGTGGAGGTTTGTCTTGCAAGAGGGTCCTTTTACCTTGCGTAAGTATGTGTGCCTTGTAATACACCCTTAGTACCTTTGAATAACATTCATCGAGTGAGTGTTTACTTGAAACCTTTGTGGCTTGTTATACTTTCTAGCTTAGTTATGGAGAACCAAGAGAATCCCACCCCAATGTCTTAGCTACCCTCCCCTAGTCCTTGGTTGGTTGGAGTGTGTATTTATCTTATGTTGAGACAAACCATACTTTCTAAAATATTCATACAAACGGAGGATGCTACCCCAAATCCAAGTTTGTTTTCCTATTCTAGTATTGTCTTGTTATGTATGATTCATGTGTATGTGAGTTGGTCTTTTGGGACTTTAGTACTTGTGTGAGTGTGACTTGATGATGTGTATCCATGATCATATTCTCTGTAGCTTAGGGGTTGTTTAGAGTGGCATAGATATTTATTGTGCTCGGTGATGGTAACATGGTTAGGAGGTGGGTAATATTCCCCCATTGGTCTGCAAGCTAATATTTCTAGAGCTGGATGGTTCTTTATTCATTTCAAGACATTTTAACTATATTGTACAATGTGCCTATAGGACCACTTTGGATGTGGTTTATTATGATGTATATTCATTCTTTGTATATTTTATTCATTGGAGTGTGATACTTCCATGTTTGAGAAGTAGCCTTTGACATCTTGTAATATTATAATGTCATTTGGTTGAAAAATGAATCATGATTTGGATGGAATTTATCTTTTTGTATCATTATCTCATGTGTTGGAAATGGTTAATTGAGGATGTTAGAGTCCTCCATTTTATATGATGTACTCATATTATGCCATGCTTATGGATTGGGTTATAATATACCCATATTATGATTGAGATTTCCATTATTGGTTTTGGCCCAATTCAGTGTTGGTGTCCAACGAGTGTGGCATTCTATTTGGAGATCTCTTATTTGACATGTATGTTAGTATATTGGAAAATGGTTGTATTTCTATATTTGAGTTATTTCATGCTTTTGATATTGGATTGCATGTTGTATATGGTGTATGAAAGGAAACATGTGGTTTGGATCCTTGTGGATGACTTGTTTGGTGAGGTGTTGTGGTCGACCCTTTGTTTGGCTTGTAGATCGAATGTCGACATTGCTTGGTGTGTTGGCCTCATGTCAATGTTTATTTTTCTTGTTGGATTTTTGTTTTGTTGAGAGAGGTGTGTCCTTGGTGCTCGATCTCCCTAGTGCTTTGGTGTTTACGTCATTTTGCATGTCGATCTCCATCCTTGTTGGAGAGTGTTTTCGACATGTGTGTACTTGTCGAACTTGAATGGCCTTTATGGATATTGGTTTTCCTTATGAGTGAAGGATAATGATTTAAGCTAAGGTCAAATCTAAATGGCAATGGATGAAGGATAAGTGAATGGACCCAACCTCCCATGCGACTACACCAATTGTTGATCATATGTAATTATATTAGGCCATTTCATCAAAATGGGTTTAAAACTAAGTGGGAATTAGCATGGGTATGTAAATTTCACCATTATGTAATTTTTCTCCCACTTTGAGGTGCTTGTGAATCCTAGCATGAACATGTATCTCACAAACATGCATGAAAATAAATATTCAAACATAAAAAGGATATTAGGTCCATGTAAAATAATGGACCCCACTAGATGTCTATGTGTGTTCTTCATTCTTGGCATGTATGTTCCATGGGAAGCTACAAAATAAAGGAAAAATTGCAAGGAGTAGCTTATGTCTCACAAATAAATCAAGCATAAAACAAAATTTTTATTAACTATCTAGAAAATTGAAAAGTAGGAAATGGGAAGTGTTGACAAGGGATGAGGGGTCATAGACTGGATTTTTGAACCCTAGTGTCCCGCATGTAGCCTTTATACCTTAGTTATGATAGTGAGAGAAGAGATAGATCATTTGCGGTAAAAATTAGCATAATGTGGTAACTCACAATAACATATAATATCTCATAAGTGTATAGTTTTCAAATAATCAAATAGTCCTCAAAAGCCTTATATATTCTTCATATATGCATTCATTATGTATTGCAAAGGCAAGTCTATCTATCTATCTATAGATAGATAGATAGATAGATAGATATATCTTCTTCTTTCTACTACTATTTCAACTATTATTTTATACATAAGATCACATTAGGGATGTGTCCCTTACAAGATAGGTTTGTTCCTACTAGGCCTAGTTGGTTTTATGCTCTACAATCCTTTTGCAGCCATCTATGGTGGGTTTTAGTTGTTGTCCTATTGCTGCCAACATGAAGTAGTAGGGATAGAAAATTCCACCTATACATAAAATGATATGGGTAGCTACCATGTGGCATATTACACACTATCACATGTCATGTGATAAATCACCATCTATACATAATAATGAGTCTCTATATAGCATATGGGTCATCCCATAATAGTGTGTCCCACTTGTGGGATAGGAAAAAATTACCCAAAGGAAGAAAATTTGAAGAACACCTTCGTATAAACAAAAATCTTTGTATGAGGGTATCTCTATTTGAAGGTGTCATTGTCAAAACCTTTGTATGAAGGTATAACCTTTGTTCAAAGGTGATGTTTTAATCCTTTTAATAAAATAAAGGAAAAGGCCTTTGTTTATTATTTTTTAAATAACAAAACTTATTTCCATTTTTTGTGTTTATAGTAAAATATAGCATCATTTGTAGCAACTCATGATAGTATCCTAAAAGAACACACAAAGATAATGCGAAAGAAGCTTTTAGTGAAAGGGATTGGCTACTGATGGTCAATGAGAGTGAAAGGATCTTGCAAGAATGCTTTGAAGTGATTGACAATGTTGTAGCATTTCTCTTTGCAAACCTTTTCAATTAGTGAAGGTAATATTCACTGGATTTCTGTTGTGGACGACTGATCTCTTCTGTGTCTGTAAATAATTGGAGGAAGCCTTAAATATATTGTATTTGTAGTTTTAGTTTTGTATTGTATTGCTTTGTCGTTCAATCCTTACTAAGCACATTTAGCAAATATAGTCTTTTGTTTTTATTTATGAATTGTACAGAGACTAAAGGAAAACTAAACATAGGCCTATGAGCTTTGTATTCTTGCAAGGTTACTAATGATTTTAAGCACCTTTTTACAACCTATATGAGTTTTATTCTTATAAGCAATCTCTTTAATTAACACTATTCATGGAAATTGATATTATGAGTGTGCATGTAAAAATCAAAGGTTTCTCCTAATCAATTAATCTATAAATAATGATTAACAAATAATAACACTGTGTTATTATTCACAATATTTTCAAAAGACAAATAATAATTGACAAGTTCATCTTGTAAGACATAAAAATCTATCATTGATTATTCATTAGGATATAATATTAATATTTAGGATATAATATTCACAAGATATAATATTTAAAAAAATTATTATTATTTTGAAACTTTTAATTTAAGTTAATTAAATAAATGTTTATAATTAATGACAAATGAACTTAGATCAATTATTTTTAGTTATGAGAATGGTAATTAAATTTTTAATATTATTTTAGCAAAGTAAATGTAAAGTGGAATAGAAGTATTTAACCTTACAATTAATCTGGATGAACAAATTTGGTGTAGTGTATATTTTGTTGAGCTAATATAGAAAAATTGTATTAGGAACCCTTAGTCCTAACTCTTTATTCATTGTAATAAATTCTTTGGATGTATATGTTTTGTAAGGCATCCCTTGAACTATTTTAAATAATTCCATATGCTTGGAAAATATTAGTTAGTTTGAATAGAATTAGTATAAATATAGGTCATAGGTTATTATTTTATACATCCTGGAATTATATTGTATTGGGCCTTGCTCTAGGAGGTTGCTTTTTCAAAGAGGCTTGCGATTTATTAATGCAAATATGTTAATTTCTTGCAATATAATTCTTGTGTTTTTTATATGCAATCTATATTTTCTATATTTATGTTATGGGTATAATATTTTGCAAGAAGGATCATCAAATTTTCTATCAAAGCTCTTTCTAGGGTTGAGTTTACTACAACTTAAAAAAAATTATTTGTCTTCTTAACACTTCTATGATTGTCCACCATATGCTCTCATCTCGTCCTTTTAGAGACCTTGGTGACCTAGAAGTGGTTCTACAACAAAAAGATAGTAAGTTTTTCCTCATTTTTATAATAGATTTTTTTAGGGTACAAACCATGTATTGAGGGATTTAAAATAAGCATAAAAGAACTCTCATTCCAAGCATAGTGTAATGCCCACATGCATTTGTGCCATTTTCTTCGTTGTGTTTGGCTTATCAATGTTGTATGATATTTTGTATTGTAATTGGTGATCGCTAGTCGATACCAATGTTAGATATGTGTATTTGGACTTATGACTCTCTCTCTCTCTCTCTCTCTCTATGTGTGTGTGTGTGTGTGTGTGTGTGTGTTTATATTATTGGAGTTTTAGCTTCATTGATTTCATTTAAACGTTATGCTAGGTAGGTAGATATGGTTTCCTTCAGTATTATTGTTTTAAATGATTAATTGCATCTTGCTAGTATTGTTAGAATATTTGATTTAATTAAAATATGCATACTAGATGGTTAATATTCAATTGTGTAATTTATGTTATTCACTTGGGCTATTGTTATACATTGGGTAGATGCACATAATGTTTGCAATGAGTGTGTAGAAAATTATAAAATATTGACTAATGGTTGATATGTGGAGAAGTTTGACATGGATATCACTTAGTCACCTTACCCTAGTTGGTTCCTGATATCAAAACCAGTGAAACCTCATCCAAATCGATTTATGATTTTGGATCCCCCTTGTGTTAGACTAGTAAAACATATTTTGAGGTGTATTTAATTTTATTGTTTGTGCAATTTTTCTTGTGCTTGATATGTGTGAAATGAATTGTGGTGTCTAAAAATTAGTATTTGATGCTATAAATTTTTGTTTGGAGAAAATCATTTTAAATTATTTAATTTTGTATGCTAGAAATTATTTAATTTGAAAAGACATTTTATTTTATGCTAGGTGATTGAAATAGATTTAATTCTATTTTGAAAAAGGAATGTTCAAATTTTGTATTGTATGTTAGTGAACATTAGCTTTGGAGTAACGAAGGGTTAGTTAAGCCTAATCTTGTTTAGTAGTTATATAAGGAAAAAGGCATTTTGTTTCATTTCATTATGTATTGTTTAGAAATTGGGAGAAAATTGGAGCAAAAACACTCTTTCTCAAACCCTCTTCAAGAATTTTGAATTTCTAATTGCTTGGAGTTGGCTGAAACTCAAAGCTAATTGAAGGGATATTGTTTGGAATCCTAATCTACATATTTTGAGGTAATCATTTTTGGTTTAAGTTTGAATTTGAATTTTTATTTAAATTTTGAAGTTGTAGGAATGCATTTTTTTTGGAAAACTATTTTTTCAAGAAAGGTCATGGAATTTTTTTGGAAATGTTGTTTCTATTTTAAAAGAGTCTTGTTAAGTAGAGTAGGCTCAAAAGGGTATGCTTGTATTTCTAAAATTTGCATTTCTCAAAAATGTGAAAATTACTCGATTTTCTTGTTTTTCCCTGCTTAATTTCATTGAAAAATTTATGTGATGTTAAAAGTGTATTGTTAGGAAATTTTTGACCATGATGGTATTCTCCTTTTTTTTGAATTTCATTGTATTTGAAAGAACTAAAATTTGGGTGCATGGTTTTGGGAAGGATGCTTCAAGATACATCAATGACAGATCTTGGACATTCAAAATTATTTTATTTTATTTTTGTTGAAAATTGAATTTTTTGGATGTTGCTTGGTATGTGGAATCATGTGTTTTCCCATATATTTAATTTTACAAGTGCATTGAGAAGCATGTTTTCTAGAAAAACTACTCTTTCTCTTGTTTTGGAGGCTTCTTGAGAAGTTGACCCAATTCATTTAGGATAATGGTGTTGCAAGTATGTGCCTAATTGCTGTTGTCATTGATGTCAACATATCTATGTTGTCATTAGTGTCAATTGTGTCCTCATTTTGTTACTTGCTTATAGATGTTGAGGATATTGAGAAAATTAGCTCATCCAGTAAAAACAGTGAATTGCAGTAGAAATAGTGCATCACATGCAGAAGAATAGTCCAGAAGAATGCTCTACATTTCTTGCAAAATGAATATCTTTGCCTGTAGATTTGAAGTTATTTAGAAGCCCATCTGAAGATGTTATATTCCAAAGTTGAGCCTCCGGAATGATGAATTGAGTAACTTGTGTTCACCAGTGTGAAAATTACTTTTTTTTTGTATGTTTGGTGGTGACAGGGAGAAAGTGTTTTGCTCCGCATTCCTCCCCATTGAAGTATTTTGGTCTGTGGTTCTGCAATTAATTCTGTGATGATGTTAAGTCCCTTCAAATGAAATGATTCATGATCTGGTGGTCTGTAAGCTATCTTTTACTCATGATAGTGGATGGCAGTGTTGTTCTTGTGCTTTGGTTTGAAGAATCTTATTGACAGAGTGATTAGAGATTGTGTGGTTGTTCCTGATGGTTACAATGTGCTTGTGGATGTTTCTTGATTGTTCCTACCTTTGGATTGGTCCACAAAAAGAAAATTGGATTGTGAATGAAGAATGTTCTTGCAGACCCAATGCTATCATCAGTCTTGGCCAACCTGGTTGAATTCATCATTTGCAAAGATACATCAAAGATTGTAGAAGCATTTCGTGGCATGGAGGTTTGTGTTTTAGTCCCAGCTAAGGCGTGACATGATCCGCATACATTCTTACATCTTTTCCTTAGCTAAATTTGTATTAGGTCCAAACCTATTTTATGTAGTTTTGTAATGCCGACCTTAGAGATTGATCCAACGTTTGATGAATGTAATGTCGAACTTGATGCACATTCCAAGGTTGATGAATTGTATAAAAGTATGTAATGAAGTTACGAAAGTGTGTGTGTCTTGTGAATATGAAGAGTTAAGTACGAAAGTGTGAAGGAGCAGAGTAGAGGAGTCATTTTGTGCTTCAATGGAACTAAACCCTAGCATGAAGTATATACTATTCATTTAGTTCACCATCTTGGCAGTGAGCCACGCTTCGGTAGTGAGCCATCCTTAGACAGTGAGTCATTCTTTGCAGTGAGCATTTTGGATAGCGAGCCCTATAGGTAGTGAGCCTCTATTTTCTAGTATTGCTATAACTTATATATTTTTGTGGGCTAACACCCACCGTGGTTTTTCCATTTAGGGTTTTCCATGTAAAAATCTAGTGTCTACTATGTTGAATGTGTGATTGTGATTAAGTTAATGGTTTCATGCTTTCATGGTTAAATCTGATTATGAATAATTAAGTTGTTGATGGTTTGATATGCATATGAAGCTAAGTTTTTGTGACAACTAATTCAGCCCCCCCTCTTAGTTGTTTGGTGTATTTCAACAATTGGTATCAAAGCCAGTTCCCTTGAAGAAAGCCTAATAGCTCAAGGAAGAACCAAGATGTCTTATAATAAGGAATCTCTATAGTTTGATGGGACAAATTATGCTCTTTGGAAGGTACGAATGAAAAGCCATCCTCTTTGTCTTAGTTATAAAGTATGGAAGGCTGTAGAATCAAAATATACCATGCCTCAAAATGGTTTGACGACTGAAGATGAAATCAAAGAATATGAGTTGAACATAAAAGCTAGAAATGCCTTGTTAAGTGCCTTGACTAACACTAAATTTATTAAAGTCATGGACCTAGGAACTACAAATAAGGTTTGGGAGAAGTTGAACAAGTTGTATGAAGGAGATGATTCTATAAAAGAAGCTAAACTTCAAGTTCTGAAAGCTAAATATGAGAGCTTGAAAATGAATGAAGATGAAAATATTATGTAGCCTTCATGCAAAGGGTTGATGAACTTGTTAATGGAATAAAAGGAATGGGAGGAACCATTGGTGATAAGGAAGTTGTGATGAAAATTCTTAGATCACTACCAAAGTCCTATAGCCACAATGTAGCTGCTATTGAAGAATTTATGACTATGAAAACTATTGACAGAGATCAGTTACTTGGAAAGCTTACATCCTTTGAGATGAGAGAATTTGGTGATGTCCTACCAAAATTTGAATCACCTTTTAAAGCCAGTACTTCAGAAAAGATTTCCAGAGCGGAGAAATACAAGGTGGATGATGACTTTGATGAAATTGAAGCTAACTTTTTTGATAGACTACAAAGAGGCTTCGGTAAGTTTAAAGGTAAATTACCTTTCAAATGTTTTTCTTGTGGTAAAGTATGTCATTATGCTTCCAAATGTCCTAAAAGAATTTTAAAAAATAAGAAAAGATATGAGATTAGGCCTAGAGTTCCAAAGAAATGCTACTATGTCAGATATTTCGATGATGAAGGTGTGACTGATGATGAATCTGATGATACTAGTACTAGTGCAAATGAATGCTTGTTTATTGCTATTAAAGAAGATCATGTGTCTACTAATTCTACTATTTATGTGAAGGAAGAAAAACAAGTGGAAGAAAGTGTTTTGGTTGTTCAGGTGGAGAGAGATAAGGATGAATGGATTATTGATAGTGGATGCTCACATCACATGACCTATGACAAAACTAAGTTTGTAAGTTTGGAAAAGTATGATGGAGGACTGGTTAGGTTTGCAGATAATGCAGCTGGTAAGATTTGTGGAAAAGGATCTATTTCATTTGATGGAAAGCATAATAATGACATTGTTCTACATATGAAGGGTTTGAAGCATAATCTTTTGAGTGTTGGTCAAATGTGTGACAAAGGATATGATCTAAGATTCAAAGACAATGGCTACAAGATCATGGAAAGCTCTAGAACTATGATTTCTACCGGTAAGAAGACAGAAGGTAACATCTATCAATTAAGAGGAACTAATGATTACTGTTTACTGGCCCAAGAAGATGAAAGTTGGCTATGGCAAAGAAGGATGTGTCATATAAAATTTGATAATCTAGTAAAGATAAATTCAGGTCATATTGTGAGAGATTTACCAAAACTTGTGAAACCCTCCAATGCAATTTGTAAGGAATGTCAGTTGGGAAAGTAGGCAAGGACAAGTTTCAAGAGCAAAGAACAATTCTTTGCCAGTTTGCTGGATCTAGTGCATATAGATCTCTTTGGTCCTACAAGGGTGAGAATTCTACAAGGTGACAGGTACTTCATGTTGCTTATTGATGATTATTCTAGAATAACTTGGGTTACTTTTCTAAGAGACAAATCAGAAGCCCTAGAGAAATTCAAACCTTTCAAGGTAATGGTTGAGAATGAAATAGAGTTGAAGTTCAAATGCTTGAGATCTAATAGAGGAGGTGAGTTCACATCAAATGAATTCAACATTTTCTATGAAGAGCATGGGATAAAGAGATAGATGTCTGCACCTAGGACTCCTTAGCAAAATGGAGTTGTGGAATGGAAAAATAGGATAGTTCAAGAGGCTGCTAGGACAATGATAAAGGAAGCATATCTGCCTGAAGTTTTTTGGAAAGAGTCTATTCATACTGCTGTCTACATTCAAAACAAAGTTCAAGTGAAAGGTAATGGTACTCAAACTCCCTATGAATTGTGGTATGGAAGAATTCCTATAGTAAATTATTTCAAAGTCTTTGGAAGCAAATGCTATATCAGGAGAGATAAAGATCTAGGAAAGTTTGATGTAAGGTGTGATGAAGGAATATTTCTTAGATACTCTACCAAGAGCAAGGCTTACCAATGCTACAACAAAAGGCTCAAACAGATTATTGAGAGTGAAAATGTGAAGGTGGATGAAGACAAGGAAATAATATTAGACCTGAGTTGCTGTGAACCAGATGAACCCATGACTTTACTAAATGAAGAGAAAAATGAGCAAGATGATAGTCATGATGAAGAAGAGGCTCTAGAAAGTGTTGTCAAGACTCCCAAGTATGTAAGGATCAATCATTCTGAAGA